>JAVIAB010000041.1:49073419-49280919 GCA_032433765.1 Megaustenia siamemsis | reverse complement strand
TGCCGAAGGTCTGTAAAATTTATGGTCACTAACACTATATTCCCTATACGCCATTTGGCGTGACGGGGGCCCTTTACTTTTTCTTTTTAACTTACACCTGCGTGAAAGACATCGCCAATGACAGCTATGCTTTATAGATAGCCTAGTTGACCGCGTGTTCTAGCGTTTCGCTTCCCGTGGGAAGGCGCTGTGCCGAGGAGTACGGGTTCGATTCTGCTTTGGACCATCTATTAATCATTGTTTTTTTCTGTTGTTGATTATTTGTCATTCTTTTCCGAGTGTTGTAAACATACCTCTTCCCATGAAATGATTCGCTGATCTATCGCCTCTGAAGTTTCCCTCCATGATAATATTCATGTATTATTATCTGTCTCCAGTCTAAACCACTGGAGACTATTATTCGTGTTGTTTCGTCCTATAACTGTTTGTCTGAAACGCAAGTATTCAACCCTACCCTATCCAGGAGATACTTGTCTTAATAGGAAAAATACAGATACACAATTTGTTCCCAAGTTCTGATCGTAACCCTATGCTATAGCCATGAGTACACCTGAATGAAAGACATCGCCAATGATAGCTGTCTTTTTAGATAGCCTAGTTGGTCGTGTGATCTAGCGTTTAGCTTCTCTTGCCAAGACGATCTAACTAGGAGTAGGGGTTCGATCCTGCTTTTAATCATCTATTTAGTTCTTTTTTGTTGTTGATTATTTATTATTTTTTTCCGAGTGCTGTAAACATACCTCTTACCCTGAAATAATTCGCTGCCATTCATGAATCATTACTGCTATTTATTAATCATTATTGTTATTTATTCATCACTAATCAATACTGTTGTTTATTAATTAATCATTCATCAATGGAGTTATTTATTCGGCATTCTTCTTTATTGTTATGTAGTCATAATTCATCAATAGTCTTATCTGTTCATCATTCATCGATGTTATTTAGTCACCATTCCTCAGTGTTTTACGTTTATCACACATTAATCTTGTGTATTCGTAATTCCTCCGTGTTATATATTCATCTCTCACCAGCGTTGAAGATATATAGACAATGAATAAGAATCGGGGCTCAGACCGAGTAGACTCATCAGATGATGATAAACATCAAAATATGATTAATTGTGGACAAATTGTAATACTTTTGCCCAAATTGTATACAAGAAATAAATTATAAAACACATTTGCCAAAAAAAAATGAAGTAATATTAACAAATGTAACGAGTTACAGTTTTTTTCTTTTTTTAATAACAAAGTAAAGTAAAGTAAAGTAAAGTAAAGTAAAGTAAAGTAAAGTAAAGTAAAGTAAAGTAAAGTACCCCCGTCATGCCAAGTGGCGTATAGGGAATATGGTGTTAGTGACCATAAATTTTACAGACTTTCGGCACATGATTTTTGGGGTAATGTGGTCGGCATTACGCCCGTGCCGCTTTACTTTCCCAGAAAAAAATCTGGTACTCATTAAAGGCTGGGTGAACCGGAGCTGTTAGTTGGGATCGAACCCTACCTGTTGTCCTTTGTAGTCCAGTTCACAAATAATAAAATAACTTCGCATTATTGAAACGGAAAAATAAATTGAGACTTGCAGACATGAGGATATAAGGAAATATTAATGACAGCTGTTTGTTTTCATATGAAAGTAACATTTTAATTCTTTCTTTATATTTATTGCGCTCACTCGATGGCCCGATGATTAAACATACGTAAGGTTACCTTTGTCTACGTCCCTGCACTTGCGGGATATGGGGAAATGAAAGAGCGGACAGGTTGACTAGCTGCACTGTCATTGGAGACGGTCAACCAATGGAACGGCCGGACATCATCAATGCCCTCCGAGATGTGGGAAGGGTACACTGTGCCACTGAGTACGGGTTCGATCCTGCCTTGGTCCATTTTTTTTTCTGTTGTTGATTATTTATCATTTTTTCCGAGTGCTGTAAACATACCTCTTCCTCTGAATTGATTCACTGATTATCGCCTCGGAAGTTTCCCTCTATAATAATATTTATTTATTATTATTTGTCTCCAGTCTAAAACCACTGGAAACTAATATTCGTGCTGTTTCGTCCTAAATGTTTGTCTGCAACGCAAGTATTCAGCCCTACCCTATCCGGGAGATACTTGTCTTAACAGGAAAAATATTTCCAAGCTGTGATCGCAACCGTATGCTATAGTCATGGGAAAGCCTTCGCGAAAAGACATTGCCTACGAAGCTAATTTTTTAGTTAGCTGAGTGGCAGTGTTCCCTAGCGCTTGGCTTTTCGTGGCAAGGCGCTGTGCCACTGAGTACGGGTTCGATCCTGCCTTGGTCCATATTTTTGTCTGTTGTTCATTATTTGTCAATTTTTCCGAGTGCTGTAAACATACCTCTTCCTCTGAATTGATTCGCTGATTATCGCCTCGGAAGTTTCCCTCTATAATAATATTTATTTATTATTATTTGTCTCCAGATGGGAGTTAAGATGGGCACAGCCAGAAACTAGAAACTTAGTGGGCGTATCAAAAGACTTATCAACCAACACATGTTTGTCGATGAGGTGAATACGCCTTGCGGTAAAAATGAATGGTGCAAAGATGGCGGCGAAGAAGAATTATGGGAAACTATGTTTTCAGAGGAACACTATGCGCGAGTGTGAGTGTATTTGTTTGTGTATGTGTTTTATGTATGTGTATGTGTTTTATGTATGTGTGTTTCTGCGTGTTTATGTGTTTGTTTTTGTGTTTGTGTGATTGTGTACGTGTGTGTGTAATATTAGCTTTCAATTTCACCGTGCAAGAAAGTTCAACCCAAGACAGTTTCGACGGTGCGCCTAAGTCCTTTCTCCGGCAAAATAAGCGCACATAATTAACACACACATGGAGACTTCCGGTCATTATGGCGGATAAGCGACAGGGATCCGTTGACGCACCGTCGGAAAAATATTCCCCATGTGTTTTTCATCCGGATGGTGTTTCTATATTCAGATTGCTTACAATGAATGATGATATCGTATGACGATGGACAGTTCAGATGCGTTCACTGTTGGTGCTTACATCTTATATGCGCCTTATGTCTTTTGACGTGTGCTGTGTTTGCTACGATGGGGACATCAACTGCCTTTCTTTGTTTGGATATTCGATGAGATATTGATTCGGATGATTCCACTGGCACGGGCGCTCGAGAAATTATGGATTTCCATTCGTTTGCAGTTATACCGGGGCCTTCGAATAACCATAACCATAACACATACACATGGAAACACAAATACACACACTCATGAGCACACACAATAATAGTATAAGCACAACAGACTTATCTTATTGTGGCATCGGGCAGTCTTAAACCAGAAAGTCACACGCGCCATTTCCTTTCTTAAGAACGTCTTGTTTTTGCACACACACACACACACAGGCACGCACAGTCACACACATTCATACGCACTCACACACTCACGTACACGCTCATTCATATAGTCACTGACACACACATACACTCACTCACACACACACACACTCACATACTCACACACATACACTCACACATACACTCACACTTACACTCACACACACTCACACATACACATACACTCACACATACACTCACACATACACTCACACATACACTCACACACACACACTCACACACACATACACTCACACGCACACACACACACACACTCACTCAATACACTCACACACACACTCGCACGCACACACTACACACACATGCACAAACACACACACACACATATATATATATATATGTACTGTTACGGGAGTAAACCCAAATAGAAAGGGAGGCACCCTAAGACAGTCGGTGGTGTATTATCCATCTTCTGGCATCCCCTTCAACTCAACTTTTGTTCCGGAAGTAAGCACCTCGTCCCTCCTGCAGGACGCTTCAAAGAAAACAAAGCACTGTCTCCGTGTTACTGGCCCAGATATAGAAAGCATACAGAAATGTTAGTTCTATCCTCGTTATGGCACAGATGAAGGAAAACCCCATCTCTCATACTCGGCACATGGAACGTTAGAACCATGTGTCCTGGATTAAATAACAGCAACCTCACGAATGTAGAAAACATCAGGAAAACAGCCGTCATCGACATGGAGCTGCAGAGACTACGTGTTGATTTTGGGACAATATGGCGATGATGGTGATGATGATAGGGGTGATGATGGTGATGATGATTCTGATGATGATTTTGATGATTCTGATGATGATGATGATGATGATGATGATGACGATGATGATGATGATGGTGATGATGATGATGATGATGATGATGGTATTTGCGGTGATGGTGGTGCTAATGATACTGATGTTTATGACGATAATGATGATGATGATGACGATAATTCATCGTTAATGTGTTAGAGAAGTGTGAACTGTTTCAAAGTGTTCAGGCAGCTGTCCACAAACGGACTCTTCTTCGCTAACCAAATTTGAATTTGTTTTGAATGAAACACATCATTCTTAATGCCACTCTGGCAATAGCCATCTTCAATTTAAAAAAAGGATGTCCCGTGCACTGTCCACTGCTACTGTCCACTTGCCGACCAACATCTTGCGGACAACACTGCTGAGGTCAACTCTTGGGAGACCCCCAGGACAAGGGGATGATATTGGTCACCGCATCCGCTGAACCCCAGTCACATCACTCACGCCTTATCTTTGTCGGGCCGTCTCATTTCAAGACGCCATCCTTTTCCCCCTACCCTAATTGTAGTCGAGATTCTAAAGTGGCCAGGTTGCGACATTCTATATTTCTTGTGAAATTACTGGTCTTGATTAGAAGCTATTAAAAAGTGGGTCCTCAGAGACAATGACCGCACCAATGGGAGTCATCTCTCATTAAACGGTGCTATCTCTCTTTGTCTTTCATATTAATGTTTTCATTTTGTTGTTCTCACATTTTCACCAAAAATGTACACATTTTCTCATATGTTTTTATTATAAAATTGTAAGTTTTGTCAGTTCTTTCACCTTATACTTAAATTAACAATCATCATTGCAGCAGCTTTGTACAAATTACACGTACACTGTAAAGATGAGAATTTGTAATGAGAAGGACTGTGGTTACAATAAAATGGCATCTCACCATCTGTTATAGAAGAGACTATTAAATGAGGAATACTCGGAACCCCGCATAGCGATCACAAAGAGGGCGGACTTAAGACTCTAGCACAAGAGGCAGATCTTTCTTTGACTCCCTCCTTATTTCATTTTAGATGCTAAGTTTACTTCCATCTCCTACATTCTTCCTTCATTATTTTGTTGTATTTTTTTCTTCTTCTCTTACTTCTTTTTTTGTTGTACTTTTTCTTCTTCTCTTACTTCACGATTTGTTGTACTTTTTCTTCTTCTCTTACTTCATTATTTGTTGTACTTTTTCTTCTTCTCTTACTTCATTATTTGTTGTACTTTTTCTTCTTCTCTTACTTCATTATTTTTTGTATTTTTTTCTTCTTCTCTTACTGCATTATTTGTTGTATTGTTTCTTCTTCTCTTATTTCATTATTTTTGTACTTTTTCTTCTTCTCTTATTTCATTATTTGTGTACTTTTTCTTCTTCTCTTACTTCATTATTTGTTGTACTTTTTCTTCTTCTCTTACTTCATTATTTTTCTACTCAAATATGTGCGTCGTTTATCTATTTAACTGCACCAGTTCCATACCATCAGAAGAAACAGATAATCAAATCAATCAGAAGACCACGAGCCCCAATCAGGATGCCTTTCGTGATATGAATAGATATGAACAAGTTATCATTATACGCCTAAGAACAGGGCACGATCGACTCCATAGTCACATGTATACAAAATTCAAGATCGGCACATCAACTACTTGTACATGTGGACAGGTGCCCCAGACTGCTGAACACATAATTCAAGACTGCACTGAATATAGTAGACTGAGGAAAATTCATTGGCCCATAGATACCAGAAAATAGCGCATTGGATAACGCGCTGGACTTCTAATCCAGAGGTCGCGGGACGTATCCCACCAGGGATGTACCAATTTCTTTACTTTACTACAGACAAAACTATATGGGCCACTGCAAGAATTACAACGGACAGTTAAATTTATGCAGGAAACGACATTGCAGATATAGACAATACTTCAGGCGAATGAAAGATAGAAGATAGATCACTTTAAATTATCTTCCTGTATTGGAGAGAGTAAATATTTGTCAAGTATTGAACAACCTAACTACATCAAATTCTAACTTTTGTATACATTCAAGTATGTTAAAACATAAAACATGTTTTTAAACACGGGAGAATATATTCATCATCATTGAGTGCCGTCTCCGCATCGAAGGTTGGCTACCATAGAATGCCATTCCACTCTGACTTGTTTTGATGGTGCAGATTGTCATAGGTTGACTTGTCCATCTTTTGATGTTACTCATCCATGTTAGTCTTGGTCTGCCTCTGCCTCTTTTACATTGTATTTTAACCTCCAATATTACTTTTATTAGGCTGTTGTGTTTTTTAACTTGCCCCAAAAATTTCATTTGTCTTGTTTGAATTGTGTTTAGTAGTTCTCTTTTTATTTTTAGTTGTTTTAAGACTTCTTCGTTTGTTTTCTTTTCTCTCCATCCAATTCTACCTATTCTTCTATAAATCCACATTTCAAAAGCTTCAATTTTCTGTTCTGTTTTCTTGTCTAATGTCCATGTTTCTGCACCATATAGGAATATTGAGAAGATGTAACACTTTGCTATTCTTAGTTTTAGCCCTGGTGTTATTTGTTTTGTTGTTAGTATATTTTTCATGACATTAAATTACTTTTTTTGTCTTTCCTATTCTATTATTTATTTCAGTTGTACATTCTCCATCACTGGTTCTATAGTATGTCCAAGGTAGCAGAGAATAGATTACATAATGGAAATAAACGAGAGATACGATGTACGTTCTGTGCAGGGTCTGAGATTGGCTGACATTGGGCAGGCAGATGAAAATAGAGTTGAAGAAGGTATCCCCTCTATGATTAAAACTCTTCAGATCTGGACCAATTCTCCTGGCGACTAAAAAGTATCGTATCGTTCGTTCGTTAGCTTTGACCTCTGACGAAGTCCCACCCACTCAATTTTGTGAATTTTGCGTGTAAAGTCTGTTTTATCCCATTACAGGATGCCCCTCGCCATGCAGGCAGATTTACTCCGACTTCAGAGGTACTAATTTTTAGGGAATTAGTAAAACCCAGGTGTCCTCGCCAGGGTACGAACACCGGCTGTTGCCGTGGTAAGCCAACCGCCTATCGATTGCGCTAACCGGACACCCACTAAAAAGTATCACATCCAAATGTTATAAGTTGTTATATTCGTGCTCGCAACATTCTCGCTATTATACATCCAGACAAGTCATTTTAAATAGGAATCAAGCGTATAGTGAATGTCGTCGCTTTGATGATGTTACACACAGCATGAAGACAGATACCGCCATCTATCATTACCGAATCGACCCTGTCTCTAGGGTTTGCTAGGATGGTGGGGAGCAACAGAGCTGGAGAATAACGACCGCATGTTTAGTGCAGTAGTCACATAGTGTTCTGATCAAAGTTTTTATTTCACCCCAGATTTGAACCTACTGAGGTTTGACTTTTCATAAATCTGATTTGGAGAGAGATGACATTTTGTCCATTGGGCCATTTGCTCTCCCTAATATTTTCACTGAAAAAAAAAATATCAAAATTATTTTCCAGAGTTGAATAGTTAAGGTGCACGGACAATATGACATTAGTGATTATCATTGTCAATGGCCATACATTTATATGTGGTTGGGTTGGTTTCTGGCAGGTCGCACCACATTCTTAGAAAACAATCTTGCATCAATTTTTTTTTCGTTCGCCAGCTTTTACCCCTAACGAAGTCCCTAGAGACTAAAAACTGAAATTTGCGTGTTAATCCATTTTTCCCTGGCAGCCGTGTGCACAGGAGTCCTCACCGCACAGGCAGATAACTCCGTCTTCGGAGGTACTCAAATTTTTTTCCGTTGATGAGTAATTGACGTATCCATCTAAAATGTAGTCGACCCCGATCAGCTGCTTTGAGTGGTCCAGTTTACAACCCTTGATCTACCGAGGCTCTTGAAATGAGAATAACACGCCTCTACAGCACCAACGCTCTTGGTGATCTGAGACTCATATCTGACTAATTGTATCAGTGGCGGCAACAGCTCATCGAGACCTTACTATACCTCCTCGATATGCCTCTGGGAACAGACTAGACAACTTGAAGCTGACAGAATAGAGATATCGTTCTCTTTTTTTCTGGTGTTCACCCATTGACCATTACAGGAATTGGTAGTTCTCTTCGTCATCCGCCCTTAAAAGGACGTTACATGCGCACTGTGGTGTACTTTATTTGCGCCTTTCGGCCCAACATATCTGACTTCAGTGCGATATTTTTTTAGTAGCAAGCTGCCTTCCCTCTTTGATCCCTACTCGCTTGGCCACTTTAGTCTAGTTATTCTGTTTCTAGAGGCACCACAAAGAGGTGGAGAATGATCTAATTGGGTATGGTTTACCGATCCTGGCGCAAACCATCAGTTATGAGTTGCTGGCAGCTTCCAGCTCTGTTGGTGTTTCGCACATGCCGGCAGTTTCAACATGTGAACATTTTTAGTCTAATAAATTAAATGTATGCACTCTCAACATGTGAACATTTTTAGTCTAATAAATTTAATGTATGCACTCTCAACATTTAGTTTATTAGACTATAAATGTTCACATGTTGAGAGTGTTGAGAGACAATTAAATGTATGCACTCTCAACATCTTCATAGACTACACCAAAGCTTTTGATAGAGTACACCACAAACAACTTATAGAATGCCTAAAAGAGATACATCAAGATGACTTGGACATACGACTAATATGTAATCTATACTGGGAGCAAACATCAATAATAAAATATAACAAAGAGAACACTACACCCATTGATATAAAAATAGGAGTAAGACAGGGATGCATTCTATTACCAAGCTTGTTCAATCTATACACTGAGCAATTCTTTAAAAACATCATAGAAATGTCAGGCCTACAAATTAATGGAAAGATAATCAATAACCTAAGATATGTTGATGATACTGTACTCATCATCATCATGTGCCATACCAGTTGGCGTAGGTGATCATGTCCCTCCACAATCTTCTATCTACAGTGCATCGTATCAGTTCTGTTGTTGACTGTTTTCCATGCCATGATACCAAGCTATCTAGTATTTTCTCTTTTTGTCGTCCGCGATCTCTCTTTCCTTTTATTTTGCCAGTTGTAACCAAGTATTCCAACTTTCCCCTTCTCATGATGTGACCGAAAAATGTTGATTGCTTCTTTCTGATGTTTTTAAAGAGCTCCCTTTTTGTGTTGGCCTCTTTGAGAACTTCCTCATTGGAAGTACTACTCATTCTACTACTAGCAGAAAATCCTAAAGATCTACAACAATTACTTAATGAAATAAACATGATAAGCAAAAAATATAGACTAGATATGAATATCAAAAAGACTAAAACTATGATCATAAACAAAGGAAATACTCAAAATCCACAAATGGATATCAAAATTGAAGGAATAGACCTGGAGACAGTTTAGAGCTACAACTACTTTGGACATACTATAACCAGTGATGGAAAAATGTACAACTGAAATAAACAAAAGAATAGGAATGGCAAAAAGTAATTTTAATGCCATGAAGAACATACTAACATCAAAACAAATAACACCAGGGCTAAAACTAAGAATAGCAAAATATTACATCTTCTCAATATTCCTATATGGTGCAGAAACATGGACATTAGACAAGAAAACAGAACAGAGAAGCCTTTGAAATATGGATACATAGAAGAATAGGTAGAATTGGATGGAAGGAAAAGAAAACAAACGTGCGAAGTCTTAAAACAACTAAAAATAAAAAGAGAACTACTAAACACAATTCAAACGAGACAAATGCGATTTTTGGGCCACGTTAAAATACATAACAGCCTATTAAAAGTAATCCTGGAGGGGTAAATACAAGGTAAAAGAGGCAGAGGCAGACCAAGACTAACATGGACCAGTAACGTCAGAAGAAGGACAAATCAGCCTATGACAACTTGCACCATCCAGGCAAGAGACCGAGCAGAATGGCGCTCCATGGTAGCCAGCCTTCGTTGCGGAGACGGCACTCGATGATGATGATGACTCTCAACATGTGGACATTTTTTGTCTAATTAACTAAATATACGCGCTCTCAACATAAACATTTTTAGTCTAAATAATTAAATGTACGCACACTCAACATAACCATTTTTAGTCTAAATAATTAAATGTACGCACACTCAACATAAACATTTTTAGTCTAAATAATTAAATGTACGCACACTCAACATAACCATTTTTAGTCTAATTAATCTAATAAGACTTATGCGTTTGCCCGACGACTTATCCTCTTTATCAACCGTCGTTAATAGGTACACTTTTTTCATGATTTCAAGCTGTAACCTGCGGTATACAATGTAACAGGGTATATCGTTTGACCCAACGCATCCGATTTCAGTATATATTTGAGCGTTCCCTACCCGCTTGCCTGATTGCTTACTCCTTTACCAGACCCACTTTGGAGAGGTGGAGCATGGTCTTTCATAACTGGTTCTCGTTCATTGGTTCTGTTTGGATTCAATAAACAGTCGCTAAATGTTTTCAACTGACGCTCACGTTCGACGACTTGGGCTATCTTGTTGGTGTATCATCATCATCATCATCATCATCATCATCATCATCATCATCACCATCATCATCATCATCATCATGTGCCATACCGGTTGGCGTAGGTGATCATGTCCTTCCACAATCTTCTATCTACAGTGCATCGTATCAGTTCTGTCGTTGACTGTTTGCCATGCCATGATACCAAGCTATCCAGTATTTTCTCTCTTTTTCGTCCGCGATCTCTCTTTCCTTTTATTTTGCCAGTTGTAACCAAGTATTCCAACTTTCCTCTTCTCATGATGTGCCCGAAAAATGTTGATTGTTTCTTTCTGGTGTTTTTAGGAGTTTCCTTTTTGTTTTGGCCTCATTGAGAATTTCTTCATTCGTCTTTTTAGCTGCCCAGGGAACTTTCAACATTCTTTTGAGAAATCCCATCTCTGCCGCCTCTAATCGTCTTTTCATTTGTTTGTCTACTGTCCATGATTCGCTTCCATGGGTCAAAAATGGTTCTATATAGCACTGATGAACTCTCTCTCTCACTTCTTTTGAGATAGATTTTTTGCATAAGATATTTTTCATTTTCTGAAATGCTATTTTGCCCTGAGCAAAAAATGTTACGTAGAGCCAATCTTAGCATGTGGATGCGAATCGTGGACAATAGGACAACAGACAAGAAAATCACTGGAGTCTGTAGAAATGTGGTTTTACAGAAAAAGGTTTAGAGTACCATGGACAGCTAAGAAGAGTAATGAAGATGCTATGAGAGAGGTCAGAGCAAAAAGAGAGCTAATTTCCAATATTAGGAAGAAACAATCATAAATTTTTGGCCATGTAATGAGAAGAGAACAACTGGAATATATTGTAACAATTTGAAAAATTGAAGGACGAAGAGATAGAGGGAAGCAAAAAGAAAAAAAATAATAGACAGCTTAAGAGAATGGCTTGGCAGAAGGTCAACAACAGAAATGATAAATAGCTGCCGAGATCGAAAGTTGTGGAGAGACATGATCACCTATGCCAGTAGGCCCGGTACTTGATGATAATGATTCTGCTTTTTATCTGTTGATGTATCTATCTATCTATTGTCCTTTCGAGCCGAAGACGGCACATAGGGCAGAACCACAATCTCAAAAGCAGACACCTTGCATGCCAAAATGACACATATTGCAGAGAATTGTTGGTGTATTTGGTCGTGTAAATACAAAAACGACGGGAATACATTTGATAGATGATATAATAATAAATAGAAGATTTTCCATTGACTTTTTATATGTCATTACTTGACTCAATACCACAGTCACTTATATGACCAGAGGACAGAATGGGATGCCCCGAAAAATCCCCAACTAGTGTGACGTTTCAAGCTTTTTAAGCAAGGGCGATTTTAGGTAGATTTACGTCAACCGTAATAACTCACACAACTAAAGACGACTAGTGCACGTTTTCTATGGTTTCCCTTTCTGCTCTCTGGCCTTATCTATATTTGGCTGTGCTAAAAACCTCTATCGCGATACAGCTATTTTTATCTTTAGAAAATCCCTCAGCGATTATATAATTACACCCCGTTCCATTTTCCAAAATCTGGGAAAATTGTTCAATTTATTGTCCCATCTTTCGCTGATACTCCAGCAATTTTTAATCTCCTATTTTTCCACATCAGTAGACCGTCCATTTTAGGTTGTCTTTGCCGTCAATTACTGACCAGTGGTCACTTGTACCCGAACATACTAGTGTCTAATGACTAAAGGGCCAAAGAGAGAGATAGAAATGGGCCGTTTCAGAAGAGATAATCTTCACGTCTAGTGATGTTAGCGTTTGGGATATAGGAATGTAATGTGAACAAAGAAGTGAAGTGAAGTGGATATTACAACTTAGCTAAGCCATTCCTGAGTGATCAGTAATGGTCTACCGTTCGTTTACCTTTTTTTTTTAATCTCTCTTTAGAATTGTTACTATAATTTAACATCGTATTAATTGACGATTTTATCACTTTTATTTTCTATGTAGTTTACGATTTTTTTTCTTTCTATGTAGCTGACATTTTTGTTCTTTCTATGTAGTTGGCAATTTTCTTGTTTCTATGTTGCTGACACTCGCCTTCTTTCCATGTAGCTGACAATTATCATCTTTTTATGTAATTGACATTTTTTTTTGTTTCTATGTAGCTGACTATTTTCTTTTTTCTATGTAGCTGACATTTTTCTTCTTTCTATGTAGTTGGCAATTTTCTTGTTTCTATGTTGCTGACACTCGCCTTCTTTCCATGTAGCTGACAATTATCATCTTTTTATGTAATTGACATTTTTTTTTGTTTCTATGTAGCTGACTATTTTCTTTTTTTCTATGTAGCTGACATTTTTCTTCTTTCTATGTAGCTGACATTTTTCTTCTTTCTATGTAGCTGACACTTACCTTCTTTCTATGTAACTGACAATTATCTTCTTTCTATGTAGCTGACAATTATCTTCTTTCTATGTAGCTGACAGTTATCTTCTTTCTATGTAGCTGACAGTTATCTTCTTTCTATGTAGCTGACAATTATCTTCTTTCAATGTAGCTGACAGTTTTCTTCTTTCTATGTAACTGACAATTATCTTCCTTCTATGTAGCTGACAGTTTTCTTCTTTCTATGTAGCTGACAATTATCTTCCTTCTATGTAGCTGACACTTACCTTCTTTCTATGTAACTGACAATTATCTTCTTTCTATGTAGCTGACAATTATCTTCCTTCTATGTAGCTGACAGTTATCTTCTTTCTATGTAGCTGACAGTTATCTTCTTTCTATGTAGCTGACAATTATCTTCCTTCTATGTAGCTGACAGTTATCTTCTTTCTATGTAGCTGACAATTATCTTCTTTCTATGTAGCTGACAATTATCTTGCTTCTATGTAGCTGACAGTTATCTTCTTTCTATGTAGCTGACAATTTTCTTCTTTCTATGTAGCTTACAATTATCTTCTTTCTATGTAGTTGACAATTATCTTCCTTCTATGCAGCTGACGATTATCTTTTTCTATGTAGCTGACAATTATCTTCTTTCTATATAGCTTACAATTATCTTCATTCTATGTAGTTGACAATTATCTTCCTTCTATGCAGCTGACAATTATCTTCTTTCTATGTAGCTGACATTATCTTCTTTCTATGTAAGTAAAGTAAAGTAAAGTATCCCCGTCACGCCAAGTGGCGTATAGGGAAATATGGTGTTAGTGACCCTATATTTTACAGACCTTCAGGACATGATTTTTGGGGTAATGTGGTCAGTATTACGCCCGTGCTGTTTACTTTCCCAGAAAAAAATCCGGTACCCATTTAAGGCTGGGTGAACACGGAAGCCGTCGATTGGGATCGAACCCTACCACTTTTCCGTGGTAGTCCAGTTCACTAACCACTGAGCTATCGCGGCTCCCTCTTTCTATGTAACTGACAATTTTCTTCTTTCTATGTAGCTGACAGTTATTTTCTTGCTATGTAGCTGACAATTATCTTCTTTCTATGTAGCTGACAATTTTCTTCTTTCTATGTAGCTGACAATTATCTTCCTTCTATGTAGCTGGCAATTATCTTCTTTCTATGTAGCTGACAATTATCTTCTTTCTATGTAGCTGACAATTTCTTCTTTCTATGTAGTTGACAGTTATCTTCTTTCTATGTAGCTGACAATTATCTTCTTTTTATGTAGCTGACAATTATCTTCCTTCTATGTAGCTGACAATTATCATTCTTCTATGCAGCTGACAATTATCATCCTTCTATGTAGCTGACAATTATCTTCTTTTTATGTAGCTGACAATTTTCTTCTTTCTATGTAGCTGACAATTATCTTCCTTCTATGCAGCTGACAATTATCATCCTTCTATGTAGCTGACAATTATCTTCTTTCTATATATCTGACAATTTTCGTCTTTCTATGTAGCTGACAGTTATTTTCTTTCTATGTAGCTGGCAATTATATTCTTTCTATGGAGCATCATCATTGAGTGCCGTCTTCGCCTCGAAGATTGGCTACCATAAAATGCCATTCACTCTGGCTCTTGCTTTGATGGTGCAGATTGTCGTAGGCTGACATGTCCATCTTTTGATGTTACTCGCCCACTTTAATATTGGTCTCCTTCTGCCTCTTTTAGCTTGTACTTTCCCTACCAAGATTACTTTTAGTAGGTTGCTGTGCCCTTTAACAGAAAGAAAGAAACCAAATCCTGCTATTTACCTTCCACATGCCACTTAATCAAGTACCTATTATAATTTTTTTTTCCAAAAAAAAGGAAAGTAAAGTACCCCCGTCACGCCAAGTGGCGTATAGAGAATATAGTGTTAGTGACCTTACATTTTACAAACATTCGGCACATGATTTTTTAGGGTAATGTGGTCGGTATTACGCCCGTGCCGCTTTACTTTCCCAGAAAAAAAACGGTACCCATTAAAGGCTGGGTGAATCTGAAGCGGTCGGTTGGGATCGAACCCTACCTCTTGTCCTTTGCAGTCCAGTTCACTAACCACTGAGCTATCGCTGCTCCCGTTGAGTTTTGTGGTTTGTAAGAAAATGTTTATATTTGCACCTTTCGGCCCAGCATAACCGACTTATCATGTTATTTTTGAGTACCGGGTTGCATTCCATTATCGACCCTTACTTACTAGGCTACGGGTTGATCTGTTACTGGAGGCACCATGGAGAGGTGGAGTAGGGTCTGGATGGTTCTGGTTCACCGATCCTGTCGCAAGCCATCAGCTGTGGGTCCCTGACAACTTCTAGCTCTGCTGCTGGGAGGTGACCTTGCCTCCACTTTGCTACTAATTAATGGTTGTTTTTTTTTTTAAATAATAAAAGTGGTTTTTATTATTTTTGTAACCACGGTCGTTTGAAAGCACACAGACACACACACACACACAATACTCTGACATAGATTACATTATGGTCGTCAGTAAAGCCCAAACCCCCCCCCCCCCTTTCCGCTAAATGAATCATAATGTTTTTTAAAGAAAACTCGCTAACCACTTTTAAGAAGATCTGGAACTAATCACCAGTGGTGTTTAGATGTATGCATTAAATTAGAATTTTCTAATCAATAACTAGTGTTCAATTAAGCGCCAGTTGTGTTGGCCGAATGTTCGTATCCTCTCTTTTTGGCTGCTTCAGAAGTTCAGACTGACCATGCCAGGAGCAGAAAGGATGTGCTCGGACCGTTTCCTCTGGTCATATTTCAAAATCCTCTTTTCACGGGTTTCAAATAGGTCGAGAGGTCAAGTTGAAAGCTGTTTCTTCAAAAACATGCTTAAGACTTTCTGATTGTTAAAAACTGACCATGGATCGTGGGGCACCTGTCAAGATTTTTAAAACTGGACCCTAGAGTGGACAGGGGTCAACCTCCGACCAAATGGTCACAAAGAAGTGGAATAAATGCTTCCCCAACTGCCCAAAGATTCTCTTTACGCGCTCAACAAAACACGTGAGTGGACAATGAGAGCTGGCTGGACACTAAAGCACACAGCCACGGGGTTATTTTTGCTTGACCAGTGGTCAGTATTTCAATAGCAATTTTTTTTTGCGCAATCCATTTTGGGCTGAATGATTGATTTGAAAATCCTGAGGACAATCTCTATTTTTTAATCGAACGCCATTTTGGGTCCTAGTCATAACAAGGTGCCCCCTCCCCTTTTTTTCCGCTGGCTCTTGTTTTTGCTCCCCAGGGTCAAAGTTCTCGGACAATATCTGGCCAGTCTTGATTGTCCGAAGTCTGGACAACGAGCACGAGCTGTCGTTTAAATTGTTATTAAAATACGCGGGTTCACAACATGCACGCGAACCAGCCAGGTAAAAGGTACAGAGTTCTCTCTACGTCTGTTTAAACATGTGGGGTATTTTTTAAATATTTTTTTTTTTTTAATTAATCAAAATGTCACTGTAAACAGTCCTTTTTATTTTTTGGGGGTTTTTACAAGAATCCCATCCAAACAGGCCACTTGATTCCGGATGTTCTTGATTTCATCATCATCATCATCGAGTGCCTTCTCCGCAACGAAGGTTGGCTACCATGGATCGCCATTCTATAATGTTTCTTGCTTTGATTTTGCAGGCTGTCATAGATTGACTTGTCCATCTTTTGATGCTACTCGTCCATGTTAGTCTTGGTCTGCCTCTTTTACCTTGTATTTTCCCTTCCAATATTACTTTTTTTTAGGCTGTTGTGTCTTTTAACATGCCCCAACAATTGCATTTGTCTTGTTCTAATTGTATTTAGTAGTTCTCTTTTTATTTTCAGTTGTTTTCAAACATCATCGTTTGTTTTCTTTTCTTTCCATCCAATTCTACCTATTCTTCTATAAATCCACATTTCAAAGGCTTCAATTTTCTGTTCTGTTTTCTTGTCTAATGTCCATGTTTCTGCATTATACAGGAATATTGAGAAGATGTAACATTTTGCCATTCTTAGTTTCAGCCCTGTTGATATTTGTTTTGTTGTTAGTATATTTTTCATGGCATTAAAATTACTTTTTGCCGTACCTATTCTTTTGTTTATTTCAGTTTGACATTTTCCATCATTGGTTATAGTATGTCCCATGTAGTTGTAGCTCTGGACTGTCTCCAGATGTATTCCCTCAACTGTGATATTTAATTATTGATTTGTTCTTTATTTAAGTAAATTTTTAACAATACAATTTTTGTTCTTTTTTGTGTGTGCTCATTTCTTTTTTACAATCAGCTTTACTGCAGCTTCGAATTTGCACGCTTTTATATGCCTTTCTTTGCTTTGATTAATGTTAAGTCAGTCCTATTGTATGGCTGTGAAACACGGAGAACAACAAAAATGACAATCATGAAGATAAAGACCTTAATTAATTGATGCTTGCGCAGAATAAAAGGGTGGAAATGGAAGGACAAGACTACTAACTTAGATTTTCTGAGAAAGTACCAGTCAAATACCAGTGGATAAAGAGATACAGCAAAGATAATGGCGCTGAATAGGACACACATAGTGGAAGTCAACTGAGAGTATTACACAACAAGCCATTTATAGAATCCCCAAGGAAAAGACAAAGAGGACGACCAAAATATTATGGGAAATGACAGATGAAAGTTGAGATGAAGATGATTGGGTAGACATTGAATGATCTCAAAAGAATGGCAAGAAACAGAACGGCTTGAAAAGAGTTTGTTGAAGATCTATGCTCTGCAGGGAGTTGAAAGTGTTTATTGAAGACCTATGCTCTGCAGGGAGTTGGAAGTGTTTGTTGAAGACCTATGCTCTACAGGGAGTTGGAAGTGTTTATTGAAGACCTGTGCTCTACGGGGGGTAGAAAGTGTTTATCGAAGACCTATGCCCTACAGGGGGTTGAAAGTGTTTATTGAAGACCTATGCTCTACAGGGGGTTGAAAATGTTTGTTGGAGACCTATGCTCTGCAGGGAGTTGGAAGTGTTTCCGCATTACACGAGGATGCCAAGTTGTACATTACATGAGGATGCTAAGTTGATCATTACACGAGGATGCCAAGTTGAACATTAAACGAGAATGCCAAATTGAACATTACATGAGGATGCCAAGTCGAACATTACATGAGGGTGCCAAGTTGAACATTACATGAGGATGCCAAGTTGAACATTGCATGAGGATGCCAAGTTGAACATTACATGAGGATGCCAAGTTGAACATTAAATGAGGATGCAGAGTTGAACATTACACGAGGATGCCAAATTGAACATAGGACAAGGCTGCCAAATTGAACATTACACGAGGATGCCAAACTGAACATTACACGAGGATGCCAAGTTGAACATTACACGAGGATGCTAAATTGAACATAGGACAAGGCTGCCAAACTGAACATTACACGAGGATGCCAAACTGAACATTACACGAGGATGCCAAATTGAACATTACACAAGGATGCCAAATTGAACATTACACGAGGATGCCAAATTGAACATTACACAAGGATGCCAAATTGAACATTACACGAGGATGCCAAATTGAACATTACACGATGATGCCTAATTGAACATTACACAAAGGATACCAAAATGAACATTACACGATGATGCCTAATTGAACATTACACAAAGGATGCCAAAATGAACATTACACGAGGAAGCCAACATGAACATTACACGAAGATGCCAAGTTGAACATTACACGAGGATGCCAAACTGAACATTACACGAGGATGCCAAATTGAACATTACACGAAGATGCCAAGTTGAACATTACACAAGGATGCCAAATTGAACATTACACGAGGATGCCAAATTGAACATTACACGAGAATGCTAAGTTGAACATTAAACGAGGATACCAAATTGACCATTTCATAAGGATGCCAAGTTGAACATTACATGAGGATGCCAAGTTGACCATTTCATAAGGATGCCAAGTTGAACATTACATGAATATGCAAAGGTGAACATTACACGAGGATGCCAAGTTGTCCATTTCATAAGGATGCCAAGTTCAACATTACATGAGGATGCAAAGGTGAACATTACATGAGGATGCCAAGTTGAACATTACATGAGGATGCCAAGTTGAACATTACATGAGCATGTCAAGTTGAAAATTAAACGAGGATGCCTAGTTGAACATTAAATGAGGATGCCAAGTAAGTTGAACATTACATGAGAATGCTAAGTTGAACATTACACGAGAGTGCCAAGTTGAACATTACATGAGGATGCCAAGTTGAACATTACATGAGGATGCCAATTTGAACATTACACAAGGATACCAAATTGAACAGTCAACATCATCATCGAGTGCCGCTTCCGCATCGAAGGTTGGCTACCTTGGAGCGCCATTCCACTCTGTCTTATGCTTTGATGGTGCCAGTTTTCAAAAGCTGACTTGTTGATTTCTAACATTACACGAGTATAATAAAGAACTCTGTCTTCCAAACTTTCAGGTATTTCCCATCAAATGTAAAATTTCAATAAGAAAAAAAAACTGCAGCATCTATTGCGTTGATTGGCTGCTACACACTGTGCACAGACGCTGCAGCACATTGTTGAAGAATGTCGATGTTTCTCTGTCTACGTTCCATTTTTCATCATTTTACATTTCTGTGAAGAATGGCAATTGTCAGGTCAGACAATCGAGACACGTGACCACAACATTTAATTTGGCGTTTCTTCACAATAATCAAAAGACCATCATGTACTTCAATTGCTTTCTGTATCCTATTAGGAACTGTTTCAATCGTGATACGACCCAATTGCGATGCACAAAACCTTAGGATAACATTTCATCTCCACAACATGCATTTTCTTTTGTAGCTCTACAGTAAAGGGTCCAAGTTTCGCAATTCTTAAGAAAAAAAAAGAGAGAGAAATACAATTGTATATCAGTGCGATTATAGAACAATTAGTAATTATATTCTTATATAACCTAATAGATATCACCAATCAACATTTTTTGGGTACATTATGAGAAAAGGAAAATTGAAATACTTGGTTACAACTGACAAAATACAGGGAAAGAGAGATCGCGGACGACAAAGAGAGAAGATACTAAATAGCTGTGTTCCATAGCGGAAAACAGTCAACAACAGAATTGATACGATGCACTGTGAATAGAAGATAGTGGAAGGACAAGATTGCCTACGCCAACCGGTATGGCACATAATGATGACGATGGTTCAAATAGATTTTTGCTTTGCCAGCCAGGGCTACTATATATAATATAATACACGGCGAAACTTTAATTAAAAACCAACTATTGGATGAAAGCAGCGCATTAGAAAACTAACCACGTGTGGGAAAAGTTTCTGAATAAGCAATCCAAATATAAACATCTCCTTTGTTCTGTGTTGTTTGTAATAATTACAGGTTTCTTACAACCGGTCATTCAGGGAAATGTTTCTTAATAGGCAATCCAAATATAAACATCTCCTTTGTTCTTTGTAATAATTAGAGGTATATAATAGACTAGTCATTCAGGGAAATGTTTCTTAATAGGCAATCCAAATAAAAGCATGCCCTTTGTTCTTTGTAATAATTAGAGGTATATAATAGACTAGTCATTCAGGGAAATGTTTCTTAATAGGCAATCCAAATAAAAGCATGCCCTTTGTTCTTTGTAATAATTAGAGGTATATAATAGACCAGTCATTCAGGGAAATGGTTTTTTTATTTTTATTTTTTTTAGCCTGCTGCCATTTATCCCACTTATTTTGCTGACGGATTTCTATGGAGCCTCGTGTACAATTGCCACAAGATGTCCAAGTTTGTATTTTATCTGGACGTTAATAAAGCCTTTTGATCGGGACTTTCTCATCTGGATGGACAAATAGAAAACGACGGTTGTATTAATTCCGTGGCCACCTGCTGTCCAAAGCAAATGTTGTTACTCAATATTGCGTGACAGAGGATTAAGTTAACGTAACGTCCAGTGTTCCCAAACCCGATACGGTGTTACTCTCAACGCTGGAGGCCTAACGTTACAATTTCCATTTGGGATGGACTGGTGAAAAGAGAAACTAACAGCGGTGAAACTTTTTAACTGTGTTGCCAAAATCAAACAAAACAGGGTTCGTAACTTGCCCCAGGAGAGTGTCAAAATGAAATCTTTCTGACCGTAGGAATTGAGGATATTATCGCCATGTAGTTAGATGTGTGTATATATCATTGTTGAAAAAGGCCAAAGCAAAAAGAGAGCTAATTTCCAATATTAGGAAGAAGCAATCATCATTTTTTGGCCATGTAATGAGAAGAGAACAGCTGGAATATATTGTAACAACTGGGAAAATTGAGGGACGAAGAGATAGATGGAAGCAAAGAGACAAAATACCAGACAGCTTAAGAGAATGGCTTGTCAGAAGGTCAACAACAGAAATGATAAATAAGTGTCGAGATCGACAGTTGTGGAGAGACATTATCACCTACGCCAGCAGGCTCTGTACTTGATGATGATGATGATATATCATTGTATATATTTTGTTGTTGCTGTTTGCTGTTCCAGCTGAAGGCCTATTTGGCGGAAACGTCGATTTTTGTTTTGTTACTCACCTACGTAAAGCTATGGCCATTCCACTTTTTCCCTCTTTTTTAAAAATTGTCTTTATCATCAGCTTTACAGCAGCTTAGCATCTTTATGCATCTTGATGCCTTTACTCCTCCCGCAGGAATTGAACTTTTCGTGTTAAAAAAGATGAATTTCTCTCTTTTTCTGACGTTCACGCGATAACCATGAAGGAATTGATCGTCCCCTTCGTCGTCCGTCCTTACAAATATGTTAATTAGGCGTAGATATTTTGTGTTGTGGTTTATTTGCGCCTTTCAGCCTCTAAACTCCGACTTCAGCGCTGTATTTTTAGTACTTGGTTGCCTTCACTCTCAATCTCCACACTCATAGCCAGACTAAACTGGTTAGTTTCTTTCTAGTGGCACCACGACGAGGTGGAGTGGGATCTGGATAGTTTTGGTTCAATAATCTTGGAGCAAGCAGCCAGCTATGATTTGTTGACAGTTTTCAGCTCTGTTACTGAACGATAACTTAACAATCCCCCCATCCCCTCTCCTTTTTCTCGAGCTCCCCGTTGTAGCCTTGCTAAAGATACCATCATAAGAAACAGATAATCAAATCAGTCAGAAAACCTCAACCACAAATATGGATGTTTTTGATTATATGAATAGATGGGAACAAGTTATCATTACATGCTTCAGAACAGGACACAATCGACTCCGCAGTCACGTGTATACAAAATTTAAGATCGCCACCTCAACTACATGTACATGTGGACAGGCGCACCAGACTGCTGAAGACATACTTCAAGACTGTACCTAATTTAGTAGACTGAGGAAAATCCATTGGCCCATAGCTACAACACTACAGACAAAACTATATGGGCCACTGCAAGAATTATAAAAGACAGTAAAATTTATACAGGAAACGACATTGCAGACATAGACAATACTTCAGGCGAACGATATATAGACAGACAGACAGACAGACAGACAGACAGACAGACAGACAGACAGACAGACAGACAGACAGACAGACAGACAGATATAGATAGATAGATAGATAGATAGATAGATAGATAGATAGATAGATAGATAGATAGATAGATAGATAGATAGATAGATAGATAGATAGATAGATAGATAGATAGATAGATAGATAGATAGATAGATAGATAGATAGATAGATAGATAGATAGATAGATAGATAGATAGATAGATAGATAGATAGATAGATAGATAGATAGATAGATAGATAGATAGATAGATAGATAGATAGATAGATAGATAGATAGATAGATAGATAGATAGATAGATAGATAGATAGATAGATAGATAAACTCGGTAACAGATTAACTCGCTTCGGTGAGTAGCAATTTAGCGGGAAGGTAAACCTAAAAGATATGCTCTATCGTTTGGTTCTCGTGGCAAGGCGCTGTGCCGATGAGTACAGGTTCGATCCTGCTTCGGACCATCATTTTTCTTTTTTTCTTCCTTTTTCTGTTGGTTATTTGCGATTTTTTTTCCCCAGAGTGTTGTAAATATAATTTTTAACTGAAATGGTTCGCAAACTAAAAAAGATGTGCCGATGTTGAATGTATTGGCAGGAGAGCACAGGTAACTTGCTGTAAACCTCGCCACAACACAATTTACGTCCATTTAGCGCTCTTTGGAGTGGGAGCCGAAGAAGTAAAAAAAATATAAAAAGGACCCCCGCCACGCCAAGTGGCGTATAGAGATTATGGTTTTAGTGACCATAAATTTTACAGACCTTCAGCACATGATTTTTGAGGTAATGTGGTCGGTATTACGCCCGTGCCGCTTTACTTTCCCAGAAAAAATCCGGTACCCATTTTAGGTTAGGTGAACCCGGAAGCCGTCGGTTGGGATCGAACAATCTCTTGTCCTTTGTAGTCCAGTTCACTAACCACTGAGCTGTCGCGGCTCTCCAGCCGAAGTTTAGTCGTCGAAATCTGCAAACAAACAGTGACATCACTCTGAGAAGAGAAAAGGGAGACAACATGCTGGCTCGAGGGTTTGTACTTTTTGTCTCAACAAGGGAGCGCATTTTGCCGAAGTGGTTACTGGGCTGGTTGGCTTGTTTTTCTTGTTTCATTCGAGAGAGGAGAGGATCTTGATCAGCTCAGGTTTAGCCCAAGTCTGATACTTTCTATTCGGAGGCGAAGGCTCGTAACAACAGCAGAGCTGAAGTTCCCAGCGACTCGTAGCTGATGGATTGAGCCAGGATCAATGAACCAGAACTAACTAGACCCTATTCCACCTCTTCGTGGTGCCTCTGATAACAGTCTTAACAGTTTAGTATGGTTAAATGAGTTGACATCGAGAGGGAAGGTAAACCCGGTACTCAAAAACGCACGATGGGGATGGATGTGTTGGACAGAAAGGTGCAAACATCACTGCTCTACTGCAAACACCAACACAACGCACTTACATCCACTTACTGTCCTTTTAAGGGTGGGTGACGAGGAGGGAGTGCCTGTGTCGAGATCGGTGAATCAGAACGATCCAGAAGATCAACTATACTTTTAGTCTTTGGGTGCAGGCAAACAAGCCATGTAAACAAGCCAAGTAAGCAAATAAGCCAAACAAGCAAGCCAAGTAAGCAAACAAGCCAAACAAGCAAGCAAGCCAAACAAGCAAGCCAAGTAAGCAAACAAGCCAAACAAGCAAACAAGCCAAACAAGCAAGCCAAGTAAGCAAGCCAAGTATCAAACAAGCCAAACAAGCAAGCCAATTAAGCAAAACAAGCCAAACAAGCAAGCCAAGTAAGCAAATAAGCTAAACAAGCGAGCTAAGTAAGCAAAACAAGCCAAACAAGCAAGCCAAGTAAGCAAACAAGCAAGCAAAGTAAGCAAATAAGCTAAACAAGCGAGCTAAGTAAGCAAGCCAAGTAAGCAAACAAGCGAGCTAAGTAAGCAAGCCAAGTAAGCAAACAAGCCAAGCAAACAAGCGAGCTAAGTAAGCAAGCCAAGTAAGCAAACAAGCCAAGCAAACAAGCGAGCTAAGTAAGCAAACAAGCCAAACAAGCAAGCAAGCCACGTAAGCAAACAAGCCAAGCAAATAAGCCAAGTAAGCAAACAAGCAAGCTAAGCCAAGTAAGCAAACAAGCCAAGCAAGCAAGCCAAGTAAGCAAACAAGCCAAGTAAGCAAACAAGCTTCCTAATCAGCCGTAGAATTTTTTTACATCCAAAAGTGCTTGTAGACAGTGATCTTTGAAATGTTACTCTCCCTATATCCATCCATCCATCCATCCATCCATCCATCCATCCATCCATCCATCCATCCATCCATCCATCCATCTATTCACCCACCCACCCACCAACCCACCCACCATCTATCTATCTATCTATCTGTCTGTCTGTCTGTCTGTCTGTCTGTCTGTCTGTCTGTCTGTCTGTCTGTCTGTCTATCTATCTAATCTATCTGCAACGTTCTAGGCTCGATATGCTGGTTGGCCGAAGATGTTTTTGCCTTCTTCTTTGTGGGGCACGACCGGTTTAACCTAACGCTATGTCATCTTGGTTGCACCAAACCAGAATTACCGTATTTAAAAAAATAAAATAAAACATTTTCTTTTTCATTTTTGTGCTAGATAACGTCATTACTGGATACTGTATGAAATGTCCCTTCTAATATTTGCATTGTTTTATTTTGGCTCCTGCTAACGAGCAGTTGACAGCAGACACGGAATACTTCTTTCTTGCACCAAGACAAAAAAATAGCTGCTGTTGCACTGAAGCGTCGTAGGAGAAAGGAGGTATGGGAAATTTCATCTACTGGCTGTGGCTAATGTGTTACTGGCTGTGCGTGTATTACTGTCTGTACGTGTATTACTGTCTGTACGTGTATTACTGTCTGTACGTGTATTACTGTCTGTACGTGTATTACTGGCTGTACATGTATTACTGTCTGTACGTGTATTACTGTCTGTACGTGTATTACTGGCTGTACATGTATTACTGTCTGTACGTGTATTACTGTCTGTACGTGTATTACTGTCTGTACGTGTATTACTGGCTGTACATGTATTACTGTCTGTACGTGTATTACTGGCTGTACATGTATTACTGTCTGTACGTGTATTACTGGCTGTACGTGTATTACTGGCTGTACATGTTTTACTGGTTGTACGTGTATTACTGGCTGTACATGTTTACTGGTTGTACGTGTATTACTGGCTGTACATGTTTTACTGGTTGTACGTGTTTTACTGGCTGTACATGTTTTACTGGTTGTACGTGTATTACTGGCTGTACATGTTTTACTGGTTGTACGTGTATTACTGGCTGTACATGTTTTACTCGTACGTGTATTACTGGCTGTACATGTATTACTGGCTGTACATCTTTTACGTGTATAGTTCGCTATATTTTGTCACATTTTCTTTAGTTGAATAATGTCGTTCTTAAATGTATCTGGACGCTTTTAGGACACAGATGTTTTTGTTCTTCCATACGTCTTTTATTCTGTCTATCTTTCTTATCCTTAGTCTACCTCTTGCTCTCTGCCCTGATGTTTTGAGGAGGATTGTTTTAGATTCTCTTTGATCTGATTTGATTCTTTCCGTACATACCATTTCATATACATACATATATACATATATATATGGTGGACTAATACATGGAAAAAGACACATCGGCAGAACTCAATTACGATATAGAGATATCTGCAAATCATCTCTGAATGACTTCTCCATTTGTGAAAATGACTGGGAACATCTGGCAAGTGATCACACATCATGGAGAGCATGTATAAGGAATGGTATAACATCATTTGAGACTGTGCTAAGGCAAAACTTAGAAGAAAAATGACTCATGAAAAAGGATTGAAAGCCCTGTGGATCAGTGGGCCTGAATTGTTCATTCTGTGGCCGTGTGTGTTTGTTAAGCATTGGTAGAATTAGCCAAGAGCTGTTCGACAAAATCAAAACTTAAAAAAAAAAATGCACAATAGCCTCCTCCACCAGACCGTCTGACAAGACGAAATGACCATACATAGCAGGCATGGCTTAACTCCGATCTGTTCTCTGAGTTTCACCTTTGATGCTCTATCTTTGTCTTGTCTGTTATCTTTATCAGGCACATCGTTTCGCAGACAGTGAGTGACCTTCTGTATATGAGCTTTGTTCAATGACCATGTTTGACATTGGTAACATAACCATCATCATCATCGAGTGCCTTCTCCGCAACGAAGGTTGGCTACCATGGAGCGCCATTCTGCTCTGTCTCTTCCTTTGATGGTGCAGGTTGTCATAGGTTAATTTGTCCATCTTTTGATGTTACTCGTCCATGTTAATCTTGGTCTGCCTCTGCCTCTTCTACCTTGTACTTTCCCCTCCAGGATTACTTTTAGTAGGCTGTTGTGTCTTTTAACATGGCCCAAAAATCGCATTTGTCTTGTTTGAATTGTGCTCAGTAGTTCTCTTTTCATTTTTAGTTGTTTTAAGACTTCATCGTTTGTTTTCTTTTCCTTCCATCCAATTCTATCTATTCTTCTATATATCCACATTTCAAAGGCTTCAATTCTCTGTTCTGTTTTCTTGTCTAATGTCCATGTTTCTGCACCATATCGGAATATTGAGAAGATGTAACATTTTGGGTAACATAATATCGGTATGAAAATACTATTTATCATTTATTTATTATCTGTTAATGAGATGTTAGGTCACGGTTTCATAGAAAACTAACAACTGTGACTCCAGAGTTAATCGCTACTGGACGCTTCAGATAAGGAACAACGAGCTTCTTTCATTGCAGGAGTAGTCTACACCTCCCCCCTCCCCTTCCTTATCCTCAAGTCTGTAGGTAGTGCCGTCTTATCTCTTTCCGAACGAAGCCCTCCCATAGAGTAGAAAAGTGGTAATTACTCCAGAGCGGTAGAAATGTGGTACTCAGGGGAAGTAATTATAGTTGTCTCAGTGCTTTGAATTAGTTACCAAGCAAATAGGAGAGCACAAACTATATCCCAACCTTGCCGCCGAAAAGCAAACGAGGAAACGATTTCAGAAAAATAAGAAGTTCCGCTTCCTGTGAGTCCAATTATTTACTGCACTTTTTGTTTCTTTTCCTCTTTCGCCATGAGGAAGAAATGTGTGCTGTTTTGTTGCAGCACACAGCCAGCGGAGTTGGGGGATTTCCGTGCATTTTGTTACAACACGTTCAACTTTATCACTTGTGGGGGTGGGGGCGAAGGCGCACGACAGTAACTGGGCTGAAAGCTGTCAGCGACTCATAGCTGATGGCTTGCACCAGGATCGGTGAACTAGAAACACCCAGACCCTCATCATCATCATTTAGTGCCGTAATATTGATTATCTTTCCATTAATGTTTAGGCCTGGCATCTTTGTGATGTTTTTTAAGATTTACTCAGTGTATAGATTGAAGAAGCTTGGTGATAGGATGCCTTGTCTTACTCCTCTTTTTATATCAATGGGTGTATAGTTCTCATTGTTATATGTTATGATTGCTGTTTGCTCCCAGTACAAATTACATATTAGTCGTATGCCTGTGTCGTCCAGATTTATATCTTTTAGGCAGTCTATAATGTTGATTATGGTGTATTCTATCAAATGCTTTGGTGTAGTCTATGAAGCAGGCATATATTGGTTTGTTGACTTCTATGTATCTTTCAATCAATGTCTCTGCGGCAACCACCCAGACACCACTGCACCTATTTGCTATGGCTCTGGTAACAGACCAACATGTCTAGTCTATCCAAGTGAGCAGGGATCGAGAGTGAAGGCAAGCCGGTATTCAAAAACGTCATACTCGAATCGGATGTGTTGGGCTGAACGGTGAAAATATGATTATCATCATCACCATGAAGTACCATGCATGCTGACGGAGGTGATCATGTCTCTCTACAACTCTCGATCTCGGTAGTTATTTATTATTTATTTTGTCCACCTTCTGTCAAGCCAGTCTCTTAAGCTGTCTGGTATCTTTTCTCTTTGCTTCCCTCTATCTCTTCGTCTCTCAATTTTCCAAGCTGTCATAATATATTCCAGTTGTTCCCTTCTCATCGCATGGCACAAAATGATGATTGTTTCTTTCTAATATTGGAAATTAGCTCTCTTTTTTTCAGAGCGTTTTATTACTCTTCCTAGCTGTCCATGGTATTCTCAACATTCTTCTTTAAAACCACAATTCTATAGCCACCGTTGATTTTCTTGTCTGTTGTCCCATTGCCCATGATTCACATCAATATGTTAAGACTGGTTCAACATTACATTTTTTTTCGTTCTCCAGCTTTTTACCTCTGACGAAGTCCCTAGATACTAGGAACTGAAATTTGCGTGTTAATCCATTTTCCCCTGACGGCTGTATACACAGAGGTCCCTCGCCGCACAGGCAGATAACTTCGACTTCGGAGGTGCTTATATTTTCCTCGTGAATGAGTAATTTACGTTTCAAGTCGGGCCTCGCTGCTGAGGCCAGGGGTGGCTGCCGCAGAGAGAAATCATAAATAAAAATCCCACCCGATGTAGCCAGGATTTGAACCCACAACCTCTCTCTCTCTCTCTCTCTCTCTCTCTCGGGCCGGCATCTTGCATCAGTCCCCCTAAACATACATTTTAGAACTCCTTTCCTTATCTATTGTCCCGATATCAATGATTCACATCCACATGTTAAGACTGGTTCTACATAACATTTAATAACTCTTTTTTGGAGGCTAAGGCGTGCCTACCAGCACCAGAGCTGGAAGTTGTCAGCGATCCACAGCTGATGGCTTGCGCCAGGATCGGTGAACCAGAACCATCCAGACCCTGCTCCACCTCTCCGTGGTGCCTCTAGTAACAGACTAACCTGTCTAGTCTGGCCAAGTGAGCAGGGATCGAAGAGGGAAGACATCCCGGTACTCAAAAATGTCGTGCTGAAGTCGTATGTGTTGGGCCGAAAGGCGCAAATATAACAGTGTTACATTGCAAACCACAACACAACGCAGAGACGTCCACTTAACATCCTTTTAAGGGCGGATGACGAAGAGGAATTCTACAATCTAATTCATAATTCTAGAATACTTTAGTCATCGGGCGAAGAAAAGCAAGCAAGCAAGCATAACTCTTTTTCTTGTCTGCAAATAACATAGTTCTACTGCAAACTACATCGCAACACATCTACGTTCACATAAAGTCCTTGAAGTATTTGTAATGTATTTTGAACCTAGAGTTCTACCTAGTCCATTAGTAGTCGGGTGAGCGTAAGACATAAAGATAACAACGTCACATCATATTTGTATAGACCGGATTTAATTTACGATTTTCGGTTCTAACTGAAGATGCTTAACTAAAGAGATCTGATCATCAGAAAGAACTCTTGTCAAGCAAATATTTCGGCCCTTTAGCTTTTTGACACACCAAAAATGGTTGCTGGGTCATGACTACCATGCGCTGGCCTGCTGGTGCGGTTGTACCTGAAAGTTCACAACATGCTTTGGTTATGATAGAAGAGATTGTGGTTACGATAGAAGGGATTGTGGTTATGATAGAAGTAGAAGAGATTGTGGTTATGATAGAAGAGATTGCGGTTATGATAGAAGAGATTGTGGTTATGATAGAAGAGATTGTGGTTATGACAGAAGTAGAAGAGATTGAGGTTATGATAGAAGAGTTTGCGGTTATGATAGAAGAGATTGTGGTTATGATAGAAGAGATTGTGGTTATGATAGAAGTAGAAGAGATTGAGGTTATGATAGAAGAGATTGTGGTTATGATAGAAGTAGAAGAGATTGTGGTTATGATAGAAGAGAGTGTGGTTATGATAGAAGTAGAAGAGATTGTTGTAATGATAGAAGAAAATGTGGCTATGATAGAAGAGATTGTGGTTATGATAGAAGAGATTGTGGTTATGATAGAAGTAGAAGAGATTGAGGTTATGATAGAAGCGATTGTGGTTATGTTAGAAGAGATTGTGGTTATGATAGAAGTAGAAGAGATTGTGGTTATGATAGAAGAGATTGTGGCTATGATAGAAGAGATTGTGGTTATGATAGAAGAGATTGGGGTTATGATAGAAGTAGAAGAGATTGTGGTTATGATAGAAGAGATTGTGGTTATGATAGAAGAGATTGTGGTTATGATAGAAGTGATTGCGCTTATGATGTATTTATTATCGTCAATACAACTTCTCATCGAATCTACTGTTCTGAAGAAAGTCTACTCAAAACTTCAAAACTTTCAACGATAAAAACATGTGAGTATCTCTGAAGTCGGAGAATATCTGCCTGTATGGCAGGGGACACCGGAGAACACGACTAACGATATGAAGAATAGGAAAAAAATCATATTCAAGCAAAATTCGGTAGTAGTATACAAGGGTCCATTTGATTATTATTTGGCCCGTAAATTAACAAAGATATATAGTGTGGTGCGCAGCGCACCACATGTACATGAGAGACAGGGGGAGTTAACCATGCCATTTCGTGTCGGGATGTTGACCTCTAGGCCAGGTGACCCCGGAAGGGCGCTGTTTATGTCTGGTGTGTGCTGACTTTGGAGCGCTTGGTGTACTTGAGCGATAGTGATAGGTTAGTAGATTATACAACATCAATGAAAAACGATCAATATAAGACAGAAGACAAAGATATATTTTATTCTTTTATTATCTCAATAGGTGTATAACATACATTGATATTATATAACATTACAAAAATATTCAGTACAGTGAGTCAATATATAGTACATGGATAACATTTATTTACAGATAGGTAGTTGTATTTTATCGCCCTTGTTATTTGGAATTGTTATGGACTTCATAATGAAGAAATGCTGCACTGGTAATAAAGGCATCGAATGGATACAAGGAGACCATTTGGAGGACCTGGACTTTGCTGATGACATAGTTCTCATCAGCAATCAGATAAAAACGATGCAGGAAAACACAAATGAACTATCATCAATAGCCAGCAAAATTGGGCTTGAGGTCAATCATGAAAAGACTAAAGTCATGAAAAGTTTAATTCCAACAAGTGACAAAATATACATGGAAAACAAACCAGTAGAAGAGATCGATCACTTCATCTATCTTGGAAGTCACATTGATCGAGAAGGGGATACGAGCAAAGAAATTAGAATCAGACTGGCTAAAGCAGCAATGTCTTTCAGAAGCCTTGAAAAGTTGTGGAAATCAAAACTCATTAGCACAAACACAAAACTTAGGCTATTCAAATCAAATGTACTATCAACCCTTACGTATGCGTGTGAAAGCTGGAAAACAACAAGAGATATAGAAACAAAGTTGAACGCATTCGAAAATAAATGTCTAAGGAAAATACTTGGTATAGAATGGAACGAATTCAAAACAAACGAGGAAATTAGAGAAATCGCCAATCAACCACTAATATCTTCAGTAATAAAGAAAAGACGATGGTCATACGTTGGACATGTGATGAGAAGAGATAATAATCGAATAGCAAAGCAAGCCCTCATATGGGAAACAACAGGTAAAAGAAAAAGAGGAAGACCCAGGGAGACACTGAGAAGAACATTGATGAGAGAGGCAAGAGCAGCAGGAATCGGCTCCCTCAATGAGATAGAACTGCTTGCACAGAACAGAGACAGATGGCGAGATTTGATAAAATATCTTTAAAAGAAAACTGCTAGAACAAAAATTCATATAGGAGAAGGTGTATCTTGGTCTACGCCCTATGGGCCGGTTACGGCTCGAAAGGTCAATAGATAGATAGTTGGGTGTCTGCTTAGCGTTGTGTCATAAATGAATCATAAGGGGTGAAACTGTTAGAGATTGCTGGTTAGGCTAAGCTGGTAGTGTAAAGAGTTAAATATCTAAAGGCGTAGTCGAGACGTTATCATCAGCTACCTTTCTTTTTATATAGAAATAGGAAAGAGCATTTCTTGTTTGACTGTAGGAAAATATGGAATTATTTAAGACTTTGAAACCTACATTTTTCCCACCCTTGGCCTTTTGCGTGGCGAGAACCTCTAAAAACATATCTTTATCTAATTTGTTGTGTTGCTTGCTTAACCCTTTACAACTGATTTTATCGTAATCCCCACTACAATGGTACGTCTTACTACATAAGCTAACAAGAGCTGTCCCTTCGTACTCTAGTTTAAAAAGCCCAGGCGTTCGTTTGGTGTACGCTTAAATACCCTTACAGTTTATACATTCTGTTTTGCTAGTATGTTCATCGCAGCAATGGGTGTATGGAGGTCGCCTAGTGTGTAATAAGGGCTGTATAGGGGTCGGCTAGTATGTCGTGATGGGTGTACGGAGGTCGTCTAGTGTGTCATATTGGGTGTATAGAGGGCGTTTAGTGTGTCATGATGGTTGTATAGGGGTCGTCTAGTGTGTCATGATGGTTGTATAGGGGTTGTCTTGTGTGTCATGATGGTTGTATAGGGGTCGTCTAGTGTGCAGTGATGGGTGTACGGAGGTCGTCTAGTGTGTCATATTGGGTGTATAGAGGGCGTTTAGTGTGTCATGATGGTTGTATAGGGATCGTCTAGTGTGTCATGATGGTTGTATAGGGGTCGTCTAGTGTGCCGTGATGGGTCAATGGAGGTCGGCTAGTATGTCGTGATGGTTGTACGGAGGTCGTCTAGTGTGTCATATTGGGTGTATAGAGGGCGTTTAGTGTGTCATGTTGGTTGTATAGGGGTCGTCTAGTGTGTCATGATGGTTGTATAGGGGTCGTCTAGTGTGCCATGATGGGTACATGGAGGTCGGCTAGTATGTCGTGATGGGTGTACGGAGGTCGTCTAGTGGGGTATGATGGTTGTATGGAGGTCGTCTAGTGTGTCATATTGGGTGTATAGAGGGCGTTTAGTGTGTCATGATGGTTGTATAGGGGTCGTTTAGTGTATCGTGAGGGGTGTATGGAGGTCGTCTACTGTGTCGTGAGGGGTGTATGGAGGTCATCTGGTGTGGTATGTAGGGTGTATGGAGGTCATCTAGTGTGATATAAGGCTGTATGCCGGGCGTCTAGTGTGACATGAGGGCTGTATACCGGGCGCCTAGTGTGGTATGTGTGGTGTATGGCGGTTGTCTGGTATATCATACTTTAATCAACCAATAAGAAAAATGAAGGAACATTACATTCAACATTACTTATCTTAACTACTTTACATCAATACAGTTGAATAACGTGTTATCGTTAAGTCTTACCATACTTTAAGAGAAAACATTCAAACTTACAGCGTAAAATATAGTCTCAATCATCTACACCGAATATAACCTGTTATCGATAAGCCTTAACATACTTTAAGAGAAAACAAGCCAACTTACGGTGCAAAACTCCGCTAGTGTGAACAGTAACTTTCCTTGAATCAATCAAACTTATAACGCCGTCTAGTTTAAATATAACCTGGTAAGAAATGAATAAATTAGCCAATCAGCGAGTGACTATGCCATCATCGCTTGATATCGGGATTAACCAATCAGAGAAGAGTATTAACATAGGAGGCGGGGCGAAGAAATGGCTGACAGGTGGATTAACCAATCAGAAAAGCGCGTTAGCGCAAGCGTAGGTAGTGGCTGTCGGGTCAGCAGTGGGGGAAAAATGCGGGGTGGTGGGTTACTTGAACTCGTTTTGACCCCTGAGGCAATTCCAGAAGAGTTCTATGACCTCATTTTGACCGCTGAAGGCTTTAATACCAAGGTTTCCCACTTCAACGAACGACATACATCATTAAAGGTGATTACTTCAGCTCTTAGACTTTGGAGTTCCATATCTCTATCACTTCAACGAATGACAGACAACAGTAAAGATGATCATTTCAGGTAAGAAAACTTAGTTCCAAACCCTAAAATTTTGGTTCATACTCACAAAGTTGAACACAAACTCTACAAATTTAGGCCCAACGTTGTAATTGTTAGACACGACAGTCGTAAATGTTATATGCAAAGTCCAAAAGTTTGTCAAAAAGATAACCTAAACTCAAAATAGTTAGACAAAAAGCCCAACAATTTATATGCAAAGTCTAAAAAAGTTATTCTAAAAGACAACTAATGTAATACTTAACCCCAAAATTTCGTCTCATAACCAAACAGTTGAACTCAAAACCCTAAAAATTTAGTCCCAAAGTGATACTAGTTCAACACAAAAGTCGTAAATGTTATATACAAAGGCCAAAACTTTGTCAAAAAGACAACCCAAACTCAGAATAGTTAGACACGAAAGTCATAAATGTTATATGCAAAGTCCAAAATTTTGTCAAAAAGACAACCCAAACTCAGAATATTTAGACACAAAAGACCAAATAGTTACATTCAAAGTCCAAAAGTTTGTCAAAAAGACAACCCAAACTCAAAAGTTTGTCAAAAAGACAACCCAAACTCAAAATAGTTAGACATGAAAGGTCAAAAAGGTATACTCAAAGTCCAAAATGTTACTTCAAAAGACAACTAATATAACAACAAGCCCCAAAACTTCGTCTCATAACCAAAAAGTTGAACTCAAAACCCTAAAAAGTGTCCACTTATCAACCAAAGTCTTTAATACAGCTGAGAAAACCCTAATAAATAATTACAATTTACTAAAAATGTTGCCCTTGATGATAGTTGCGACTGTGTCTAAATCATTATTGAAAATATTCATAGAACTCTAGTAAAAACCAAGCACACTAAAACACCACATTGAAAGAATGAACTTAAAGTTCACGCCCCTGTCACAACTCTGCTAAGAAAAGTACTGCGAAGCATGAAAGTTATGTCCCCTGCTATAACTCTACTAAACGAAAGTATTACCAAACACGTAGGTTACACTCCTACCATAACCCACTAAGAAAAACAAGATTTTGCTTAAAATACCACATTTATGATTATTACGCCCCTTGTCCCTTTATGAGGGGACGCCCATGAAACTGTTAGAAATAGTAAATTTAACCTAGTGGCATACCCCAGATGTTATATTAGACATCCCCGTATCAAAAATTTAATTAAAACTCACTTTTAGGGTTGTTACGCCCCTTGACCCTTTATGAGGGGACGCCCATGAAACTGTTAAAAATAGTAAATTTAACAGCTAGACATACCCTAAACTTTATATTAACCATCTCCGTATCAAGAATTTACATAAAAACAACGTTTGAAATTACTACCCCTGTACCCATTTTTGGCGGTTACGCCCATGAAACTGTTAAAAATAGTAAATTTAACCTCTAGACATACCCCAAACTTTATATTAAGCATCCCATATCAAGAATTTACATAAAAACCACTTTTGAAATTACTATCCCTGTACCCATTTTTGATGGTTACGCCCATGAAACTGTTAAAAATAGTCAAGTTAACATCTAGACATACCACAAACTTTATATTAAGCATCTCCGTATCAAGAATTTACATAAAAACAACTTTTGAAATTACTACCCCTGTACCAATTTTTGGCGGTTACGCCCATGAAATCGATAAAAAATTGAAATTTAACACCTAGACATACCCCAAACTTTATATTAAGCATCCCCATATCAAGAATTTACATAAAAACAACTTTTGAAATTACTACCCCAGTACCCATTTTTGGCGGTTACGCCCATGAAATCGATAAAAAATTGAAATTTAACACCTAGACATACCCCAAACTTCATTTTAGTCGTCCCTGTATCAAGAATTTACATAAAAACAACTTTTGAAATTACTACCCCTGTACCCATTTTTGACGGTTACGCCCATGAAACTGTTAGAAATAGTAAATTTACACTCTAGGGTTACTCCAAACTTTACATTAAACATCCCCGTAGCAAGAATTTACATAAAAACAACTTTTGAAATTACTACCCCAGTACCCATTTTTGGCGGTTACGCCCATGAAACTGTTAAAAATAGTCAATATAACACCTAGACATATCCCAAACTTTATATTAAGCATCCCCATATCAAGAAGTTACATAAAAACAACTTTTAAATTACTACCCCTGTACCCATTTTTGGCGGTTACGCCCATGAAATCGATAAAAAAAATTGAAGTTTAACCTATTGGCATACATCAAACATAATATGTGACACGCCCATGTATCAAATTTGCCTAAAAAATGAACCAAAAATTAGTAGTATATATCTAGTGATAGGACCGTGGAAAGTGCTTCCATCTGCAGCCAAATCGCTGCAGCCGGGTTGTTTTTTCTTATATAAATAGTCTACCTGCAGATGGAAGCACATTTTTTCCTTATATGAGAGTCTTCATTTTTTCTTATATGAGAGTCTACCCGGTCAATCACTAGATATATACTACTAATTTTTGGTTCATTTTTTAGGCAAATTTGATACATGGGCGTGTCACATATTATGTTTGATGTATGCCAATAGGTTAAACTTCAATTTTTTTTATCGATTTCATGGGCGTAACCGCCAAAAATGGGTACAGGGGTAGTAATTTAAAAGTTGTTTTTATGTAACTTCTTGATATGGGGATGCTTAATATAAAGTTTGGGATATGTCTAGGTGTTATATTGACTATTTTTAACAGTTTCATGGGCGTAACCGCCAAAAATGGGTACTGGGGTAGTAATTTCAAAAGTTGTTTTTATGTAAATTCTTGCTAAGGGGATGTTTAATGTAAAGTTTGGAGTAACCCTAGAGTGTAAATTTACTATTTCTAACAGTTTCATGGGCGTAACCGTCAAAAATGGGTACAGGGGTAGTAATTTCAAAAGTTGTTTTTATGTAAATTCTTGATACAGGGACGACTAAAATGAAGTTTGGGGTATGTCTAGGTGTTAAATTTCAATTTTTTATCGATTTCATGGGCGTAACCGCCAAAAATTGGTACAGGGGTAGTAATTTCAAAAGTTGTTTTTATGTAAATTCTTGATACGGAGATGCTTAATATAAAGTTTGTGGTATGTCTAGATGTTAAATTGACTATTTTTAACAGTTTCATGGGCGTAACCATCAAAAATGGGTACAGGGATAGTAATTTCAAAAGTGGTTTTTATGTAAATTCTTGATATGGGATGCTTAATATAGTTTGGGGTATGTCTAGAGGTTAAATTTACTATTTTTAACAGTTTCATGGGCGTAACCGCCAAAAATGGGTACAGGGGTAGTAATTTCAAACGTTGTTTTTATGTAAATTCTTGATACGGAGATGGTTAATATAAAGTTTAGGGTATGTCTAGCTGTTAAATTTACTATTTTTAACAGTTTCATGGGCGTCCCCTCATAAAGGATCAAGGGGCGTAACAACCCTAAAAGTGAGTTTTAATTAAATTTTTGATACGGGGATGTCTAATATAACATCTGGGATATGCCACTAGGTTAAATTTACTATTTCAAACAGTTTCATGGGCGTCCCCTCATAAAGGGACAAGGGGCGTAATAATCATAAATGTGGTATTTTAAGCAAAATCTTGTTTTTCTTAGTGGGTTATGGTAGGAGTGTAACCTACGTGTTTGGTAATACTTTCGTTTAGTAGAGTTATAGCAGGGGACATAACTTTCATGCTTCGCAGTACTTTTCTTAGCAGAGTTGTGACAGGGGCGTGAACTTTAAGTTCATTCTTTCAATGTGGTGTTTTAGTGTGCTTGGTTTTTACTAGAGTTCTATGAATATTTTCAATAATGATTTAGACACAGTCGCAACTATCATCAAGGGCAACATTTTTAGTAAATTGTAATTATTTATTAGGGTTTTCTCAGCTGTATTAAAGACTTTGGTTGATAAGTGGACACTTTTTAGGGTTTTGAGTTCAACTTTTTGGTTATGAGACGAAGTTTTGGGGCTTGTTGTTATATTAGTTGTCTTTTGAAGTAACATTTTGGACTTTGAGTATACCTTTTTGACTTTTCATGTCTAACTATTTTGAGTTTGGGTTGTCTTTTTGACAAACTTTTGAGTTTGGGTTGTCTTTTTGACAAACTTTTGGACTTTGAATGTAACTATTTGGTCTTTTGTGTCTAAATATTCTGAGTTTGGGTTGTCTTTTTGACAAAATTTTGGACTTTGCATATAACATTTATGACTTTCGTGTCTAACTATTCTGAGTTTGGGTTGTCTTTTTGACAAACTTTTAGACTTTGTATATAATATTTACGACTTTTGTGTCGAACTAGTATCACTTTGGGACTAAATTTTTATGGTTTTGAGTTCAACTGTTTGGTTATGAGACGAAATTTTGGGGTTAAGTGTTACATTAGTTGTCTTTTGGAGTAACTTTTTGGACTTTGCCTATAAATTGTTGAGTTTTGTGTCTATTTTGAGTTTGGGTTGTCTTTTTAACAAACTTTTGGATTTGAATATAACATTTACGACTTTCGTGTCTAACAATTACGACTTTGGGACTAAATTTGTAGAGTTCGTGTTCAACTTTGTGCATATGAGCCGAAATTTTGGGGTTAAGTGTTACATTAGTTGTCTTTTGGAGTAACTTTTTGGATTTTGCATATACATTTTTGAGCTTTGCATCTAACTATTTTGAGTTTGGGTTGTCTTTTTAACAAACTTTTGGATTTGAATATAACATTTACGACTTTCGTGTCTAACAATTACGACTTTGGGACTAAATTTGTAGAGTTCGTGTTCAACTGTTTGGTTATGTGACGAAATTTTGGGGTTAAGTATTACATTAGTTGTCTTTTAGAGTAACTTTTTTAGACTTTGCATATAAATTGTTGGGCTTTGTGTCTAACTATTTTGAGTTTAGGTTATCTTTTTGACAAACTTTTGGACTTTGCATATAACATTTACGACTGTCGTGTCTAACAATTACAACTTTGGGCCTAAATTTGTAGAGTTTGTGTTCAACTTTGTGAGTATGAACCAAAATTTTAGGGTTTGGAACTAAGTTTTCTTACCTGAAATGATCATCTTTACTGTTGTCTGTCATTCGTTGAAGTGATAAAGATATGGAACTCCAAAGTCTAAGAGCTGAAGTAATCACCTTTAATGATGTATGTCGTTCGTTGAAGTGGGAAACCTTGGTATTAAAGCCTTCAGCGGTCAAAATGAGGTCATAGAACTCTTCTGGAATTGCCTCAGGGGTCAAAACGAGTTCAAGTAACCCACCGCCCCGCATTTTTCCCCCACTGCTGACCCGACAGCCACTACCTACGCTTGCGCTAACGCGCTTTTCTGATTGGTTAATCCACCTGTCAGCCATTTCTTCGCCCCGCCTCCTATGTTAATACTCTTCTCTGATTGGTTAATCCCGATATCAAGCGATGATGGCATAGTCACTCGCTGATTGGCTAATTTATTCATTTCTTACCAGGTTATATTTAAACTAGACGGCGTTATAAGTTTGATTGATTCAAGGAAAGTTACTGTTCACACTAGCGGAGTTTTGCACCGTAAGTTGGCTTGTTTTCTCTTAAAGTATGTTAAGGCTTATCGATAACAGGTTATATTCGGTGTAGATGATTGAGACTATATTTTACGCTGTAAGTTTGAATGTTTTCTCTTAAAGTATGGTAAGACTTAACGATAACACGTTATTCAACTGTATTGATGTAAAGTAGTTAAGATAAGTAATGTTGAATGTAATGTTCCATCATTTTTCTTATTGGTTGATTAAAGTATGATATACCAGACAACCGCCATACACCACACATACCACACTAGGCGCCCGGTATACAGCCCTCATGTCACACTAGACGCCCGGCATACAGCCTTATATCACACTAGATGACCTCCATACACCCTACATACCACACCAGATGACCTCCATACACCCCTCACGACACAGTAGACGACCTCCATACACCCCTCACGATACACTAAACGACCCCTATACAACCATCATGACACACTAAACGCCCTCTATACACCCAATATGACACACTAGACGACCTCCATACAACCATCATACCCCACTAGACGACCTCCGTACACCCATCACGACATACTAGCCGACCTCCATGTACCCATCATGGCACACTAGACGACCCCTATACAACCATCATGACACACTAGACGACCCCTATACAACCAACATGACACACTAAACGCCCTCTATACACCCAATATGACACACTAGACGACCTCCGTACAACCATCACGACATACTAGCCGACCTCCATTGACCCATCACGGCACACTAGACGACCCCTATACAACCATCATGACACACTAGACGATCCCTATACAACCATCATGACACACTAAACGCCCTCTATACACCCAATATGACACACTAGACGACCTCCGTACACCCATCACGGCACACTAGACGACCCCTATACAACCATCATGACACACAAGACAACCCCTATACAACCATCATGACACACTAGACGACCCCTATACAACCATCATGACACACTAAACGCCCTCTATACACCCAATATGACACACTAGACGACCTCCGTACACCCATCACGACATACTAGCCGACCCCTATACAGCCCTTATTACACACTAGGCGACCTCCATACACCCATTGCTGCGATGAACATACTAGCAAAACAGAATGTATAAACTGTAAGGGTATTAAAGCGTACACCAAACGAACGCCTGGGCTTTTTAAACTAGAGTACGAAGGGACAGCTCTTGTTAGCTTATGTAGTAAGACGTACCATTGTAGTGGGGATTACGATAAAATCAGTTGTAAAGGGTTAAGCAAGCAACACAACAAATTAGATAAAGATATGTTTTTAGAGGTTCTCGCCACGCAAAAGGCCAAAAGTGGGAAAAATGTAGGTTTCAAAGTCTTAAATAATTCCATATTTTCCTACAGTCAAACAAGAAATGCTCTTTCCTATTTCTATATAAAAAGAAAGGTAGCTGATGATAACGTCTCGACTACGCCTTTAGATATTTAACTCTTTACACTACCAGCTTAGCCTAACCAGCAATCTCTAACAGTTTCACCCCTTATGATTCATTTATGACACAACGCTAAGCAGACACCCAACTACCTATCTGTAAATAAATGTTATCCATGTACTATATATTGACTCACTGTACTGAATATTTTTGTAATGTTATATAATATCAATGTATGTTATACACCTATTGAGATAATAAAAGAATAAAATATATCTTTGTCTTCTGTCTTATATTGATCGTTTTTCATTGATGTTGTATAATCTACTAACCTATCACTATCGCTCAAGTACACCAAGCGCTCCAAAGTCAGCACACACCAGACATAAACAGCGCCCTTCCGGGGTCACCTGGCCTAGAGGTCAACATCCCGACACGAAATGGCATGGTTAACTCCCCCTGTCTCTCATGTACATGTGGTGCGCTGCGCACCACACTATATATCTTTGTTAATTTACGGGCCAAATAATAATCAAATGGACCCTTGTATACTACTACTTTCGGTCTATGTAGTGTTCGCTAGAGATATAAAGCTGTTGAACACGAACACCAACAACATAACTACAATCTCTTCTATCATAACCACATAGACTTCCGGGGAATATGGCTCCCTGTTATCTTGCTTCTTCAGAAGACTCACAGATAAGTGCTGTTTTCCAGTGAACCTTTCTCTGTTTATTTGTATGTTTTTATTGATACCTGGTGCAATGGGTAGAGTCGTTGCAGAAATCCAAAATACGTAAGGTTACCTTTGTCTATGTCCCTGGACACGCGGGAGTACGGGGAAATGAAAGAGCGGACATGTTGGCTAGCTGCGCTGTCGTTGAGGACAGTCAACCAATGGATCGGGCGGACATCATCAATGCCCTCCGAGATGTGGGAAAAGCACATGACTTCGACAAACACAGATCCACGTCACTTCTTCGGATGATGGAAATGGGAGTTAAGATGGGCACAGCCAGAAATGAGAAACTTAGTGGCCGTGTAAGAAGACTTATCAACCAACATAGAACTGGAGTCGTCAGTCGCTGGACACTGCGGCAATTGCTGAGGAGGGGATCTGATCACCTAAGGACATGTTCGGAGTGCAATAATGATGACCCGCAATTAACTCAATAACTCAATAACCAACAACATATGTCGCCACATGTTCCAGTCTTCCCTGCCAGTTTTACTGTATCAACAGTCTTGCTGTCTTCCCTGCCAGTGTTACTGTATCAACAGTCTTTTCGTTTTCCCTGTCAGTTCTACTATATCAACAGTCTTTCCGTCTTCCCTGTCAGTAATGCTGTATCAACAGTCTTTCCGTCTTCCCTGTCAGCTCTACTGTATCAACAGTCTTCCCTGCCAGATCTACTATATCAACAGTCTTTCCGTCTTCCCTGTCAGTTCTACTGTATCAATAGTCTTCCCTGTCAGATCTACTATATCAACAGTCTTTCCGTCTTCCCTGTCAGATCTACTATATCAACAGTCATTTTTTAAAATATTTTTATACAATATAATAATATATAATATTTTTTTTTAATACGGCATTTACAATAACTTTTATTTTAACTAGCTGCTCATGTGATTCTCAACATTCTTCTTTGAAATAACACACAAGCGCGCGCACATCAAACACAGATGATTTTTTAACAGTACATCGTGCGAGCATGAGCCTGTAGGAGTGACCTTGAACGCCCACAAATAAAATACTTGGCCTCTGTGTATTATTCCAGAAATAAATCCTGCAGAGATGGGGGGGGGGGGGGGGGGGGGGAAACAGAAAAAAAAAACCCATGAAGGTCAAAGAAACGACCTCCAGAGGTGTGGGCGGACACTCAGTCCAGAAAACGCGAGGCGTGAATAGGGCAAGCAACCAACGAGAGCGGTCAGTATAGAGGCATAAACAGATTCGGACTAAAGTTTTTTTTTTTAGCCCTCGCTGATCCTCGTCCAGGATCTAGTAGCGATGGGTACCAACTGACCCACATTTGGAGGAAGAGAGAGAGAGAGAGAGAGAGAGAGGGAGAGAGAGAGAGAGATCTGTTTTTCTTTCTTTAAAAAATACCCTGACCTTGAAGTTAGAGAGGATGTTACTGTTTTTGTAAACGTGTTGGCCGCATTCTTCTGGTCGGGGCGACCTGACACGGCAGCGAGCATATGATACGTACATTCTTTTATAAGAGGGGTTCTGTAGTAGCGTAGATGCAGGGGTCTACACTTTTGTTGCCTTTGATTTAAGAAAAGTAGAAATAGCCTTTTAGTTTCTACTTTAGGAGCACCACCTCCAGACCAAACCAAGTACAGAAATAAGGCATGAAACTAAACAAGGCTATATTATCCAATTACGTTAGAAAGTGTCGCTTGATAAAGGAGACATAGAATAATAAATGAATGTTAAATGAAAAGGGAGCCTCGATAGGTTAGTGGTTGATGAACTGGACTACAAAGGACTAGAGGTAGCGTCCGATCCCAACCAACGGCTTCCGGTTCACCGAGCCGTTAATGGGTACCGGCTTTTTTTCTGGGGAAAGTAAAGCGGCACGGGCGTAATACCGACCACATTACCCCAAAAAATCTTGTGCCGAAGGTCTGTAAAATGTATGGTTACTAACATCATATTACCTATATGCCACTTGGCGTTACGGGGGGGGGGTCTTTATTTATATTTATTTATTTTTTTAAATTATTACATGAAAGGTTAGCCGAGTTGGCAGTGTTCCCTAGCGTTTGGCTTTTCGTGACAAGGCGCTGTGCCAAGGAGTACAGGTTGGATCCTGCCTCGGACCATATATTGTTCTTTGCTGTTTTTTTTTTTTCTGTTGTTGATTATTTTTCATTTTTTCCTAGTGCTGTAAGCATACCTCTTCCTCTGAATTGATACGCCGCTGGATAAACCTTTGCTACGTTCTCAGAATGGGCGTTAGAGGGCTGCGTCCCTAGGCCCTTATATGGAGACCAGAATATAACACCAGAAGATAACACCAGAAGGTAACACCAGAAGATAACACCAGAAGGTAACACCAGAAGATAACACCCGAAGATAACACCAGAAGGTAACACCAGAAGATAACACCAGAAGATAACACCAGAAGGTAACACCAGAAGATAACACCAGAAGATAACACCAGAAGGTAACACCAGAAGGTAAAAGAAAACAAGGAAGACCAAAAGAAGCCCTACTTAGACCCATCATCAAAGAGAGCTCAGCTATGGGTCTCAGAAATAACCAAGAGCTGAAACAGGTTGTGTCTGACCGTCAGACATGGACAACTAGGACTTCTGCCCTATGCGCCGTATTCGTCTCTAAAGGATAAGCAATCAGTCAATCAATCAAACATCTCCAGGGTTTTTTTCAGTCATACTGGAGCAAGTTCCAGTCCATGGTAGATATTTGTTGTAGGAAGATTCCACGATTCTTCTCGTTTTTATTTTCATGAATTGATTGAGCCTCGGTAAACCTATTTGTTGTAGGAAGATTCCGCGATTCTTCTCGTTTTTATTTTCATGAATTGCTTGAGCCTCGGTAAACCTATTTGTTGTAGAAAGATTCCACGATTATTCTCGTTTTTATTTTCATGAATTTATTGAGCCTCGGTAAACCTATTTGTTGTAGGAAGATTCCACGATTATTCTCGTTTTTATTTTCATGATTTGATTGAGCCTCGGTAAACATATTTGTTGTAGGAAGATTCCACGATTCTTCTCGTTTTTATTTTCATGAATTGCTTGAGCTTCGGTAAACCTATTTGTTGCAAATAACCTCTGACTATATCGAACAATGTCTATTAGAAATACAGTATCTTTCCTGGTATCACAGAACAGAGCACGAACTCTGTAGTACTAGAGAAGTATCCATGTGAAAGCTGTTATATATGAAAAGCTAATAAAGAAGATAGCAGTGATTTTAATTTCATTTTTGTTTGAAATTTCGCCCCGGCAGCGGCATATATATCTATTCTTTTCTATTTTCAATTGACAAGAGTTCTTTTTTTTTTTAACCACTCACCGTCAAGATAGGACGACTGTTGTGTTGCTGGTCGCCGATAATAACGAGAAGTAAAAATAGCTGAATAAATCATATTGTGATAATATAAGAATTAGAAAGTTTCTCTTCCATTCTACTCTATTCATTTAATCAGTTTCATTGCAATCGGGCTTGCCTATACCCGCTCCACCGCCCGTCCTTACATTTCTCGAAGCGTATGTAGACCAATTGTTCCTGTAAAGTGTTGACTGTAGATATATCTGCTTGTCCCACAAGGCACTCAGGATCAACCAGACACCCTTTCTAGACTCCCCATTATCTTAATATATACATCACTGCCTCACCAATTCTCCGCCTCTTCTTTTAAGGAATGAAGAATAAACTTGGCGTAATCCTCTTTGTCCATGGTAAGACCACACTCAGTGTGAATTATAAAGAAATAGCTGAATTAATCATACTGTGATAATATAAATTAGATTAAATAGCTGAATTAATCATACTGTGATAATATAAATTATAAATAAATAGCTGAATTAATCATACTGTGATAATATAAATTATAAATAAATAGCTGAATTAATCATACTGTGATAATATAAATTATAAATAAATAGCTGAATTAATCATACTGTGATAATATAAATTATAAATAAATAGCTGAATTAATCATACTGAGATAATATAAATTAGAAATAAATAGCTGAATTAATCACATTATGATAATATAAGAGTTACAAGGAAATTACTGAATTAATCATGGTGTTCTGAGAAAAGAATTATAAGGAATTTTTAAAGTGAGGTGGAATCCACTGAATCAAGTTCTGCATTTCTGGAGGAGCTTGTAGAGTGTTTCTCTTGGATCATTCAGGTAATCGTTTCCGTGACTCCTCAGTGGTTAAATTACGGACAGGGCATCTCTGCGGAACACAATGTTTTCTTCTTTAATCTTCTCCTTCAAGAGAGCTTCAGTTGCAGTTTTCAGAGCTTCTGCCTTTGTCTTAAAGTTACTTGAATATTTTCATATTTCTACAGACAGTCTTTTTTTTGTTCAATTTTTAAGGCAATGGAAAATTCTTGCTTCTCCATTTTCTGTTGCATTGGTTATTGATCCATCTGTGTAGGCATGTGTTCAGCAGCAGTTTGGCTAGTGCTTTTCCATGTATTTTTTAAATTCTTCTTCTCTGTTCTCCATTCTGTATGTTTTTGTTGAGGATGTTCTCTATTAGTTCACAACGATGTGGTTTTCTCCACAGTGGGTGTTTATTACTTAATGTTCTTGCTTTTGTCATCGAGTTTATTTGATCTGATTTTTTGCATTGCTTTTGTTGATTCCACACATTTTTTTCCCTCTTTAGTCTACCTTCTCTAAATCCATTTTTTTCTCTGGTGCATTGTATTATTATTCAGTCTTCTGAATTGCTCACCTTGTTGTTGAGTACCGGTGTCTCTTCAGTCTTACATTATTTTTGCAAGTGTGTGCACATTTTGAAGCTCTTTCATGGATTTTGATCTCATTCCACCATTTGTAATTGTCATTGCTTGGTTGTGGAGTCTGTTGATTTTCATAAAATGTGACTTTGTTGCTATTGCCCATGTTGCAATGCTATACTCCAGGACTGGTATCACCCATTCCATGTAAAGCTTCTTTAACACTCTCCCATTTGCTGTTCATGCTGAAATACCATACTCCCATTTGTTGTCCATGCTGCAATGCCATACTCCCATCTGTTGTCCATGCTGCAATACCATACTCCCATTTGTTGTCCATGCTGCAATGCCATACTCCCATCTGTTCCCATGCTGCAATGCCATACTCCCATTTGTTGTCCATGCTGCAATGCCATACTCCCATCTGTTCCCATGCTGCAATGCCATACTCCCATCTGTTCCCATGCTGCAATGCCATACTCCCATCTGTTCCCATGCTGCAATGCCATACTCCCATCTGTTCTCATGCTGCAATGCCATACTCCCATCTGTTCTCATGCTGCAATGCCATACTCCCATCTGTTCTCATGCTGCAATGCCATACTCCCATCTGTTCTCATGCTGCAATGCCATACTCCCATCTGTTGTCCATGCTGCAATGCCATACTCCCATCTGTTCTCATGCTGCAATACCATACTCCCATCTGTTCTCATGCTGCAATGCCATACTCCCATCTGTTCTCATGCTGCAATACCATACTCCCATCTGTTCTCATGCTGCAATGCCATACTCCCATCTGTTGTCCATGCTGCAATGCCATACTCCCATCTGTTCTCATGCTGCAATACCATACTCCCATCTGTTCTCATGCTGCAATGCCATACTCCTATCTTTTCTCATGCTGTGATGCCATGTAAAGCTTCTTTAACATACTCCCAAATGTTGCCCATGCTACAGTGCCATACTCTAGGTCTGGTATCACTCATTCCATGAAGAGCTTCTTCAACACACATTAGGCAAGGGAAAAAAAAGATCTTTTATTTTTTAACACACGGACCTTTTTTTCATTAGGACAGTACGGGAAGAACATACTAGGCAGACATATGCTGCTGCTACGCACACCTCTATACTTAGTTTGAATATGTCCAAAAAAGGCATTGGTCAGCTCAAGGTCGGTGATATTCCAATACAACTTGCCCTGGTATAGTACTGTGACGGCCGCGGACTCTTTCGCTATCTTATGTTGAGCTTGATTGTAGCAGATGTTCGACTGTCATTTTGCTAGTGCCACAGTCATAATTATCAGAATTTCCTATCGTTAGGGTGTCCAAAATATATTTAAATATGTTATGGCCTATTCTGAGTCTAAAAATTATGATTGGAAGGTAAGATATAATAAAATATTAAATATTTCCAACAAGCATGAAGTATTTCTTAATTTTTCACATAATAAAATGACATCTTTAAATAGCAACTAGTAATAAGTGCCAGAAACGGCTGATATTAATTACACACAATTATTTTCTAGCCTGCTAATTATCTCCCCTAAGAACTGACCACTGCCCATTAAGTTTAGCGCCCAAATATGGCCAGAAGTGGTCATTTTGGACCGTTCTGCTAAATACGCCTAGGGCTACATGATTTTGTCCTTTTGGGAAATTTGTCCAGAAATCTGCACTTTTCTGAATATGGCTGCCTCAAGTGTTGGCAGTTTCCCTGGCAGCCAACGTGTAGGTTTGCACAAATAAGCTTTAAGAAGATTAAGACAAGGAAGACCTCTAGGGTATAATTAACGCGGTAGATGAGGGTCTCCTAAAATGAGGTACAGAAATAGGCCTCTGTTTGTGAATGTTTCAAGTTGGTAATTACAAATTATAAACAATAATGTGTGTGTTATTTTGAATATGACACAGATTTAGTTAAAGTTTGGGGCGCTAAAGCTCATTGCAGTAACTGGACTGGAAGTGGTCGGCGACTCAAAGCTGAGTGCTTGCTTCGGGATCAGCGGACAATAGCTGATCAAATATCTTTCATTCTTTCCTTAGCTCACCGAACGAAGAGATAGAGGGAAGCAAAGAGAAAAGATACCAGACATCTTAAGAGAATGGCTTGGCAGAAGGTCAACAACGGAAATAATAAATAGCTGTCGAAATCGAAAGTTGTGGAGAGACATGATCACCTACGCCAGCAGGTACATTACTTGATGATGCTGATTCCACGGGGAGAAGAAAGGCAGAAGAAGACATTACAACCAATGTCATTGAAAATGTAACTGCAGATATAGACTTTAACGAACAAGAAAATGAATATATGTTTAAATTAATGATTGACGTGTCCTTTTACAGGTGTAAATGAATGCAATCTGTTAACAACATAATTTATGAAGAATTTGCTGTATTCCATATCCTGCTGTGACTCTCACTAGCTCTTCTATTTTGTTTTATCTCGTGCTGTGCCGTTACATCATTGAAGGGAAAACTGGGTGCTCTTTGCAAAAGTGTGGCTTTTTGTGGCTAAAAGAATGTTATATATAGAGCCAATTCTGACCTATGGAAGCGGATCAAGGACAATACATCAACAGATGAAAAACTATTAGAGGCCAAAGAATTTCTCAGAAGAATGTTGAAAGTCCCCTGGACAGCTAAAATGACCAATGAGGAAATTCTCAAAGAGGCCAACACAAAAAGGGAGCTCATAAAAAAACATCAGAAAGAAAAACTCTACATTTTTCGGGCACATCATGAGAAGTGGAAAGTTGGAATAATAACTGGCAAAAGGCAGAGAACGATAGATCACGGACGACAAATAGAGACAATACTAGATAGTTTGGTGTCATGGCATGGAAAACAGTCAACAACAGAATTAGTATGATCCACTGTAGATAGAAAGGGAGCCGCGATAGCTCAGTGGTTAGTGAACTGGACTACCACGGACAAGTGGTAGGGTTCGATCCCAACCGACGGCTTCCGGGTTCACCCAGCCTTAAATGGGTACCGGATTTTTTTCTGGGAAAGTAAAGCAGCACGGGCGTAACACTGACCACATTACCCCAAAAATCATGTGCTGAAGGTCTGTAAAATATAGGGTCACTAACACCATATTCCCTATACACCACTTGACGTGACGGGGGTACTTTACTTTTACTGTAGATAGAAGTTTGTGGAAGGACATGGTCGCCTGCGCCAACCGGTATAGCACATGATGATGACGTTAAAAGCCACTGTCCACTGTAGATCTAGTAGTTGGGAATGATCCGAGTCCAGCACTATTGGGTTCACTTATTCTTAAATTAATTAAGAGGGAGAGAATAAAGGTTTGGGAGGGGGGGGGGGGTTATAGACGTCGGTGGTATAGTGTAATCATATTACTAACAAAAAATATTTCTTCTTCCTCTTTTCTCTTTTCAATGATACCTAAAAGGCGTCGTGGTTTATATCATTTGTCGTTCTTGAGCTGCTCGAACTGTCTGAATTAGTGATTTTCCTTTGTTGTTACATGTCTCTGTCACTGCATCTATCCAATTTCTTCTGGGTCTTCCTCTTGGTCTTTTTCCATGCATTCTTGAGAAGAACGCAATTGATGGTGATTGGTAAGGATTCATTCTGACCAGGTGGCCAAACCATTTAAGTTGTTGATGTTCTGTATATTCTTGGCAGGGTTTTGTTCCTACTATTTTTCTTATGGTTTCATTCTATCTCTTCTTGTGTTGTTGGTTACTTTTCTCAAGTATCACATCTCACATGTATTGATCTTTCTTAAATGGGATTTAGAAAGGGTCCACGTTTGACTTTCATAGCACAAAGTTGGTATGAAAATGATATTTATTATTTGTTGTTTAGCTGGCATAGAAATGTTTTGATGTCTTAGCAATGGTGAAATCGGGTATGTGACAGCATTTGCTTTTTGCATTCTCGTGTCTATTTCTCTGTCTAGTTTTCCATCTTCTGTGAACATTGTGCCTAAATACTTGAATTCCTCTACTTGTTTTATTTCTTTATCTTTGATCTTAATGTTTAATGGGTGTCTTAATTTGCTTATTCTTATAGCCTCTGTTTTTGCTGTGTTAATTTTCATACTGTAGTTTGTGCAGCTTTTATCTAGAGATGTTAAATGCTGTTGTAGCAGGTTTTCATCCTCATATATTAGGCATTGGTCATCTGCGAAGAGTAGCTCGTTGATGTTGGAGTTTTCTACCTTTATGTTATTATTTGATTTTTCCTTATTGTTGGTTGTTTCCTGATTTATTTTGTCCATATATGTGATAAAGAGGAGTGGTGAGAGGACACATCCTTGTCTTACACCTGTTGTAACCTGAAACCATTCTGACAGACCTTCCGATGTTCTAACGGCACTTTATTTGTTTTTATATGCCATTATATTATCACAAATAAATCCGTTCGAAATAACACAAGAACGTTTGAATTTTGTTTATTACGGGCATTGAAATTCACTTATAACTTACATTTTACTCCCATCGAAAATTGCATCGTGTTGCCAGCACAGTCACACACCGGAAGTCAAGTGAATATATACCGTGGTTTAAAAAACATGCTCCTTAATACGTTTAAATGCACAGCAAAAAGTGATCGCTGAACTGTCGTTAACAACATATCCCATCATTCTCAGGGGATGATCAGGTTCTTTCTTTCTTTCTTTTTTCTTTCTTTCTTTCTTTCTTTCTTTCTTTCTTTCTTTCTTTCTTTCCTTCTTTCTTTCTTTCTTTCTTTCTTTACTTTAATGCACGGTTATATGTGTGTCTGTTATACAATTTGAGTAAATCTATGTTGACAAATGTCACGTTTTCTAGCATCTAACCTTTCATAGTTCGTATAAATACAGCCCAGTAATACACCGCGCCAAAAACAGGTTTAATATTTGCTGCTCTCCCCTGGCCAAAGGATCCTGAGTTCAGATGATTACATCAATATTGAGGCGATGGCGAGTGACTTTTCCTGATGACTGGGAAAACCGGGAATAACTGCTCATTCCACAGAACAGGGGTCATCACACATTTAACCTCGGGTTCCAACATTTTTATCTACAACTGTTTCAACTTAAACAGGACGAGGATTTCTTCTTCTGCTGCTTCGTCTTTCGTCTGCTCCTGTAAACGTCAATATCAGTACGTTCGAACAAGAAAAAAAGGTTGTCCTAGCAATTCTGTTGTTCTCCATACAAATTCTTCTAGTATGGTACTAGATTTTCAATTCAAACAAGACAAATTATATTTTTCTATCTATTGACCTTTCGATCCGTAGGCGGCCCATAGATACTCTTTCTCTTATCTAAATTTTTATTCTAGCAGTTTTCAATCCTTGTAAAGATCTTTCATCAAATCTCGCCATTTGTCTCTGTTCTGTGCAAGCAGCTCTATCTCATTGAGGGGGCTGATTCCTGCTGCTCTTGCCTCTCTCATCAATGTTCTTCTCTGTGTCTCTCTGGGTCGGCCTCTTTTCCTCTTACCTGTTGTCTCCCACATAAGGGCTTGCTTTGCTATTCGGTTATTATCTCTCCCCATCACATGTCCAACACATGACCATCGTCTTTTCTTTATTACTGAAGATATTAGTGGTTGATTGGTGATTTCTCTAATTCCTTTGTTTGTTTTGAATTCGTTCCACGCTATACCAAGTATTTTCCTTAGACATTTATTTTCGAATGCGTTCAACTTTGTTTCTATGTCTCGTGTTGTTTTCCAGCTCTCACATGCAAACGTAAGGGTTGATAGTACGTTTAATCTGAATAAATGATATTTTTGGGGCATGTTAAAAGACACAGCAGCCTACTAAAAGTAATCTTAGAAGGGGCAGTACAAGGTAAAAGAGGCAGACCAAGACTAACGTGGTCAGGGAACATTAAAAGATGGACAAATCAGCGTATGACAACCTGTACCATCAAAGTAAGAGACAGAGCGGAATGGCGCTCCAGGGTAGCCAACCTTCGATGCGGAGACGGCACTCGATGATAGTGATGATATTACCAGGAATTGTCACAACAACATCCTATGTTTGTCAGATGTTGGGTAATGATTGTAGCACGATGACATTCTTGATGTTCTTCTGGCTTGGCGTAAAGTAGCGACATAACGCATACAACACCCTCTAATGCTTAAAACAAAAACCCAGAAAATAACACAAATAAGAAGGCAGTATCGACATCAAACATCACTTGGCCTGTAAATGATCATAGACTGGAGGACTGCAAATGATCATAGACTGGAGGACTGTAGGTGATCATAGACTGGAGGACTGTAAATGATCATAGACTGGAGGACTGTAAATGATCATAGACTGGAGGACTGTAAATGATCATAGACTGGAGGACTGTAAATGATCATAGACTGGAGGCAAAGGCGCTTCACGGCAACAGAGTTGGAAGCTGTCAACGACTGACAGCTGATGGCTTGCGCCAGGATCGGTGAGCAAGAACCATCCAGACCCTACTCCACCTCTTCGCGGCGTCTCCAGAAACAGACTAACCTGTCTAGTCTGGCCAAGCGAATAGGGATCGAAGAGTGAAGACAACCCGGTGCTCAAAAATAACATGCTGAAGTCGAATGTGTTGGGCCGAAAGGCGCAAATAGCAACGTTTTACTGCAAACTACAGCACAAAGTGCCTACGCCCACTTAACGTTCTTCTAAGAACGGATGACAAAGAGGACAATTTATTTCTTTAGTGGTCATCAGGTAAACGACAAAAAAAAAGAAAGAAAGGAAAGAAAGAAAGAGAGAAAGGAAAGTAATGAACGAAAGGAAAGAAAGAAAGAGAGAAAGGAAAGTAATGAACGAAAGGAAAGAAAGAAAGAAAGAGAGGAAAGAAAGAAAGAAAGGAAAGAAAGAAAGAAAAAGAAAGAAAGAAAGAAAGAAAGAAAGAAGAAGAAGAAAGAAAGAAGGAAGAAGAAAGAAAAGAAGGAAGAAGGAAGAAGAAGGAAGGAAGGAAGGAAGGAAAGGAAGGAAGGAAGGAAGGAAGGAAGGAAGGGAAGGAAGGAAGGAAGGAAGGAAGGAAGGAAGGAAGGAAGGAAGGAAGGAAGGAAGGAAGGAAGGAAGGAAGGAAGGAAGGAAGGAAGGAAGGAAGGAAGGAAGGAAGGAAAACATATCTGTCACACTTGCGTCAGTGGCAACAGCTGATCGAGATCTTACCTCATCAAATCGGAGTGGCCTTGGTTAGGGACCTACCAGTCTACATCCGCGGATTTGATCGAGAGCTATGACAATCTGGTTGTCCAAATCACCGTGACAAACTTGCATGCATTAGGCCGGAAGGAGCCAACATCGCAGCTTACAACACAACCAGTCTGCGCCCGAATAACGCTGCTTTAAAGGTGGACGATGAAAAGGAGAATTCGTCTTGAGAACGAATACGAAAATTAAAAAGAAAACATTCTCTTCACCTCCGTCTTCCCCATCTCATTATCCTGGAGTTTGTTGATGACCAGTTCCCCAGCTCAACCGATTTCCGCGTCTGTACCCTCCGGTACAAACACGAGAACCACACGGTCAAGATGACCAGAGTCTGAGTGCCTCTTGTAAGCAGGTTACCCCCCCCCCCCTCCCTTCTCTATTACGCATATTTGGAACCCGACTAGTGGGATTCTGGGGAGCGAGAGAGTCAAGATTGAGAAACGAAGAAAAATATGATAACTGAGAGAATACATGACAAGTTGAATTTATGGACCAGCATCTCAATCTCTTCACTCAAACTTTAGTTCATGTTCCCCCACATCCTCTACACGAAAGTAGAATTAAGGATATTTAATTAAACATCAAAATGGCTCGAAAATTACATTCACATATAAGTCATCATGCCTTCTTCTTATTCTTTCCTTTATCATTTACCTTTCAGCGTCGAGGGGAGATATAATTTGCGGTCTTTTGCTCTTATGTTCGCCTCTACTGCTTCTAATATTCCTCAATCCATCTTTTTCGAGCTCGTCCTTTGTGTCTAGTGTTCTTGCTACGCTTATTGAAGGCTCCTTGTGTTGTGTTTTGATCACTCTGTCTTGTCACGTGGCCAAAACAATTTTATCTTTGGTTTCTTTATATATTATATGGCGGGGATTATTCCTAGCTTTTTTTCTAAGTTCTTCATTTCTGATCTTGTCTCTCAGGCTGTTTCCTGTCATTCGTCTAACACACTTCATTTCAGTAGAGGTTATTTTCTTGTTGTTCTTGTAACGAAGTAATCATGTAAAGGTAAAAAAAGTAATTGGAGCACATGACGATCTTTCCACTATTGTGAAGAAACTCAATATCCTTGCTTGCTTGCGTTCACCCTTTGATTAAAGGAATACAACTCTTCATCATCCGTTCTTAAAAGGGGCGTTAAGTGGCGCGTATACGTTGCGTTGTTGTTTTGCAGTAAAACTGGGATTATTACGCCTTTCGGCCCCAAACAGACAACTTCAGCAAGTTATTTTTGAGTATCGGGTTATGTCCCCTCTTCGATCCCCACTCGCTTGGTTCAGACCAGACAGGTTAGTCTGTTTCTAGAGGCACCGCGAAGAGGTCGAATAGGGTCTGGATGGTTCTGGTTCACCAACCCTTCCGCAAGCAGTCAGCTGTGAGTCGCTGACAGCTCTCAGCTATGATGCTATTAGGCGCCTTACTTTCAGAAACACGAAATAAAATGGCTTGGCCACTTATCTAGATTATCTGATCTTGTAAAGTAAAAGTAAAGTAAAAGTAAAGTAAAGTACCCCCGTCACGCCAAGTGGCGTATAGGGAAATATGGTGTTATTGACCCTATATTTTACAGACCTTCAGCACATGATTTTTGGGGTAATGTGGTCGGTATTACGCCCGTGCTGCTTTACTTTCCCAGAAAAAAATCCGGTACCTATTTATGGCTGGGTGAACCCGGAAGCCGTCGGTTGGGATCGAACCCTATCCCTTGTCCTTTGTAGTCCAGTTCACTAACCACTGAGCTATAGCGGCTCCCCCGATCTCGTAAAGACCATCCTGAAATGAATCATTAAAGAAGCGAGATGGAGAGGTAGATAGAAAAAGAGATTGGAAAATAACATTAAAGAGTAGACATGCTTCGACTTTGGAGACAAATAATAATAAAATTAAATTAATATTATTAAATAAGGAAACTTCCGAGGCGGTAATAGGGAATAATAGAAGGAAAGGGTATGTGTTAGCACTCGGAAAAAATGACAAATAAACAACAACAGGAAAAAAACAAAGAACAATATATGGTCCGAAGCAGGATCGAACCCGTACTCCATGGCACTGCGCCTTGCCACGAGAAGCCGAACGCTTGGTACACTGCCACTCAGCTAATTAAAAAAAATAGCTATTGTGAGCAGTGTCTTACACGAAGGCGTTCCCATGACTATAGCATAGGGTTACGATCACAGATCGGAAATAAATTGTATTTCTGTACTTTCCTATTAAGGCAAGTATCTCCCAGTAGGAGAATTTATTTTTTCCGAGTGCTAACACATACCCTTTCCTTCTATTATTCCCTATGCTTCGACTTTGCAGGGTCCCAAATATCAGCAGATTCTGAACAGTAGCTTCTAACGTCTTCAAATCTCAAAGAAATTGTGCTGGACACTGTGGCTGCTAATTTTCTTAAACACTTTAATGCCACTTCTCTTTGTACAGCCTGCGGTTGTTCAAATGATGGTTTAATTAGTGCAATTTCAGCTTTAGCAAACACCTTTTCTGAACAACTACAGGAAAACCATCAACATTTTTCGGGAACATCATGAGAAGAGGAAAGTTGGAATACTTGGTTCATCATCATCATCAAGTACAGGGCCTGCTGGCATAAGTGATCATGTCTCTCCACAACTTTAGATCTCGACAGTTTTTTTTATCATTTCTGTTGTTGACCTTCTGCCAAGCATTCTCTTAAGCTGTCTGGTATATTTTCTCTTTGCTTCCTTCTATCTCTTCGTCCCTCAATTTTTCCAGTTGTTACAATATATTCCAGCTGTTCCCTTCTTGTTACATTGTCAAAAAAATAATGATTGCTTCTTCTTAATATTGGAAATTAGCTCTCTTTTTGCTTTGACCTCTTTCAGAACATTTTCATTACTCTTCTTACAATACTTGGTTATAACTGGCAAAATACAGGGAAAGAGAGATCGTGGACGACAAAGAGAGAAAATACTAGATAGCTTGGTATCATGGCATGGAAACAGTCAACAACAGAAATGATACGATGCAGGGTAGATAGAATATTGTGGAAGGACATGATCGCGTACGCCAGCCGGTATGGCACACGATGATGACAGGAAAACCAATAACGACACAGATATGCTAGAACAAGCTGGAACCTCACAGAGGAGAACAAGCTGGAACCTCACAGAGGAGAACAAGCAGGAACCTCACAGAGGAGAACAAGCTGGAACCTCACAGAGGAGAACAAGCTGGAACCTCACAGAGGAGAACAATGAGAACATTTAATCGGCAGTAGATTTTCATGATGATCGTTTCTGTATATAAAGTTGTTTTCATTGAGAACATTATTTATTTGTGATTATCTATCAGTCATTGAGAACATTATTTATTTGTGATTATCTATCAGTCATTGAGAACATTATTTATTTGTGATTATCTATCAGTCATTGAGAACATTATTTATTTGTGATTATCTATCAGTCATTGAGAACATTATTTATTTGTGATTATCTATCAGTCATTGAGAACATTATTTATTTGTGATTATCGATCAGTCATTGAGAACATTATTTATTTGTGATTATCTATCAGTCATTGAGAACATTATTTATTTGTGATTATCTATCAGTCATTGAGAACATTATTTATTTGTGATTATCTATCAGTCATTGAGAACATTATTTATTTGTGATTATCTATCAGTCATTGAGAACATTATTTATTTGTGATTATCTATCAGTCATTGAGAACATTATTTATTTGTGATTATCTATCAGTCATTGAGAACATTATTTATTTGTGATTATCGATCAGTCATTGAGAACATTATTTATTTGTGATTATCTATCAGTCATTGAGAACATTATTTATTTGTGATTATCTATCAGTCATTGAGAACATTATTTATTTGTGATTATCTATCAGTCATTGAGAACATTATTTATTTGTGATTATCGATCAGTCATTGAGAACATTATTTATTTGTGATTATCTATCAGTCATTGAGAACATTATTTATTTGTGATTATCTATCAGTCATTGAGAACATTATTTATTTGTGATTATCTATCAGTCATTGAGAACATTATTTATTTGTGATTATCTATCAGTCATTGAGAACATTATTTATTTGTGATTATCTATCAGTCATTGAGAACATTATTTATTTGTGATTATCTATCAGTCATTGAGAACATTATTTATTTGTGATTATCGATCAGTCATTGAGAACATTATTTATTTGTGATTATCTATCAGTCATTGAGAACATTATTTATTTGTGATTATCTATCAGTCATTGAGAACATTATTTATTTGTGATTATCTATCAGTCATTGAGAACATTATTTATTTGTGATTATCTATCAGTCATTTCGGTTTTTCATTAACCATGTGTGCAAACAATATAATGGACTGTTTGGTGCTTTTTAATTTGTGTTTACATTGTGTTGTAATGTCTATACTTTAGAGTACATTATTAAATCTATATACGAATTTGAAGCATAAGAACTGTTTACAATTTGAAGTTTGAGTTTTATTTTTTGTTTGTTTGTCAATTCTTTTGGATATTATGTGCATTCTGACAGAAAGGAATCAATCAAAAATTAAATATAAAATTGATTCATTTTTGAAATCATTGATTAGTGAACTGGACTACAAAGGACAAGAGTAGGGTTCGATCCTGATCGACGGTTTGCGGGTTCATCCAGCCTTAAATGGGTACTCACTTTTTTTCTGGGAAAGTAAAGCAGCACCGGCGTAATACTGACCACATTCCCCCAAAAATCAGGTGTCGTGGGTCTATAAAAATGATGATCACGAACACTATATATTTCCTATACGCTACATAACGTGACGGGGCTCATTACTGATATATACAGGGTGTTTCTAAAGTCGCAGTGCAGTGAATTTATACTCTCGGAAGAAAAAACGTCACGTCACACAAATTGTAAAATAAATGGTATTATTCAAATATACTTGACTGCTATCGGCGAGCTTATAATGGGTAATGTTGGTATTAACACAATAAAGTTGTGTTAACACCATTGTAAGCCAGATCTATCATGTAGCAGTGATGTTTAAATGAACACGTAAATGGTGCTTGAACTATTACGTCATACATAGATAAAATTTAGGTGCGTAATTATTTCAACAACAAAAAATGCACAGTCATTAAGAGACACCCTATATAATGTAGACTTTATTTATACAACTTGTTTGAGATTTAGCTTTCTCTTTTCGCTGACTGATCTAAACGCATTTCATTGAACGGATAATTCCTTTTATTTGAGACCCCTTAAGCTTGCAGTTGTCACTGCAACCACATCGTTCATTGAAAACGAAACTCAGCTATACTTGCTGGGGTCTTAATAACGAGATCCAATGAAGCAACAACTGAGTCTTTAATATTTGAGCAATCGTTTATAAATTCAACGAAAAAACTGTCAATCAATTGTCGAACATTTCAACCAACATAAGTTGATTTCTAAAACAGGTCTAACTAACGTGATAAATTCACCAAATTCCTGGAACAGTCCCTGCAGCTAATCCGGTCACATACAACAGTCCCTACCGCTAATCCGGTCACATACAACAGCTAAAAGTGCAAAGTTCAACAATGAATTAACAGCCAAAATGGTTCTATGTATAAAAACCAGCTTCTGAATATCCTCTAAATGTCCATGTCCACACACTGTTACTTTTTAGAGATGTCTATCCGACCAAAGCCCCTTGCGCACGTCACGAAGAGAGGTTTGTGGAAGATGCTCCGAAGTCAAGACCAGACCACACTGGCCCACACTGGTCAGACTTGCATTACGACAGAGGGCGCTCCTTGCCACGACTATGGTCAAGATGTCGTTGAGACACGGTTAAATCATCCCAGCAGTGAAGGCAACTGCTATGGTTAAGATGTCGTTGAGACACTGTTAAATCATTCCAGCAGTGAAGGCAAGTGCTATGGTCAAGATGTCGTTGAGACACAGTTAAATCATCCCAGCAGTGAAGGCAACTGCTATGGTTAAGATGTCGTTGAGACACGGTTAAATCATCCCAGCAGTGAAGGCAACTGCTATGGTTAAGATGTCGTTGAGACACGGTTAAATCATCCCAGCAGTGAAGGCAACTGATATGGTTAAGATGTCGTTGAGACACGGTTAAATCATCCCAGCAGTGAAGGCAACTGATATGGTTAAGATGTCGTTGAGACACGGTTAAATCATTCCAGCAGTGAAGGCAAGTGCTATGGTTAAGATGTCGTTGAGACACGGTTAAATCATCCCAGCAGTGAAGGCAACTGATATGGTTAAGATGTCGTTGAGGCACGGTTAAATCATTCCAGCAGTGAAGGCAACTGATATGGTTAAGATGTCGTTGAGACACGGTTAAATCATCCAGCAGTGAAGGCAACTGATATGGTTAAGATGTCGTTGAGACACGGTTAAATCATTCCAGCAGTGAAGGCAAGTGCTTTGGTTAAGATGTCGTTGAGACACGGTTAAATCATCCCAGCAGTGAAGGCAACTGATATGGTTAAGATGTCGTTGAGGCACGGTTAAATCATTCCAGCAGTGAAGGCAACTGATATGGTTAAGATGTCGTTGAGACACGGTTAAATCATCCCAGCAGTGAAGGCAACTGCTGGATGCCCCGAAGTCAAGACCAGGTCACACAGGCCTACACTGGTCAGACTTGCATTACGACGGAGAGCACTCCTTGCCACGACTATAGTTAAGATGTCGTTGAGGCACGGTTAAATCATCACAGCAGTGAAGGCAACTGCTGGGCAGTACTGTTTGCTCAGGCAAACCATCAGTACTAAAAGCAGTGAGAGTCGTCCATGTTGGACTTCATTCAGGCGACATCAGCTATCAGGTTTCTGTGCATTCGTCTTGGCTGCAACACTGAGCAGCCACTCCCTTCCACTGCTCAACTCCGACCCTAACTAACTCCAACTGTTAACTTCTCATTCCCTAACAACCCCCGTCATCCTATTTTTACGTCACTTTTCTCTACCTTCGCCCTTCACTAATTCTGTCTCTACCTATTTTGTCGCGCAAATCCACTTTTACAATAATACTCCCTCGTGACGTCATGTGGCAATTTGGAGGCGCGCATAAGCCCGTAGAGATAAAGTGTGTCATGGTCGCACGCCCTTTTAGAGAGTGCATCACTGGAACAATTTTTCGACATTTTGACAATCTTTTATGTCACTTTTTTCGAGTGAACTGGAGTTGGAAATGAATGTGGACATTCTCTTTTCGGCGATGGCTTTTGAAATTGTCGCCCACACCGCCGACTTGTCTCACTCTGGAGTACGACCTTACTTACAGCTGACAACCCTTTTAGTCGCTTTGGTTCTTTGGGTATGGAAGGCCTCGGTTGCACTGCAAATGAATTAAAATCCATAATTGCTCGACTGCCCGTGCCAGTGAAATCATCCGAATTACTAACTCATCTCCCAAACAAAGAAAGGTAGCTTATTTCCCCGTCATAGCAGTCTCAGCACATGCCAAAAGATATAAGGCGAAACCGCACAAGTTTCTAGAGAGATTTACACTATAAAGGCGAAAGTGAGCACAGCCAACTATTCCCTGCCATACGATATTATTATTCATCGTAAACAATTGGACTATTGAAACATGATCAAAACGGATGAAACAGTTGCTTTATTTGTTGTTAACGTGTTTCCCAGAAAACTGGAGCCAGGAAGTAGCTCTACACTCTTTATTCGATGGAAGTCTTTTTGGAGTCGTCGCTTGCGCCACCGATTAGGGCTGCATGGTAGTCGACCATGTCAAATGTATTCGCCAACACCAACGTGCTATGGAGGGAAGCTGTGACATGAGTGGAGCAAAGAGATGAACGATGAGTGGAGCGGATATGGAGAATTCCAGACTTTAGTGAAACTGATTTCATGAACTGAGCTGATTAATTCTGGCTGACTCTAACTGATGCTGCTCGACTCTCACTGACCCTGCTCGACTCTCACTGACCCTGCTTGACTCTCACTGATCCTGCTCGACTCTCACTGATCCTGCTCGACTCTCACTGACCCTGCTCGGCCTTTCATTCGGCTGAAGTAATGTCTACGCCTACACTGTTGTTTATTGTATAAATTATACTGTTTCTTTCTAACATCTTTTAGAGACTCATGTAGTTCAGTTTGTAATGTTGTATCTCTGCATCGATGGGTTTTCCTCTACTATATTCAGTATATTTTTGAAGTATCTCTCTCTCTCTCTCTCTCTCTCTCTCTCTCTCTCTCTCTCTCTCTCTGCGATCAAGACTCAATCAGAGTAGGATTCCAGACTCTCTCATGAAGTCAGCTGTCTGTTTAAGTGATTCAATTGCCCCATATAGTTTCTCTTCCAGGGAGGTGGGTGTGGACCACATTGCTCTTCTCAGGTCTGTGTACTGGGGACAATCCTGTAGAACATGTTTTGTTGTCATATTGTCCAGTGTACAGTGGGATAGGCTGGTTGTACCTATTTTGAATTTGGTGGACATGTGATTCCTCATTCTATTGTGGCCAGAGCGTAGGCGAAGTATGATGACTTGATCCCTTTTTGATAGTTGATGGTATCCGTCCCTCTCGTTATACTTTGGGTGTTCTCGTTTCAATTTTTCATAGTGCTGACCTTTGATGATGGATTTGACTTCATCATAACTGAGCGGAGGTTCTCTTGTGGTAATCTCCCTCCCTCTTTAGATAATTTGTCTGCACGTTCGTTCCCGTGTATATTACAGTGTGATGGTATCCACTGAATGACTACTCTCTGGAAGTTATTGCATAGTTGGTCCAGGGTTGTTCTCAAGTCATCTAGTTCATTGTTCTTTGAGCTTTTTAGAGCTGATAGTACTGACAGTGCATCAGTCAGAATCACCAATTTATTGTGCATGTTATTTTTGTGTTGAGTAGCCAGTGTTGCAGCATCTCTGATGGCCTCAGTTTCTGATTTAAAGTTGTTTGAGAATTTCCCAGTAGCTATTGACTTTTTGATCTCGTCCTGATTATTCAGCGTCAAGAACACACCTACCCCTCCATTTCTGGTGGCATTTGTAGCAGACCCATCTGTGTATATGTGGGACCAAGAGTCCTGTGAGTAGGTATCGTGTATGTGGTTTTCTGCCACATGTTTTCTTTCTGTGCCTGATTGGGTGCCTTTTTCCATGATTCCTGTTATATTTTCCTTAAGTTCTGGTATTTTATGTTTCCCATGAGGAGACATATCAGATGGGCCCAACGGTTTCGGTATTGTTTGGGAAAGTACTGGGTCTCCAGTAGTTAGTTCATTGGCGATTGCAGCGAAGTTGCTCCTCTTTAGACGTACAATTCTGAAAACAGTTATTCTTTGGTGCATGGGGTGGCTAAGGAGCCTTCTATATTTCTCCGCTTGTTGCAATACTTTAGTGACCCGTCTGTCATCTAAGGGTTGTAAACCTGTTACCGTTTCTAGAGTCTTGATAGGTGTAGATTTCATAGCACCAGTGATGATTCGGGCAGCTTGGTTCTGTGCTCTGTTAATTTTGCTAAGGTGTGATTTGGAAGCCATTGCCCAGGCTGTGACTCCATACTCAAGGACTGGCCTGACTCTTCCTACGTATAGTCGCTTCAATATATTGCTGTCTGCCCCCCCCCCCCCCAGTCCGTTCCTGCCAATTTCTTCATTATATTAGTTCGTTCTCTGACTTTTTTTCTTGCTCTGTCTATCTGATTTTTCCAAGTCATTCTGCGATTCATGGTGACGCCAAGATACGTTGGGTTTTGTTCAATAGGGAGTGTATGGTCTTTTATCTTCAAGTTTGCAGAGAGTGTGTTTCTTGATAGGCTGAAAATTGTACATGTAGTTTTTTTTTTCGTTAATTGGTAAGAACCAGCAGGTGTTCGCCCATTTTTCAAGTTCACATAGGGCGTCATGCATCCTGGAACCAGCCACCGACATACTTTCCTCGCGAGCCCATAACGCCAGATCATCTGCGTATATTGCTGAGTGTATTCTGGGTGGAATGTCCATTACGATGTCATTTATGAAAATTAAAAAGAGTGTTGGGGACAAGACTCTGCCTTGTGGGACACCTTGTTCGATCGTGACCTTCTTACTTAGTTGACCTTGAACTTGTACTCTGGCCGTTCTATCCTGAAGGTATTGAGAGACCCAATGAATAAACGACCCTGGATGTCAAGTCTAAAAAGCTTGTTCTTTAAACCCTCTCGCTACACCTTATCAAAAGCCTTCTCTATTTCGACCCACACTGCCAGTGTGTTTCTTTTCATGTAGAGCATCCTCTATTTCCTGTGCAATGTAGGTGACCAGGTCTTCAGTTGATCTGTGCTTACGGAAGCCACTTTGTTGTGGTACGATTTGTTGTTTTGTCTCCAATACCACATAAATCTTCTGTTAACCAGCCTTTCCATGAGTTTACTCAAGCAGCTCAGTAATCTAATTGGTCTGTAGCTACTTGGGTCTAGCGGGTCTTTTCTATGGTGGTATAAGATATGTATAAACTATGCATATTTAACTCTGTATGTGAACCCCGAACCAATGAGAGAAAAAACACGTGTATATAACAATACATGCGTACAAGCATAAATCCATGTATATATATATATATATATATTGCCACAAAAGCTAGGTACAGTTGGCGTTGTACTACCATCACTGCACAACATGTGTCCATAATGCGTGACGATTAAAAGCAATTGAGATCTATACGATAATTCCTAGAATAATATCGGTGGTAGCGATGTTACCAGAAAGGGCTTTCAAGCTTGACTGGTCGAAAAGGAAAAAAAAAATATTTGAAAATCGAATGCACTGGGCAACATGTCCAACGCAATAGCACAGAGAAGTTCTCAGAATGGTGACGTCGGAGAAAGCTTGTGAGTTCATTGCCAGTGCTACAAGGTAAGGAGATGTAACCAACCTTGAGTTGACCATTAGTTTATCTAAACTTATTGAGATTGATGTCTAGCATCTTCTTCTTCTTCTTCTTCTACCTTTTTAGCTCCCAGTGGAGCATAGGTCTTCAACAAATACTTTCCAAGTCGTTCTGTCTTTTGCCATTCTTTTAAGATCATTCCATGTCTTCCCCATCATCTTCATCTCTGCTTCTATCATTTCTGCTGCTACCTGTGCAGCTTTTCCTTGTTCGATTAGAGTACGAACATTCCAGGTGCCAATTCTGGAGGATTTGATGTCTAGTATCCAACATTGTAGCATGGTATCTCCAAAATGTGCTAAAGTTCGATGTGTTGGGTCGAAAGGCAGCAATTACAGTTTTACTGCAAACCGGGAGTCGCGATAGCTCAGTGGTTAGTGAACTGGACTACAAAATACAAGAGGTTGGATTCGATCCTGATCAACGGCTTCCGGGTTCACCCAGCCTTAAATAGGTACCGGTTTTTTTATGGGAAAGTAAAGCGGCACAGGCGTAATACTGACCACAAAATCCAAAAAATCATGTGCCGAAGGTCTGCAAAAAAATTATGGTCACTAACACCATATTCCCTATACGCCACTTGGCGTGACGTGGCTTTTTATTCTTGACTTTACTTACTGTAAACCACAACACAACGCATTCACTCTCATGTAACGTCCTTATACAGACAGATAACGAACAGGACAATCAATTCCTCTAGTAGTCATCAAGTAAGCACAAGAAAGTGGAAGAAGAAAGTAAACATAGGAAAAAAATAAAATTCCCTACGGATCATCTTAAGGCTCATTTTAACCCTCCCCTCTTCTTTGTTATTTTCTCCTCCTTGTTTTATTTTTTTCTGTTTTTTTTTTTTAATATTTATTCTGAACTATCCCGTTACCTTTCTCGTATCTGTGACAATGGATTACACACCTGAACAACAATAGACTACACACCTGAACAACAATAGATTACACACCTGAACAACAATAGATTACACACCTGAACAACAATAGATTACACACCTGAACAACAATAGATTACACACCTGAACAACAATAGATTACACACCTGAACAACAATAGATTACACACCTGAACAACAATAGATTACACACCTGAACAACAATAGATTACACACCTGAACAACAATAGATTACACACCTGAACAACAATAGATTTCACATCTGAACAACAATAGATTACACACCTGAACAACAATAGATTACACACCTGAACAACAATAGATTACACACCTGAACAAAGAAACTGCGTGACATATGAAGAATTGTGCTAAAACAGCCCGCATCAGACACAAAGTGAAGCAGGATATCAAAATGTGGCCATTTCATGAGTAAAGAGTTCCTTTCATTCTTTCATTCTTTCATTCTTATTGGTTTTCACCCAACGACCACTCCTCTTCATCGTCCGTCCTTTAAAGGGGATTATTTGGGCGTAGATGTAAGAGCCTGATGACGTTGGGGTTTGTTTGTCCACCAGCTTTCCTTAAAGTTCAAGTGCCCATTTGGGGAAACATTTTCTTTCCATCTAAAATGTTCCCACGATCCACCAGCGGCGGAAAGTTGGGGGAGGCAATGGAGGCCAAGACTCCTCCAATATTTTATCAGAATACATAACAAAGTCACATTCCAGCTCAATACTCAATAATTTAAGTGTTAGCATATAACCAGCCAACATATTCCCTAGTATAGCCGTGACAGACTTCAAATAACTCAATCTGTTACTAATAAATAGACTTCATGGCCTATGATTGTCAAGTCTACTACAGCCGTAGATTGACATCGATCGACCTTGCAATTTTGGGAACTGCAAATAATTTTAACCACTTGACCACCAATTCTCAAATGGCTAAAAATGACTACAATATTCTTAGCCTTATCGGTTAAGTTGGTATCGATTTTAGGCTTATGGCTAAGTCGTAATAATTGTGCGTTTCGACCCGCCACATCCATCTTTTGATTGAGTATATTTTCCTAGCAATTTTAGCTCGATTAGCGGTTATTTTAAACCTGATCATTTAGACTTTCAACTGCAACGGGTTCTTTAACGTGTGCAATTGTACTTGGGACCTCCTATATACAGACGGATCCGTAATACAACACAAAAGGAGTGCATGGGCATTTACAGCACGCTCGGCAGGCAGAATAGTCAAAGAAGACAGTGGTGGTGCTGTAGTAGGATGTGATGGGCCGAAAGGTGAAATTATCAGCGTTATAATGAAAGCCACAGCACAATGCAGACACGCCCAACCTAACGTCCTTTTAAGAGTGGATGACGAAGAGGTTTACCCCTTTAGTCATCGGGCGAACGGTAGCACGAAGACAGTGGTACATACGTTATGACCACGAGTAGCATGACGATGGAGGTAATGGCAGTGACCAGGACATTCATCTGGTTAGAGTAACAAGACTATAACCACGCCTGCATACTGAGTGCATCGATGAGCATGATAACAAAAGTGGAGACTGGCTATGTACGCAGGCAATGTGTAGAGTCTTTGCAGAAGTCAAAAATGAATAGGGTCATCTTTGTCTACGTTCCTGGACTTGTGGAAGTACGGGGAAATGGAAAAGCGAACAGATTGGCTAGCTGCGCTCTCGTTGAAGATGGTCAACCAAAGGATCGGGCGGACGTCATCAATGCCCTCCGAGATGTTGGAAGGATGCAGGACTTCAAGAACCATGAATCCGCGTAATTTCTTCGGATGAAAGTTAAGATGGGCCCAGCTAGAAACGAAAAACTTAGTTGGCGTGTAATAAGCCTTATCAATCAACACAGAACTGGAGTCGTCAGCTGGTGGGCGCTTCGGGACTTGCTAAGGAGGGAATCTGATCACCTATGGACATATTCAAAGTGCAATGCTGATAACCCGTCAACAACTCAATAACTCAATAATTCAATAACCTCCTGTATTTCGATGTTATCCGAGAGGGCTAGAAAACGGACTTCCCTATCACAGAATCAGGGGAAGGTAAACCTTCGAAGAAACCACGGGTTCGAAGTCAAAAATTCCCACAACCTGTGGCGAGATTCTAACCCTGGCAAGGTCGACGCCTCACCACTAGACCACTCATTGTCCTAAATTATTGCAGAAATTAGCCAGCAGTGCGGTCTAATAACTGCTAATGTGGAGAATTTGGTTCGGGGTTAAAACTTTCAATTAACCACAATGCTTTAAGGCAGGCGTGGATAAGATCAGTCTAAATGAGAATTCATCATCATCATCATCATGTACCCTGCCGGTTGGCGTAGGCGATCATGTCCCTCCACAATCTTCTATCTACAGTGCATCGTATCAGTTCTGTTGTTGACTGCTTTCCATGCCATGACACCAAGCTATCCAGTATTTTCTCTCTTTGTCGTCCGCGATCTCTCTTTCCTTTTATGTTGCCAGTTGTAACCAAGTATTCTAACTTTCCTCTTCTCATGATGTGCCCGAAAAATGTAGATTGCTTCTTTCTGATGTTTTTTAAGAGCTCCCTTTTTGTGTTGGCCTCTTGAGAACTTCCTCATTGGTCTTTTCATCTGTCCAGGGAACTTTCAACATTCTTCTGTGAAATCCCATCTCTGTGGCCTCTAATCGTCTTTTCATTTGTTTGTCTACTGTCCATGATTCGCTTCCATAGGTCAGAATTGGTTCTATATAGCACCGATGAACTTTCTTTCTCATTTTTATTGACATAGATTTGTTGCATAAGATATTTTTCATTTTCTGAAATGCTATTTTGGCCTGAGCTATTCTGCTTTTTATTTCTGTGGTGCATCTCCCATCTGATGTAATTATTGTGCCCAAGTATTTGAAACGTTGTACTTGTTTCAGATTTGTCTCGTTTATTTTTATGCTGCATGATGGTGATGATTGTTTCTTTGATATAACCATTACTTCTGTTTTCTTACTATTCAGACATGGACCTTTTTTGTTGTTTTCTTGTGCTATTATGTCTATCATTTCTTGTAGTTCGTTCTCTGTCTCTGCTATTAAGACTGTGTCATCCGCATATCGCAATTTATTTATGTTGTGACCGTTTACTTCAATTCCTTTTTTGTCTACTATTGATCTCATAATATATTCGCTGTAAAGTGAAAACAAATCCAGCGACAGAACACAGCCTTGTCTGACTCCTTGTTTTATATATTGTAATTGTCTTGTTTGGTTGTTAATTCGTAATGCTGCTGTTTGTTGCCAGTACATGTTTTTTTATGATTCGCAGATCCTTGCCATCAATATTTAATTTCTCCAGCATATTTATTATTTCCACGTGTTTTACTTTGTCAAATGCTTCCGTGTAGTCTATAAAGCACATATATAGATCTTTCTTTACCTCTATAGATCTTTCTATCAATGTCATTAAGATGTATATTGCATTATTGGTGCCCTTTCCTTCCACAAATCCACATTGTTCCTCACTTATTTCTGGTTTTATTTTGATCTTTACACGTCTCATGATTATTCTTAGTAATATTTTAGTCATATGGCTCATGAGACTAATAGTGCGATGGTCTTCACAATCAGTGGCGCTTACTTCTTCGGTATGGCTACAAAGATAGATTTTAGTAGATCTTCGGGTATGTGTCCAGTGTTATATATGTCATTGAGTAATTTTGTTATGACTTGTACTCCCAACTCTCCTAATGCATTTATCTCTTCGATTGTTATATTGTCGGGACCTGGAGCTTTGCCTCTTTTCATGTGTTGAATTGCGTTCTCGACTTCACTCTGCATTATTGGTGGTCCTGTGTCTTCATTTGAATTGTTTAATTCTGGTCTTTCATCATCATAGAGTTGACTGATATATTCTGTCCATCTTTTCATTGTCTTCTCCTGTCCCATTATTATATTTCCTTCCTTTGATTTCACACATCCTGAAACTTTGACTTCTTTTCTTCCTGATAATTCATTTAACTGATTGTGCATAAATTTTGGGTCTTTCTTTTGTTGTTTTTCCATTTCTTCACATTTCTGTTTTAACCATCCTTCCTTTGCTTCTCTGCACTTGTTTTGTATCTCTTTGTGCAATATTTTGTATGCTCGTTCTTCTTTCTTATGTTTTCTTCTTTCGTCCATTAGTTGTAATATTTCTTCTGTCATCCATTTCTTTTTGTTGATTCTTTTAGTCACTGGTATTAATTCTTTTGGTGTTTGCTGAATCGATTGTTTGAGCATTTCCCACTGCTCCTGGATGTCCTGTATTTTCTCAATAGCATTATATCTATTTTGTACTATCATGCTGTACTTATCACTCATCTGTTTATCTACTCTTAGCATATCTATTTCTAATTTTATATTTCTTGGTGATTTCTGTGCCTTCCGCAGTTTTATTCTTATCTTTCCAACTACTGGTACATGGTCACTATTACAATCTGCTCCTGGCCTTGTTTTAACAGACGTTAGCCCATTCCTAAATCTTGATGAGAATCCAACAAGGAAAAAATGTTTTAAAAAAAACATGAAACAACTTGTCCACAAAACGTGGCCAAACTAATTTTTATAACGTGTTAAAACCAGCTGTATAGGCCGCTGTTATCTTATCAGACAAGTGGGTTCAGAAAGTCAAAGGAAAGGCCGGTTTTTGGGAAAAACATCTACCAAATAAACTAACCAAACTCAGGGTATGTCCTATTATCTTAAATATATAGACGCGGCGATAACGACTGTGATCTGACCTTTGTAACCAACCACATGTGTATTTGTCATCCCCCCTGGCAAATCGGAGTGTAGGAAATTTGAGTGGAGCTGGATGGAAGGACAATATAAGAAAGGTGGAGTATGACTAAAATATATATTGGGATAGTGGATATATTCTCTACTGGGACAGTAGTAAAGTGGTCAACTGGGACACTTGTAAAGTGATCTACTGGGACACTAGTAAAGTGATCTACTGGGACACTAGTAAAGTGGTCTACTGAACCATATTTACAGATGGACTGGTCATATTTACACATTTCGGCCCAACATATCCGACTTCAGCACTGCATTTTTGAGTAGCAGGCTGTTCCCTTTTTGATCCCTACTCGCTTGGCCAGATTAGACAGTTTAGTTTATTTATAGAGGCACCGCGAAGAGGTGGAGTAAGGTCATGATGTTTCTTGTTCACCGATCATGGCTCAGACCATCAGCTTAGAGTCGCAGGCAGTTCTCAGCTCTATTGCTAGTATAAAGGTAAAGGTAAAGGTAAAGGTAAAGGTAAAGGTAAAGGTAAAAAGGTAAAGGTAAAGGTAAAGGTAAAGGGTAAAGGTAAAGGTAAAGGTAAAGTATGAGACTACACCCGGCGTCTTAGCACGCGAGTTTCCACCCATATGTGCTCGGCCGCCTATCCAGAAATGTTCGGAGATTTCTGGATAGTGTCGCTTCAAGCATCGAAACTCACGATGCGAGGCGACACTCCTCATCTCCCAGGGCAATACCCTGGTACTCATTTCTACCAACGGCTGGGTAGACCGTGGGGGTTTTTTTTTTCCATCCACGAGTACAATTCACACTGTTCACAGCGGGAATCGAGCAAGGGTTGTCCGAACGTCGGTAGGTCCAGTCGGGTGGTTTTCCCAACTAGGCTACCGAGAAACAGTCAGCGAGTCACAAGAATGATTACCATGAGAGGTCCGGGCGGTCTAGAGGCAAGACGTCGACTACAAGACATGAAGGTCTCGGGTTCGGTTTCTACCAAAGACGGTGAAAAAAAAAGATAAAAAATCGAATTCGTGGCTTTACCATCCCCTGGTCTCTGGGTAGTGAGATCCGATGTCTAGTCCTCCCGGAAAACGGCGAACAACAGGAGGTCCCATGTTCATTCTGCGCACGTTATGAACCATTGGCAGTTGAAAATCGAAAAGAATAGACCAAAAAGTGGCCGCCGTTCGGGAAATATTAAAAATACAAATCTAACCCCCAAAAAAACGCTAGCACTCTGGACGATAAAAAATACAACAGTTCATCTGAACTCGAAGAATATCTGCCTGTATGGCGGAGGACACCTGAGCACACGGCTGCATGTGTGAAAAATAGGAAAAAGTAATATTCACGCAAAATTCACTTCCTTGGGACTTCGCTAGAGATATAAAGCTGGTGACGCAAACAAACAAACAAACAAAAGAAACAAATAAACAAATAAACAAACAAACAAAAGAAACGAATAAACAAATAAACAAACAAACAAAAGAAGCAAATAAACAAACACACAAACAAACAAAATAAACAAACAAACAGATAAACAAACAAACAAGCAAACAAGCAAACAAATAAACAAAAGAAATAAATAAACAAACAAACAAAAGAAACAAATAAACAAACAAACAAATAAAGAAAAAAACAAAAGAAACAAATAAACAAACAAAAAAAACAAACAAACAAGCAAAAGAAATAAATAAACAAACATACAAAAGAAATAAATAAACAAACAAACAAACAAACAAACAAAGGAAGCAAACAAACAAACAAACAAAAGAAGCAAATAAACAAACAAACAAATAAACAAAAGAAATAAATAAACAAACAAACAAACAAAAGAAGCAAATAAACAAATAACAAATAAACAAATAAACAAACAAACAAACAAAAGAAACAAAAAAAACAAACAAATAAACAAACAAATAAAGAAACAAACAAAAGAAACAAATAAACAAACAAACAAACAAACAAGCAAACAAACAAATAAACAAACAAACAAACAAACGAACAAACGAACAAATAAATAAACAAACAAACAAACAAATAAATAAACAAACAAACAAAAGAAACAAAAAAAACAAACTAAGAAACAAACAAATAAACAAACAAACAAACAAAAGAAACAAATAAATAAACAAACAAACGAACAAACGAACAAATAAATAAACAAACAAACAAATAAAGAAACAAACAAAAGAAACAAACAAACAAACAAACGAACAAATAAATAAAGAAACAAACAAACAAAAACAAATAAACAAACTAACAACAAATAAACAAACAAACAAACAAATAAACAAACAAACAAACAAACAAATAAACAAATAAATAAACAAATAAACAAACAAACAAACAAATAAATAAACAATTAAACAAACAACCAAACAAACAAACAAATAAACATTACCATGCCTTTGGATTTATTCATTTAGTGAGTTATCTGTCAGATTTATTCATTTAGTGAGTTATCTGTCAGATTTATTCATTTAGTGAGTTATCTGTCAGATTTTTCCATTTAGTGAGTTATCTGTCAGATTTATTCATTTAGTGAGTTATCTGTCAGATTTTTCCATTTAGTGAGTTATCTGTCAGATTTTTCCATTTAGTGAGTTATCTGTCAGATTTTTTTCATTTAGTGAGTTATCTGTCAGATTTATTCATTTGATGAGTTATCTGTCAGATTTACTCATTTAGTGGGTTATCTGTCAGATTTTTTAATTTAGTGAGTTATCTGTCAAATTTATTCCAGGGGACAATGTTCATAGAAGCTTGTGTTCAGAAAAGACAAATCGAAATGAAATCTACATATATCATGAATCAATCTATCAGAACCTCTCAGACTTCTTTTAGTAGCATGCGACATAATCGCTACAGAGATAGGAAGTTGCGAACATACATGATCACCCGCGCCAGGTGTAATACTTGATGATAATGGTACTAAAAAAATTGATTTACATATTTTCAACATAATACTCTTTTTATAATTCTTATTTAGTATTTGGACTGGTTAGTCTTGAGGCAAGACGCCGGTCTCGAGACAGAGAGGTTGCGGGTTCAAATCCCGGTTGCACTAGATGGTATTTTTATTTATGATTTCTCTCTGCGGCAACCACCCCTGGTCTCAGCAGCGAGGCGCGACTTGAAACATCAATTACTCATAGACAGAAAAATATGAGTACCTCCAAAAATGGAGTTATCTGCCTGTGTGGCGATGGACCCTTGTGCACACGGCTGCAAATGAAAAACGGATTAATTCGCAAAAATTCAGTTCCTAGTCTCTAGGGACTTCGTTGGAGGTGAAACCTGGCGAACCACCCCCCCCCCCCCCAAAAAAAATAGTGGTTGGGGGAGGGGAATGTTTGGGCAAAGATAAACAAATCAGTTAGTTCCCTTGTTGTGTCCTATAAGACAGCAACAACGATCCCCTTGTCCATGTAGCCATCCTATGTATGATACATTAATACTAAATATTATTACGAACGGTTGCTTACCTGGCACTGTGCTGTAATTCAAGACTCTAGTGCCAAGTCGTTGAGTCAAGGAGTACGGGTTCGATCCTACTCCAGCTGTCTATTGTTCGCTCTGTTGAGTCAAGGAGTACGGGTTCGATCCTACTCCAGCTGTCTATTGTTCGCTCTGTTGAGTCAAGGAGTACGGGTTCGATCCTACTCCAGCTGTCTATTGTTCGCTCTGTATTTTATTTGTGCATTTTTCCCAGTGTTGCAAACAAACCTGCCGCACCTCCCCCCCCCCCCCCCCTCTTTACATTATTCTACGCATGATACCACTGGTCTGACTAGATCGCTACTGATAGTTATGCATACTGTATGTGCCTAAACTATATTACCTCATAGTAACATTTGTTCCTGTCATATCTAGAAATATTTTTTTTCTAAAGTAATAAAAGATATGATTACAACCAGAGCCTTCATTTGTTTTTTTCTCCTGGAACAATCTGGAAAAAAAAAAAAAGTAAAGTACCACCCGTCACGCCAAGTGGCGTATAGGGAATATGGTGTTAGTGACCATAAATTTTACAGACCTTCGACACATGATTTTCGGGGTAATGTGGTTGGTATTACGTCACGTGCCGCTTTACTTTCCCAGACAAAAAAAATCCGGTACCCATTAAAGGCTGGGTGAACCGGAAGCCGTAGGTTGGGATCTAACCCTACCTCATGTCCTTTGTAGTCCAGTTCACTAAGCACTGAGCTATCGCGGCTCCCAACAATCTGGAAAGCATTCCGGTAAACTAACGGGACTTCAAGAGTCATTGGATTCGTATTTTGTGAATGCTGTTACATGCCACGCTTGCCGTAATAGACGACTATGGAGGTTTGGATATCGTCGGATGTGCAGCGAATAGGACGTGCACGGAGTGAGTATGTCATCGGAATTTACCGATGCCTTTCTGGAAATCCTGTGACAATTGATGGGGGCGTATATGGGGAATTCCATGCTATGGGATTGGTTACATGGATAGGAGAAAACATAACATGCAAGAGAATACATATAAGAGAAAACTCGAATCGCCGACAGTTGTCATCGACCTAATGTTAACAACCATAATAACACATGCATATAGTGGACTTCTGGGTCTGGTTTATTGACATTTTCTCGCTCGTTGTATGGCAATGGGTGACACATCAAGTTTTTAGTTTAAGAAGAAGATGACCTTGAATGTATTTCCCACCTCTTGACAAGCCACGATCCGTTCAACCTTAGACTCTGACGTCTAGGTTATATTAGACGTCGATTATCATTGTAAACATTGCAGTGAAACTAAATTGTGTTTCAATGTTCTCTTCTTGATTGTACTTTTTTTACAGGAAACATTTTTAAAGTACCAGTGATTCTTTTGTTAAAAGGAAAATAAAAACGCTTTATATGGGCCCGACCCTGCTTCAGGTTGTCTGTTGTTCTTTGTTGGTTTTTTTTTTTTTGTTGTTGCTGATTATTTGTGAATTTTGTCCGAGTATTGTAAATATATCTCTTTCTCCGAAATGATTCGCGCTGATCTGCCGAGGTTCACAATAATATTCGTTTATTTTTATTTGTCTCCTCTCACAGCTTTGAGTTTGCGCATGCGCAAGATGGACACCTGTGGCGAACTCTAGTGGTGACCTTATGTGTTAGAGAACAGAACTAGAACTCAGTGACACCGTTACGTAGAATAAAGACAACGCAGAACAACCCAACGTTGTAAACAGAAAAAACAGGAGCCAGTGTGGGTTTTATTGCTGGGCTTCTTCCCATTCTGTCGGATGGCGGTTCGACTTCCTGCATGGTCAACAGCCTTTTCTCGAAACTTTGTAAAGATTGCACTGAAAGAGCGGCCTTTATTCTCCGGTACTACAATTCCCCCAGGCAGACCACTTCTTCTTCTTCCTCTACTTTCCTTCCTCATCTGCCTTTCAGCGTCGAGGGGAGATATAATTTGCGGTCTTTTGCTCTTCTGTTCGCCTCTGCTGCTGTTATGTTTCCTAGTGCTTCTAATATTCCATTGACCCATCTTTTTCGTGGTCGACCCTTGGGTCTGGTGTTCTCACAACGTTTGTTGAAGGCTCGTTATATTGTGTTTTGTTCTTTCTGCCTTGTCACGTGACCAAACCATTTTATCTGTTGTTTCCTTATATATTCTATGGCGGGGGCTATTCCTAGCTTTTTTCTCAGTTCTTCATTTCTGATCTTATCTCTCAGACTGTTTCCTGTCATTCGTCTAACACATTTCATCTCTGTAGAGGTTATTTTTCTTATTGTTCTTGCATCTAGGGTCCAGGTCTGGCATTGATAGCACAACGTTGGGATAAAGATTGTATTGCATAGTGCTCGTTTTGCCTCCAGAGTTATTTCCTTGTTGGACAAGAGTGGTGATAACTGCCCGATGATTTGACAAGATTTATTGCATCTTGATTCTATCTCTGCTTTTTGAAAATTATCGTTTGTCATTAGACTTCCTAGGTATTTGAATTCCTCTACTTTTTAGTTGTCTGCCTTCTATAGTTATGTTGATGTTCTGTTTATTTTGGCGACATTCAGGACTTCTGTTTTGTTGATGTTGATTTTCATGTTGTATTTTGTGCCTGAGATGTTGAGTTTGTTTAAGTGTTCTTGTAGTTCTTCTATTGTTTCATGTATTAGTGCCTGATCGTCTGCAAATAAAAGCTCGTTGATCTCCTCTGTCTCTGATGGGTTGACTAGTTTGCATATATGGTCCATGTATGTAATAAACAGTAGGGGATATAGTAAGCACCCCTGTCTTACACCTGATCTAACTTCGAAGTGGTCTGTGTAGCCTGCTGCTGTTGGAGTAGAGACTTTTAATAAGGTTGGTTAGATGTTGGCTTACTCCGTATGTTGTTAGTATCTCCCACAGTTGTTCTCTGTTTACTCTGTCGAATGCCTTTTCCTGGTCAATGAAGGCTATGAATAAGTTTTGATTGTGTTCTGTCGTTTTTTCTGCAAGCAGTTTTAATGTGAATAGTGCGTCAGTACATCCTCTGTTTTTTCGGAACCCCATTTGAGAATCGCTTAAAAACTAATCGCTTCATAGTTCTATTATTGGTCTCAGCCTTTTTCCCAAGATTTTGGCGTACAGCTTTCCTACATGGCTCAGAAGAGATATACCTCTATATTGATTGCAGTCTCTTTTGCTACCTTTCTTTTTCCATATTGGTATGATGATTGCCTGTTGCCAGTCTTCTGGGGCTTGTTGTTGGTGTCATGCTGATTTAAATATTCTGTGCAGCCATTGCACTCCTGATTCTCCTGCTGCTGCTATTATTTCTATTGGTATGCTATCCCCGGTGCTTTATTTCTTGGTGCATATTTGATTGCTTCTTCGATTTCCTCTTTCATGATGTTGGGTTCAGTATTTGTGAGTTCTAGCGTGGTTTTTGTTGTCTTATTGGTAGTTGGTATGTTGAACAAGTCTTCAAAATATTCTTTCCATCTCTGTTGCATACACTGGTTATTTGATATTGGCTGTCCGTCTTTGTCATTTATCAGCTCAGTAGGATCATGGTTTTCTTTTCTCGCTCTTGTGGCTTTTACTGCTTTGTAGAAATCTCTTGTGGCTGTCTTGAAGTCCCTGCTCATGTTTTGTCAGAATTCTGTCCAATTCTTTTGCTTAGCTTCTTTGATCAACATTTTAACTCTTTTTCGAATTAAGGCATATTTTTCTTGGTTCTTGTTCTCCCTCCAATTTTTAAACAGTTTCTTATTTTCTTTAATTGCTTCTCTGATTGTTTCGTTCCACCACGGGGTGCTCTTTTTCCCTTCTCTTGTTCTAAGATTCGTTCCACAAACTGTTTTAGAGATGTTGGTTACTGTTTCCTTAAATTGTTTCCACTCTTCTTCTACTGTACATACTTCGTTAGAGAGTTTCTTGAATTTCTCTGTTAGTTTTTCTTCTAGGGTTTGCCTTGTTTCTTGGTCTTTTAATTGTGTTATTTTTATTGTCTGTTCTTTTCGCTTCTTTTGTTTGTTTTCGTATATTCACTTTATTTTTGGCTGTCTTAGTGTGATCATAATCATCTTGTGATCCGTGTCGTCTGTAATATTTGGGATTGCTCTACTGTCGGTTACTCTTTTCTTGTTCTGTTTTATTGTTAGTATAAAATCTATCTGGCTTCTGCATGTTGTGTCATTCCATTTGTACCAGGTGTATACTTGCGACTCTCTGTGGCAGACCACAGTAGTGGGAAAATAACGAGAAAATAGCTTTCTTTTTGTTTTTTAAGATGTTCAGCTATCTTGTACGTTGTATGTCTTTTCTCTGTTAATTATGTGTGTGCTTTAATCTGTGTATTATTTTGTTCATAGAAGTATCGTAGTAAAGTTGTTGTTGTTTTTTAAATCAAATAAGATCCCGACATGATAAAGATCACAGTCCTATCTGGATGTGGCACTGTGGGTTTGATGCGAACATTTTCTGTTATTAAAAAAAAAAAAATCATCATCATCATATACCAAACCGGTTGGCGTTGAGGGGGTTATGTTCTTCCTCAATCTTCTATATACAGTGCATCGTATCAATACTTTTGTTGACTGTTTTCCATACTATGAACCAAGCTATTCCGTATTTTCTCTCTTTGTCGTCCGCAATCTCTCTTTCCTTTTATTTTGCCAGTTGTAACCAAGTATTCAAACTTTCCTCTTTTCACGCTGTGCCTGAAAAAAATTTGATTGTTTCTTTATGAGGAAAGCTCCCTTTTTGTGCTGGCCTCTTTGAGAATTATCTCTTTTATTATTATAATTTTTTTTTTTTTTTTTAATTTTATTTTTTTTTTTTACAAAATTATGTCCAAAAAAATAGTTCTGGTAAAATCATTGATGTATGGGACCAGACTAAAACATGATAACGTGATATTTATTTAAATTCATTCTCAACATAAGAATAGTTGGCCTTGAGTTCTTGTTTTCTTCTATCTCCTTGTTAGCAAGTCAAGATCAGTTCCAATTCAGTCTCATGCAAGTATATAAGCATGTGAGCAAAACATAACAATGGCTATTGTGTGACTTTACTTTTGTCGCCTTGTCGGCGAGGCACGATCCGCTTCAATTTAGAATGCATAATCAAGGTTTACTGAGAATACAAAAAGCAAATGCTGTCACATATCAGCTTTCATCATTACTAAGGCATCCAAACATTTCTATGCCAGCTAAACAACAAATGATAAATAGCATTTTCATACCACCTTTGTGCTATGAAAGTCAAACATGGACCCTTTCTAAGTCACAGTTAAGAAAGATCAATACATGTGAGATGCGATGCTTGAGAAAAGTAACAAACAACACAAGAAGAGATAGAATACCAAATGAAACCGTAAGAAAAACGGTAGGAACAATCACTGCCAAAAATAAATAGAACAACAACTTAAATGGTTTGGCCACCTGGTCAGAATGAATCCTTACCAATCACCATTAATGGCGTTCTTCTCGAGAATGCATAGAAAAAGACCAAGAGGAAGACCCAGAAGAAGACGGATAGATGCAGTGTCAGATATGTAAAAACAAAGGAAAATCACTAATTCAGACAGTTCGAGCAGCTCAAGAACAACAAATGATATAAACCACGACACCCTTTAGGTATCAGTGAAAAGAGAAAAGAAGACCGCATAAGATAGAAACAAGTAAATATAATTCACATCATGATTACCTATGCCAGCGGACATGGTACTGGATGATGATGATGAAGAATCTAGGTTATAACAGACATCAACTGCCCTTAAGTATTTTTGTTGATTGAAACAAAATTTCAGAAGGAAATAAACGAGGAAGTTTTAAAACAACTAAAAGCGAACTACCAAACACAATTAAAACAAGACAAATGAATTTTTGGGGGCATGCTAAAAGTCGCAAGAGCCTAATAAAAGTAATATTGGAAGGGAAAATACAAGGTAAAAGAGGAAGAGACAGACCAAGATTAACATGGACGGGTAACATCAAAAGATGGGACAAGTCAACCTATGACAATCTGCACCATCAAAGCAAGAGACAGAGTGGAATGGCGCTCCATGGTAGCCAACCTTCGATGCGGAGACGGCGCTCAGTAATGATGAAAGAAAATTTAAATCATTTTAGTTTAAGACAAACAACAAAACCCTTTTCATTTTGTTCTTCCAGTTAAAAACATAAAGAACCCATTTACTCCCAGCGCGTGGAACAGGCCATGACTCTTTTCATGTTCCCAATCGCCTACTAAGAAGACACGCTGGCAGCCTCGGCGTGCGGCTGTTTTCACGAGTTACGTGGCAATGACCAGCGCTTTGTAACCCTCGCTGACCACAGGCTCTGGCTGACTGACCAACTGACGACCTGGACTAAGCGGGTAGAAGGCGAAACGAGTGGGGAGCAAAGCAAAAACTGTTTGCGCAAAATAGTTGGTGATAGTTGTGTACACAAGGCCACTAGTAGGAGGTGATTTCTTTGGAATGGAAGCGCGATTATTGTTCATATCTGAAATAAGGTGACTTCATTTTCTTTTACATTTTAACTTTTTTTCAAACCTTCAGCTGGAAAGTGAAAGTATTTCAAAAACACGTTTTATTCAATGGATTCAAAAAACTCGAATGTTTAATAACACATCTCTTTGGAATAATAAAAGTTTGCCGATAAACAAACAGACGATCAAGGTTTAGGACGTTATATCCGTTATTACATTTTGAGATCGCAAAAAACCGATTCGTAAAAATAATAAATCAATTTAGTTGAAATTTGCGTATATCAACAATCAAAACAAATGTAAACATGTGACACATATATCAAGTCGTTACAGACAAGATATGAACATTGAGTAAAATGTTGTTGCTGTGTTTGACTGATGAAATCATACAAGGCCTTCATAAAAACTGGTTAAAGGAAGAAACCAACAATTGTAAGTCAGTGTTTATGTTTACGTGTGATTTATGTTTGTGCGTATTTATATTTATTACTGTTAGTGTTTATTTTGCTTACACTATTTGTTTACTTTTATTCTCCTATGATGATATTTAATGACATTTGCGTGTGTTCTTAAATATTATTTATAATTTATTGCAAGGTAACAGTTTTGACAATTGTTTAACTGCACTTGTTGTGTTGTTCTTCAATATAATAAATGTATTCGTTCATCTCCTCCAACCTCCCAGCTGATGTCGTGTTTTAAATCAACTTTTCCTTTCACCAGTTACACATTTACTCCACCGTTATCAATGCCTCCAGCCCCTCACCAGTTACACATTTACTCTACCGTTATCAATGCTAAAATGCTTCAACCCCTCTTTAACAACTAAAAACATTCTTAAGTTATCGCTCACGACATTTTCCCCGGAGTGGTTGTATCCTTGTGGCTTTGGGTTTTTTTTTTTTTTCCACGTTGGGACTTCGGTTCCTTCTTGACCAGACAGAATCTGGTATGCCCTCGCATGTATCAATAGATAAACAGTAGATTTACATTGACAAAATGTATCATTTTCTCACACTATCAGTTACAGCTAAACTAAGATATTGATTTTTTGTATTAGAACGCAAAATTTAAAAAAAATGTTTAAACAGTTTTATTAATTGGTTTATTATTAATTTATTAAATTTTCGTTTATTTCATAATGTTTATGGAAGATATTAGAAATGTGGTTTTACTGAATAATAATGTTGAGAATACCATGTCCAGCTAAGAAGAGGTGATGAAAATGTTCTGATCCTAAAGAGGTCAAAGCAAAAAGAGAGCTAATTTCCAATATATAAGGAAGAAACAATCATCATTTTTTGGCCATGTAATGAGAAGAGAACAACTGGAATATATTGTAACAACTGGAAAAATTGAGAGACGAAGAGATAGAGGGAAACAACGAGAGAAAATACCAGGCAGCTTAAGAGAACGGCTGGCAGAAGGTCAACAACAGAAATGATAAATAACTGTCGTGATCGAAAGATGTGGAGAGACATGATCACCTACGCCAGCAGGCCCGGTACTTGATAATGATGATGATCATCGAAAATACTGAAATATAATATATCAATTATGAGCTTAGTATCGAAAATTAAAGTTATCTCCCCTAGAACAAATCTTCAGCGTGTCTCAAATACTATAGAAATGTTCTCTACGTTCATTACTAACGCAATAATCAATATATTTTTGGGTTAGATTTGGTTTAGTTTGTGTTATAGGACACGCGTTGTGTCCTCTTAAAGGAGATACCTTTAAAGTTTAATTAACGACGCTAAATTCGTAAACTATAACATTATATTTCATTATCTTCGATAAAAAATTTTCAAGGAAATTAATTTGAAATTTCCTCCATCAAAGGTCGTAGACACGTCAATATGGTTTTCATATGAGGATAAGGTTTTGGCACTTGTCGTTGCCATTCTTATATATCCCAAACACAAACATTTTCCAACCATCCACTTTATTTGATTTCTTCCGCTTGTGCACACATTTCTAAAACCAGCGTATTTATCTGCCGAATGCGACAGAGTAGAGTACCTATGGGCTTAGTAAAGAAGTTTGTTTTTTTCGTTCGCCAGCTTTTACCTCTGACGAAGTCCCTAGAGACTAGGAACTGAAATTTACGTCTTAATCCATATTTCCCTGGCAGCCGTGTCTACAGGGGTCCCTCGCCGCACAGGCAGATAACTCCGACTTCGGAGATACTCATATTTTATCAGTCGATGAGTAATTGACGTTTCAAGCCGGGCCTCGCTGCTGAGACCAGGAGTGTGGTTACCGCAGAGAGAAATCATAAATAAAAATCCCAACCGGTGTAACCAGGATTTGAACCCACAATCGGGCGAAGCCGGCGTCTTACCTCGAGACCAACCAGTCCCCCAAGTAAGTCCCCCAAGTAGAGAAGCAAAAGCATCAAGATACGAAGCTGCTGTAAAGCTGATAATAATGGCAATTATTTTCTTTTAATGAAGAAAAAAGTGGTTTGGTGACATTTCTGCGTGGTAATGTCAACTCCATAAAAAATGAGCCACATTTCTTTCCTAAACCCTCTCCTAACACACTTTTAGTTTTATCCCAAGCTCTCATTTTTAAATTGAATGTAATCATCTTTATTTCGTTTTGTTGCTTATTTTTATAGTGAAAGTTTTTGTTTATATTCAAACATTCTAATAGAATACTATTTGTATTTTAAGTTCTCAAATGCTCTCTTATTTTTTAGCCTTTTAAATCTCGATTTTTATCATTACATAATTTTAAAAGATCAACCTAATTTTAATAAATTAGTATAAAATATAATATTATACAGGTTTATATATTTATTATTTGCTTAGAGATTTCACTCCATTTTAAAGGAGACATTGAATGCAGTGTTTACATTTTTTTTATTAAACTTTATCGCAACTGCCATGTTGATGAGACTTTATTTTTAGTCAAGGGTAGGTAAGTCAACTGTAAACAAACTGACGGAAGGCAACTGAAAACCACCGTCGTAACTTCTTTGTATAATCATGGGATCGAGGAAGATACTGTGCAATCCATTTTTGACAATGGAAACAAAGTTCTCAAATGTTATGTAGAGCCAGTCTTAACATATGGATGGTGAATCATGGACAATAGGACAACAAATAAGAAAATCACTGGAGTCTGTAGAAATGTGGTTTTACAGAGAAAGTTGAGAATACCATGGACAGCTAATAAGAGTAATGAAAACGTTCTGAAACAGGCCCAAAACAAAGAGAGAGCCAATATTAGGAAGGAACAATCATAATTCTTTGGCCTCGCATTGAGAATATATTGTGGCAACTGTGGATGTTGAGGGACGAAGAGAAAGAGGGAGGCAAAGAGAAAAGATATCAAACATCTTAACAGAATGGCTTTGCAGACAGTCAACAACAGAAATGATAAATAGCTGTCGAGATCAAAAGTTGTGGAGAGACATGATCACCTACGCCAGCGGGCATGGTACTTGATGATGATATTGCAACAGTGTTACTTTCAACAGAAAGCTCATTTTCTAATCCTTCCTATGCTAACATTTTCATATTTAGTTTGTTTCATTTATTTTATCCGGAGTAAGTTTTAAAATGTTTGTAAATATTTTTTTGCAAAATGAAAACAAAATCAGCAAAATTATAACTAAAAGTGAATCTACGACTAAAACATTGATTCGCGTCGACAGTGAGGGGAATTGTTGTTGCTATTTTGGTTTTGCCTATTTCTTTCGGAGAGTCACGATTCGGTCATCCTTAGACCCAATATCTTTCAGGTTATATTACCTCGCAAATGCCATTAAAAATAACAAAGAAATTCACATTTTTAAAAGTAAATTCACAAACGTCAAGTTCAGATGCAAAATTGTAATCTCTAACTCATCTGTATGTTAACAAGTGTTTAACTCAATTATAAACAAGTGTTTAACTCAATTGTTAACATGTGTTTAACTCAACTGTATACTAGCGTTTAATTAACTGTATACCAGCGTTTAACTTATATGTAAATAAGTGTTTAATTCATCTATAAACAAGTTTTAAACTGAATTGTAAACAAGGGCTCAACTCATCTGTAAACAAAGGTTAAATCAATTGTAAACAAGTGTTTCATTACAGAGAGGTAACGAAGAATAAGGAAATAGGTGCGACCACATCCGTGCTACAGAGGAATACCAGGGTCGGATGGTGCAAGAGGCAGTATAAATTACTTTGATTTTAAGGGAACGATTTCATCACCTATATCTTTTGGGTGTCCGGTTAGCGCAATCGATAGGCGGTTGGCTTACCACGGCAACAGCCGGGGTTCGTACCCTGGCGAGGACACCTGGGTTTTACTAATTCCCTAAAAATTAGTACCTCTGAAGTCGGAGTAAATCTGCCTGCATGGCGAGGGGCATCCTGTAATGGGATAAAACAGACTTTACACGCAAAATTCAGTCCCACAAAATTGAGTGGGTGGGGACTTCGTCAGAGGTCAAAGCTGACGAAAGCGAACGAACGAACGAATCACCTATATCTTTATATTCAACAGCATCACCATTTTCTTAATCGTTATATATCTCGTATATATATATATATATATATATATATATATATATATATATATATATATATCATCTTCTTATACATGCTAATCAGCTGCTATATCTTTTCAACATCTTCATCCACTTTATCGTCATCTATATTTTTACTTTTTTAATATTCTTAAATGTTATGTAGAGCCAGTCTTAACATTTGGATGTGAACCATGGACAATAGAACAGACAAGAAAATCACTGGAGTCTGTTGAAATATGGTTTTACAGAAGAATGTTGAGAATACCATGGACAGCTAAGAAGAGTAATGAAAATGTTCTGAAAGAGGTCAAAGCAAAAATAGAGCAAATTTCCAATATTATGAAGAAACAATCTTTTTTTTTTTTTTTGGCATGAAATGACAAGAGAACAACTGGAATATTTCTTAAACATAGTCGTCTTTTTATCCACTTCTACATCTTTTTCCTTCACCATCGTAATCCTCTTTATCATCATCTACATCTTTTTTCTTCAACATTTCATTCTCTTTATCATCATCTACATATTTTTCCTTCACCGTCGTCATCCTCTTTATCATCATCTACATCTTTTTCCTTCACAGTCGTCATCCTCTTTATCATCATCTACATCTTTTTCCTTCACAGTCGTCATCCTCTTTATCATCATCTACATCTTTTTCCTTCACAGTCGTCATCCTCTTTATCATCATCTACATCTTTTTCCTTCACAGTCGTCATCCTCTTTATTATCATCTACATCTTTTTTCTTCAACATTTCATCCTCTTTATTGTCATCTACATCTTATTTCTCAAACATTGTCATCCTCTTTATCGTTATCTATATCTTTTATCTTCAATATTGTCATATCGTCATCTACAATTTTTTTCTTCAACATAGTCATCCACTTTATCATCATCTACATTGTTTTTCTTCAACATTGCCATCCACTCTATTGTCATCTATATCTTTATCTTCTTTATCATTTTCTATTTATTTTTCTTCAGTACCTATAGGCACCCGGTTGGCTTACCACGGCAACAGCCGGGGTTCGTAATCCTGGCGAGGACACCTGGGTTTTACTAATTCCCTAAAAATTAGTAGGAGCCGCGATAGCTCAGTGGTTAGTGAACTGGACTACTACGGACAAGGGGTAGGGTTCGATCCCAACCGACGGCTCCGGGTTCACCCAGCCTTAAATGGGTACCGGATTTTTTCTGGGAAAGTAAAAGCAGCACGGGCGTAATACCGACCACATTACCCCAAAAATCATGTGCTGAAGGTCTGTAAAATATAGGGTCACTAACACCATATTTCCCTATACGCCACTTGGCGTGACGGGGGGTACTTTACTTTTTTTTTACCTATAGGCACCTGACGACCGTTCCTCCTCAACCCCATCTTTAAAAAAGCATTTTATGTGTGTCCAAGTTTGTATTATCTTATACAGCAGCATGTGGATGTTTGTATTATCTTATACAGCAGCATGTGGATGTTTGTATTATCTTATACAGCAGCATGTGGATGTTTGTATTATCTTATACAGCAGCATGTGGATGTTTGTATTATCTTATACAGCAGCATGTGATAATTGATCATTTTGACCCAACATATCTCCAAGTCATTTATTTTGGTAACATTTTATTTTCTCTCTTCCAATACCTATTCGCTCGGCCAAACGAGTTAGTCTGTTTCCAACTCTAGACAGAGATGTATAGTTGGGTCATGGCCAGTTTGAGTTCACTGATCCTGATGCGAGCAGTCAGCTATGGGTCCGCTGACTACGCCAACTCAAGTGTTAATTCAACACTTTAATATGGGACGTGATTACGGGTCTGATGGGAGGGAGGGGGGGGGGGGTAACATCCTGTTTCAGTAGGAAAATAATGGTACCATAAATAAATAAAAAAGTTATTGCCTCCGCCGCCGTGCTAAGCGGATGGGGAATATGGTTTTAAAATTAGTGACCATATTTTTCAATGACCACTGCACATTTTTGTTCGGTATCACACCGGATTGCCTTTAATTCCAAGACAAATCTCTGGTAATTATAGAAGGAAGAGTTATATATTACAGCACTCAGAAAAAATGACAAATAAACAACAGAAAAAAAAACAAAGAACAATATATGGTCCGAGCAGGATCGAACCCGTACTCCATGACACTGCGCCTTGCCACGAGAAGCTGAACGCTTGGTACACGACGCTTAGTACGCTTTCTGAGTAAAATTGTTAAGTAATTCTACCTATGTCGAAGGCGGATATGTCGGGCCGAAAGGTCCAGATATAGCGGATTTGCCGCGAACTAGCGATACAACTCCATCTATGACTTAACGTGACGCAGATCTTTGGAATATCGTGATCATATGTTGTGTGCTGTTAGTTAAGGTTGCGCAATAGATTTTTTTCTTTGTTTTCTTAGCGCTCAAACGACTACTGCTTTTCTTCGTCCGCTTTAGAAAAACGCTAAGTGGAGGGTATTTGCGCCCTTCGACCCAACAGTGTGAGGGTGGGAGTAGATGTGTATTTGCGCCCTTCGACCCAACAGTGTGAGGGTGGGAGTAGATGTGTATTTGCGCCCTTCGTCCCAACAGTGTGAGGGTGGGAGTAGATGTGTATTTGCGCCCTCAGTCCCAACAGTGTATGGGTGGTAGTAGATGCGTATTTTCACCCTTCGTCCCATAGATGCGTATTTGCGCCCTTCGACCCAAAAGTGGGAGAGTAGATGTGTATTTGCGCCCTTCGTCCAAAAAGTGGGAGAGTAGATGCGTATTTGCGCACTTCATCCAAAAGTGGGAGAGTAGATGTGTATTTGCAACCTTGGACCCAAAAGTGGGAGAGTAGATGCGTATTTGCGTCCTTCGACCCAAAAGTGGGAGAATAGATGTGTATTTGCGCTTTTCATCCAAATAGTGGGAGAGTAGATGCGTATTTGCGTGCTTCGACCCAAAAGTGGGAGAATAGATGTGTATTTGCGCCCTTCATCCAAAAAGTGGGAGAGTAGATGCGTATTCCGCTCTTCATCCAAAAAGTGGGAGAGTAGATGCGTATTTGCGTGCTTCGACCCAACAGTGGGAGAATAGATGCGTATTTCCGCTCTTTATCCCTACACATTCGACTGCATTTTTATTGAGTACCGGGTTACCTTACCTCTCAACAGCTGCTTGTTTTAATCTAAAAGTGACAATTTAGTTCCAAGTTTCGAAATGTTGCCACATTTTTATGTGTCGATTTCCGGAGTCTGGTACAACCCCCTCATTCTTAAAATTTATATTTTATGAAAGTGGTTTCAATGTATGATCCCAGACACTGAACACGAACTTTTCGCTAAAGTAAATATTTATGCATTAATATTGTTTTAGAACATTGTTAGCAACAGAAAGATCATCATCATCGAGTGCCATCTCCGCAACGAAGGTTGGCTACCATGGAGCGCCATTCTGCTCTGTCTCTTGCTTTGATGGTGCAGGTTGTTATAGGCTGGTTTGTCCATCTTTTGGTGTTACACGTTCATGTTAGTCTTGGTCTGCCTCTGCCTCTTACTTGTATTTTCCACCCAAGGATTACTTTTAGTAGGCTGTTGTGTCTTTTAACATGGTCATAAAATCGCATTTGTCTTGTTTGTAATTGTGTTTAGTAGTTCTCTTTTCATTTTTAGTTGTTTTAAGACGTCATCGTTTGTTTTCTTTCCCTTCCATCCAATTCTATCCATTCTTCTATATATCCACACTTCAAAGGCTTCAATTCTCAAAAAGATCTAAGTGTGGTAAATTGGAGACTTTCAGGTGTACAATTTTCAATTTTTAACAATTTTTTTTTTTTTGGACGATGAATCTCCTTCAAATCAGTTTAAATGTATAATAAAAGATGCATGTGCTTTTTATATATTTTGGTAAGCGACAAATGAGCAAACCAACTAAAGTGTCCGTGAAAAACAGCTGTTTTCTTCGATCTCTACTCGCTTCATCAGACTTGTAAGAGAAGTAGGGTTTTTATCAGCTCTGGGTCGCAGGCCGCTTCAGCTCGATGGTGGTCGTCTTGGCATCCACATATACAGGGTGTTTTTAAAGTCGTAGTGCAGTGAATATTTCTAATATTCAGTAAATGACGTAATCATCATCTACGTACCACAATTTTGTAAACCACATTTATGAACAAACCGCTGCTTCCTTTAAGGTTTTATTTACGTAAAGGACGGGCACTACGCTACTTTCACTGTCTCATTGCTTGAAGGAAATGGTGTTGACGATTGAAAACAGGGTATTTCTGGTTGAGCATGTCTTCCGTAAGTAAAAAGTAAAGTACCCCCCGTCACGCCAAGTGGCGTATAGGGAAATATGGTGTTAGTGACCCTATATTTTACAGACCTTCAGCACATGATTTTTGGGGTAATGTGGTCGGTATTACGCCCGTGCTGCTTTTACTTTCCCAGAAAAAATCCGGTACCCATTTAAGGCTGGGTGAACCCGGAGCCGTCGGTTGGGATCGAACCCTACCCCTTGTCCGTAGTAGTCCAGTTCACTAACCACTGAGCTATCGCGGCTCCTACTAATTTTTAGGGAATTAGTAAAACCCAGGTGTCCTCGCCAGGATTACGAACCCCGGCTGTTGCCGTGGTAAGCCAACCACCTATCGATTGCGCTAACCGGACACATGTCTTCCGTAATGGCGGTAAATATACGGATGAGGTCATTAGACAATTCGTGAGGAAATTTCCAGACTCACAAGTCCCTCACCGAAATTCTGTTACAAAATTGATCAAAACGTTTCGTGAAACCGGTAGTGTTGTAGATGCATACCGATCTGGAAGACCTTCAATTTCACAAGACCAAATTATGGAACTCCAAGACAGAATTACAATGAGTCCAAATGCATCTTTAAACCACTTGTCTCAACAGGTGCAAATATCTAAGAGTTCTGTTCACAAGGTTTTAAGAAGTGAACTACACTATCGTCCATACAAATTAACTGAAGTGTCTCAACTCCAAGAAAGAGATTATGAATCCCGTTTAAACTACTGCATGTGGTTTCAGAATTTTATTTATGAACATGGCGCTGCCATCCTTGACGTCACTTTTTTCACTGATGAGGCCTGGTTTCATTTATCCGGTTATGTGAACAGTCAGAACAATCGGCTGTGGAGCAGTGAAAACCCCCATGAATTTCATCAAGTGCCGCTTTACGATCAAAAAGTCGGAGTGTGGTGCGCTATAAGTCGTATGCGGATAATAAGACCTATATTTTTTAATGAAACAATAAATGCAGAACGTTACCGTACTTTAATTCTGGAACCGTTCATAGCACACCTTACAGAACGGGAAATTATGGAATCCTGGTTTCAGCAGGATGGGGCAACAGCACACACAGCCACAACAACACTCAATTATTTAGAAAGCATATTTGCAAATCGCATTATTTCACGTGGAATCTGGCCTGCTCGTTCACCAGATCTAACACCCCCAGATTATTATCTGTGGGGGGCATTGAAGGGGAAAGTTTATGAAAATAATCCGCAGACAATTAATGACCTAAAGACTGAAATAGTAGACAAGATTAAACAAATATCACCAGACATTATTCTGAAGGTTTTCGCAAATATGGAAAGACGAATCACGACATGTCTTGAGGCCCGTGGTGGACATTTTCAACATATGCTTTAGGCACAACTTTATTGTGTTAATACCAACATTACCCATTATAAGCTCGCCGATAGCAGTCAAGTATATTTGAATAATACCATTTATTTTACAATTTGTGTGACGCATTAGTTAACCGCATTTCTGGTGACGTTTTTTCTTCCGAGAGTAGAAATTCACTGCACTGCAACTTTAAAAACACCATGTATATCTCTGCCATCGCCATGTATAAAAGAGTTATATAGATGACGTTGTATTAGCCAATCGGACAGTCTGATATTTAATTTGTTCGATAGATAATTATTCAGAGAATTTATTAATTAAACAATCTGTTTGTTATTAACATAGCTTGTCAATCAAGCACGTTGTTAGTTGTTGGGAGAGTTGGATAGTTAATTTACTTTGATAGTTAGTTATTGGGAGAGTTGGATACTTAATTTACTTTGATAGTTATTGTGAGAGTTGGATAGTTAATTTACTTTGATAGTTATTGTGAGAGTTGGATAGTTAATTTACTTTGATAGTTATTGTGAGAGTTGGATAGTTAATTTACTTTGATAGTTATTGTGAGAGTTGGATAGTTAATTTACTTTGATAGTTATTGTGAGAGTTGGATAGTTAATTTACTTTGATAGTTATTGTGAGAGTTGGATAGTTAATTTACCTCGATAGTTAGCTATTGAGAAAGTTGGATAGTGAGTTGTTAATTAATTAGAATTAATCTATGTGTTGGTTTGTTAGTTAACGAGGCAAATTTCTATTTTAATAGCCATTTAGTTAAGTTGTTATTTTAACATGCAATTTGTTTCTTCTTTTTTAGTGTAGTCATCTAGTTAATTAACCAATTTCTTGGCTGGTTCTGTTAGTTTTTAACTGGGCATTTAGTTAAGCCGGTTGATAACTTGGACAGTTAATTGATTATTTAAATGCTTCGTATTTCGGGCATAAATGCTACTTAGTTTGCATCAGAATAAGTAAACCACAATTGATCAAGATCCTTTTACTCGTGGTTGGTTTCGAACAGACTAGCCAATCTGACCAATGGAGTGCGGATTTTTAAGAGTTCATGTAATTAAGTAAGAGAAAATATGCGAAAGTCGCATGTGACGAACTGAACAGCGAAGATAACACTTTGATGTAAATTACTAAGAAACCAGAACGCATATTTAAGGGCGGATGATGTTGAGTAGCCGTCAGACAAACGTAAAGAAGCATCTTCCTTCCTTCCTTCCTTCCATCCTTCCTTCCTTCCTTCCTCACTCATTTTCGTTCCAGCGTCTAAGGGAGATATAATTTGCGATCTTTTGCTTTTCTGTTGACTTCTGCTAAAACGTATCCTAGTGTTTCCTAATATTCCATCAATCCATATTTTTCGTGGTTGGCCCATTGGTTTGTTCTCGGAACTTTTAATGAAGGCTCGTCGTGTTGTTTTGATGAAGAAACATCAGTGTTCATAGAATTTGTTGACTGCTTCATTTGACAGTTTCTAAGTTACATCCGACATTTTGTGATGACTCAATGACCGCTCATCGAATCAAGCTGAAGTAACTGAGTGTCTGAGTGGCTACCGCGCTCGCTATTGTTTCAATCCTTATTCAATTTTGTCTCAAAAATTATTGTTTCAACTGAGAAATAATTATTTCGAATGTTCAGACCTTCTGTTGGGGGGGGGGGGGGGGGGGGGGGGTTTCGACCAATGTCTGTAAATGGGTACCATGATATTTTCAAATGGGAAAATAAAGCCTGAAAAAAAAATGAACATAAAGGTGTATGTAGCAGCTTTACGAAGAAAAACACAAAAATATATAGTTATTATAGGTCGCATGCCTTCATCAGTATAACAAAACAAAAAAACATGCAAACACGGCAACATAAGTCGAGCCAGTGAGGCATCACCAGTAATAATTGAATGTTAAAAATACAGAAAATAAACAGACCTGGAGTAATGGCGACCATGTGCGCGATAATGCGCCATCTTGATCCTCACAACGCCGCGTGACGTCAGATGGGGTTTGTAGTGTTTGTCGCCAACAATCTCTATTCTTGGCCGGATATTCGATCTTATCTGAGTTCATGCCTGCCAACTTTGCTTTTCTTGTAAATATTCTTTTCAGTGATTCTCTCCATGTCTTTCTCTTTTTCTGTATCCTTGTGTTTCCCAAATACGAGCCTGTTTTTGGAATTCTCTTGTTGTCTGTCCCTAGCACATATCCGACATATGCGCCTTAGCTCAATGAAAAAATGTTGGCACAAACAACATAAGCCGTAATGGCGTGGAAGGAAGCTTTACCTATTTGAGTTTTCATACATTTACTTAGTTAACCAAGAGGCAAATAATAATAAATGGATATTATTGTAGACCGAGGCGACAAATCAACGAATCGTTTTAGAGGAAGATATGTTTACAACACTCGGGGGAAAAAATCATAAATAATCAATAGAAAAAAAACAAACAAACAATAGACAGCCCGAAGTAGGATTGAGCCCGTAGTCCTGGACACAGCTCTTTGCCCATAGTCATGGATACAGCTCTTTGCCCGTAGTCCTGGACACAGCTCTTTGCCCATAGTCATGGATACAGCTCTTTGCCCGTAGTCCTGGACACAGCTCTTTGCCCGTAGTCCTGGACACGGCTCTTTGCCCGGATAAAACAGCCACTTTGTTAACTTTTTAATTAATCCATTTATTTTTGTGTTCAGTCATTTCATCAGGCAGTTTATAATTGAGTAAATAAGGTAGGGGTCTGGGTGGTTTGGAGGTAAGACGTTGGCCTCTGGACAAGAAAGTCCCGGGGTTGAATTCCGTGGCAGGCTGTTGAAATTGTTTTCTTCGAATCAGCAGTTTTTCGTGGTTGTATTTCTGCCCTGACCCCTTCCATGAGGTATGTGTGCGGAGATCCGATGTCCTGCTCTCTCGGATAAATCCGATGTCCTGCTCTCTCGGATAAATCCGATGTCCTGCTCTCTCGGATAAATCCGATGTCCTGCTCTCTCGGATAAATCCGATGTCCTGCTCTCTCGGATAAATCCGATGTCCTGCTCTCTCGGATAAATCCGATGTCCTGCTCTCTCGGATAAATTCGATGTCCTGCTCTCTCGGATAAATTCGATGTCCTGCTCTCGGATAAATTCGATGTCCTGCTCTCTCGGATAAATCCGATGTCCAGCTCTCTCGGATAAATTCGATGTCCTGCTCTCTCGGATAAATCCGATGTCCTGCTCTCTCGGATAAATTCGATGTCCAGCTCTCTCGGATAAATCCGATGTCCAGCTCTCTCGGATAAATGTAGAGAACAGGAAGCCCTCGTGCACTCTGCTCACAGTAAAGAACCAATGGCAGTTAAATGTGGAGGAGTGTGACCAAACCGACTGCTGCTTGGACACAATGATTCAACAATTAAAATAGAAGACAGATTTGTCGGGTCGAAAGGCGCAGACGTGCTATAAGCTTGAGAAACACGAAGCATCCACATCCACTTAACGTGGATTGAAGGGAGGACGATGAAGAGCAGTCATTGGTGGGTGCAAAAAGAAGGGGTTATGCAAATTCAACTGTAAACTCATAGAAAATGTATATTAGAAGTGTCTTATATCGACATAGAAAATGTATAATAGAAGTGTCTTGTATCGTCATTGAAAATGTACAATAGAAGTGTGTGTCCTATATCTTCATTTTCAAACAATTTATTTTTGTCTACAAAACGAGCTGTTATTTATTTTCCAATTTGACAATGTATATGGCTCCCATGTTCTGTCATTATCGCCCGCTAAAACACTGCTCTTCGTCTTCTCATTGTAGAAATGATGTTTACGTGCTTGTGCGTTGTTGATGGTCGCAAAAGTCAACCAGATCTTGTTGATGTTTAATCAGTTCTTTATTGCCAGTTCCTGACGGAATCTTGCATGTTATACATTCCTCGCTCTGTGTAATGGACACATGGTACAAACACTTCAATTCACGTTTCAGGTAATCACTTATATTTTTTTCCCCGCTCTGCCATGGCAGCTCCTGAAATTATATTTGCGTAAAGAACCTGTCAATTTGAACATTGGCGAAAAAATAACGCAAAACAAATCAGAAAGCGGAAGTTTGTATGAGGCGTTGTTTCAGTTCCGCGGATTGACACAAACAACACAGGAGGTTACAATTTAACGCGGATGAATTTTTGTCAAATAGCATCCGACTGTGCAAAGATTAGCATGGAGGGAACTATGTCATTTTCCTAGAGGGTTTAATGTTTTACGTGGTGTCACCGTTGTATCAATAGAGACACTGCAGATTTGAGAGACACAATCATATTAGCACAGTCTTGATTCTGTGATGCGCGCATCTTCAAAAAGTTTGCATTGTCGTGATCATCTAGTCCAAATTTCACATCGAGACAACAAATATTAAACTTCCTTCAATGTTGATTCTGCACCACTATTTTGTGGTTCACACCAAAATCTGGTATACAAGTGGCTGTATATTCTTCAAAGTCCCTTTGTTCATTGATATCTCGATTCATGTTAGTTTATTTAATAATTTAGGCTAAAAGGTAAAGATCAGAACATCATTTTTTGCTCTAAAATCAGGCTGATGCAGACCCTTGTTATATCAGTTGTTTCTCTATAGGCTCGCGAAACATGGAGCCCTACAACGAATCAATTCAGATGAAGAGGTACGTTTACAGCACTCGGAAAAAAAAATGACAAATAATCAACAACAGAAAAAAAAATATGGACTTAAACAGGATCGAACCCGTACTCAGTGGCACAGCGCCTTGCCACGAAAAGCCAAACGCTAGGGAACGCTGCCACTCAGCTAACTGATGTGCTAAGTTTCAGTTAGCTGAGTGGCAGTGTGCCCTAGTGTTTACGGTCCCCTGAGTACGGGTTCGATCCTGCTTTGGTCCATATATATACATATATATTTTTTGTTGTGTTGATTATTTGTCATTTTTTTCAGAGTGCTGTTACCATACCTCTTCCTCTGAATTGATTCGCTGATTATCGCCTCGGAAGTTTCCCTCTATAATCATCATCATCATAGAGTGCCCTCTACGCATCGCAGATTGGCTACCATGGAGCGCCATTCCACTCTGTCTCTTGCTTTGATGGTGTAGATTGCCATAGGCCGACTTGTCCATCTTTTGATGTTACTCGTCCCTGTTAGTCTTGGTCTGCCTCTGCCACCTTGTATTTTCCCTTGTAATATTACTTTTATTAGACAGTTGTGTCTTTTAACATGATCAAAAAATTTGCTCTATTTCCCTCTATAATAATATTCATTTATTATTATTTGTCTCCATGGACCCCTACAGCTGAGCTACATAAGAAAATACAAGCTATGGTGATGACATGTTATTACAAGATTTTGGACTATCTACTTAGATCGTATCAGAAATTTAATATTTGAAATTAGTAACTAGCTAAAGATAATAATTGTTATTAATAGTTTGTCTTTATAATTCTTATTTTCTATTTATAATGTACATTTATAATTCTTGCTCTATTTACAATTACTTTTTTTGTTTTTTTTTTGTGTCCGCTGCCACACACTCCCTGTTCAATTCTTCTTCATCCTTCACCCATACAACATTCACAAAGTGTTGGCAACAAAATTATCATAAAGCGACAATAAAACAACCCCTGTTTAATATTATTACCACTTTGTTCCCAAGTGACACGTGATATCAAACTCTCGTTTTCCCGATTCTTTGAGAGGGACCTTTGTGGGGTTTCCCGAAACAGGATACCTCTTAAAACATGCCTCTTTTAAGCAAACATTCTTTCTGTTATACCTTAACGAAAGGGAGAGTGGTCAGCGGTTAGAAGATTCTGTTTCCTATTATTGGAGTCCTCACGGTGTAGTGGCTGAACAGTGAGCTTCTCAATCCAGGTGGGGGCTAGGTTCGCGTCTTATAGTGGCTAAAAATGACGACATTGAAACAGGAGTTTTTTTGAGATGGGAAAGATTTGAATCAACTTTTTTTTTTAGAATGGAGAAGATTTGAATCAATAGTTTTTTTTTAGAATGGGGAAGAGTTGAATCAATAATTTTTTTTTAGAATGGCGAAGATTTGAATCAACAGCCTTTTTAGAATGGGGAAGATTTGAATCAACAGCTTTATTTTAGAATGGGGAAGATTTGAATCAACAGCCTTTTCTAGCCCCTTCTTCAGCGGGTAAATAGCAATTTGAAAAGTTGTTTGTTCTAATTTTGTAATATTTTTCTCAAAAGAGCGAGGAGAAGAAAAACAAATCTTGTCTTCCAAGAAGTGCAAGGAAAACCACGACTTGGTAAGCTGTCCCTTTGCATTCGTTCTGTGGATGAATGTGTTTGACAAAAAGATGCAAAGAGCACCACCCAGCGCAACTCACAATGTGAGCGACGTTTTACATAATATAAATGGGGGACCAACCCTCCCCTAGTCTCTGGGTAGTGAGATCTCATGTCTGACCATCTTGGAAAGCGGTGACAAATAGAAGGTTCAGTGTGCATTCTGCGCACGTTAAAGAAAACTTTCCAGTTAAAAATCGAAACGAGAAGGCCATTTTTGGTCTCTGTCGGAGCAAAAATTGTTAAGCAAATCTATTTATCTATTAATTTATTATCATACAAATATTCTTATATTGTACAGAAACATGGACATAGACTAGAAAACAGAACAGAGAATTGAAGCCTTTGAAATGTGGATATATAAAAGACTAGGTAGAATTGAATGGAAGGAAAAGAAAACAAACGAGTAACATCAAAAGATGGACAAATTAGCCTTTGACAACCTGCACTATCAAAGCAAGAGACAGAGCAGAATGGCGCTCCATTGTAGCCAACCTACGTTGCCGAGACGGCACTCGATGATAATGATGATTCGTCTATGCGAAAGACGGATGTGTCGGGTCGAAGGGCGCTGACATCGCGGCTTCTCCGTAGACTAGCGACACATCGCCTCCACATTCACAAAACGGGATGACGCCAAGAAAAGATAATGTTAGTGAAATGACATAGAATGTCAGTGAAATGACATAGAATGTCAGTGAAATGACATAGAATGTCAGTGAAATGGCATAGAATGTCAGTGAAGTAACATAGAATCACATTTTTGTGTGTTAAATATTTTAACCTCGATGGGATATCCATAAATTGTTCCTAATAAACAAATCGTTTCAATTAGAAATTATTTCCTTTAAGCGAATCTTTCTAAAAAGCGAACTAGCCGACAGGGTATTAGAAAGCAAATAAACCCTAAGCAAACATGACCGGTCGGTATCGAAACATATCTTAGTTAGGTGGACGTGGAATGTGAACGGCCGTAACACAGGTTGATCACGTGACTATTATTCGTGTCCAATCGTAAATTCAATTTCATTTCGGCACTTCTTATCTGCAGCCACACAAAGCAGTTTTTCTCACATTTTTTAGGTAACATAGCCCCCCCCCTCCCCCCCCTCCCCTATGAAGGATGCATTATAAATAAAACGGTGTCTCCGTTTTACTTCATCATCATGGAGTGCCGTCTCTGCAACGGTTACCATGGATCGCCCGCCATTCCACTGTTTCTTGCTTTGATGGTGCGGGTTGTCATAGATTGACTTGTCCATCTTTTGATGTTACTCGTCCATGTTAGTCTTGATCTGCCTCTGCCTCTTTTACCTTGTATTTTCCCTTCCATTATTACTTTTAGTAGGCTGTTGTGTCTTTTAACGTGTCCCAAAAATACCATTTGTCTTGTCTTAATTGTGTTTAGTAGTTCTCTCCATGGCTTTCTTTGGAGTGTTACGCGATGAGGCTCCAATCTCTTACACGGTGGTCTGCCATATTCGTCTTTTGTTTCACTTGGGGGGGGGGGAGGGGAGACAAATATCTGGTTCATATTTATTTACCGCATTCAGGGAGTGCATCCCATTTTATAGCTTGCGCTCATGTTGAACGTGGTAGTTTGCAGAAAGTTTGCTCTTATTATATTTATCATCATTTAATTTGCAGACAGTAACATCAAAAGATGCACACGTCAGCCTATGACAACCTGCACCCATCAAAGCAAGAAACAGTTAAGAATGGCGCTTCATGGTAGCCAACCTTCGATGCGGAGACGGCACCTAATGATGTTGACAATTTGCAGACGTAGATAAAATTTGAGAGAGGGAAGACATATCTAAAGACTGGAAAGGTTATATGATCAAATACCTAAAGACTGGAAAGGTTATATAATCAAATATCTAAAGACTGGAAAGCAAGTTATATGATCAAATACCCAAAAGACTGGAAAGCAAGTTATATGATCAAATACCCAAAAGACTGGAAAGAATGTTATATGATCAAACTACCAAAGAAAGGAAGTTTACAGAAGTGCACAAATTATAGGGGGAATTATGCTACTATCTAGACAGCTTAAGAGAATTGCGCTTGATAGGTCAACAACAGAAATGATAAATAGCTGTCGAAATCGAAAGTTGTGGAGAGACATGATCACCTACGCCAGCAGGCCCGGTACTTGATGATGATGATGATGATGCTACTATCAGTGTCAGGAATAATATTAAGCAGAATCATTCTGGAGAGACTAAAAGAGGCCATAAAGAAACATTTGAGAGATGAACAAGCATGTTTTAGGAAGAAAAGATCATGTGCTGATCAAATAACTACTCTACGTATAATAGTTGAACAAAGTCTGGAACTACAGTCCCCATTTTATATTGGATTCATAGATTACGAAAAGGCATTTGGTAGTTTAGACAGAGGAATGCTTTGGAGGTTGCTGAGTCATTACGGAATCCCCACAAAGTGTATTAACCTGATACGAACAGTGTATATATGAATGAAAGGAAGTGTTGTGCACGAAGGGCAACTTACAGAAGCACTTGAAATAAGAACAGTAGTAAGGCAGGAATGCCTTCTGTCTCCATTTCACTTTCTACTGGCCATAGAATGGATTATGAAAATAACTCAGAACAACAGAAATAGAATCCAGTGGTCACTGACCAAGCAATTTAATGATTTAGACTTTGCTGATGACATAGCTCTCCTATCACAAACCCATCAACAGATGCAAGATAAGTTGAGCATACTTGATGATTTAGACTCTGCTGACGACATAGCTCTCCTATCACACAACCATCAATAGATGCAAGACAAGATGAGCATACTTGATGATTTAGACTCTGCTGACGACATAGCTCTCCTATCACACAACCATCAATAGATGCAAGATAAGATGAGCATACTTGATGATTTAGACTCTGCTGACGACATAGTTCTCCTATCACACAACCATCAATAGATGCAAGATAAGATGAGCATACTTGATGATTTAGACTCTGCTGACGACATAGTTCTCCTATCACACAACCATCAATAGATGCAAGATAAGATGAGCATACTTGATGATTTAGACTCTGCTGACGACATAGTTCTCCTATCACACAACCATCAATAGATGCAAGACAAGATGAGCATACTTCTAGATCGAACGCGTTTCCTCTGGAAAACGTCAAGTGGAATCCATTCAGCCGCCCCCGTCTATCTGACTAAACATAAAGTAATTTAATAAACAGAAATTATTCTACTAATCAATAACAGCAGAAGTTGATATATCAGCAACAGTGCAATGGGGGAAAAACAGGAGGTCCCGTGTGCACTCTGAACACGTTAAAGAACATGTAGCAGTTTGAAATCGAAAAGAGCATACTAAAAAGGCCCGGTGCCTGATAAGAACTGATAGGAAAAAAACAGCCTAACCGAAACGTCAAATCTTTCGACAATAAAAAAAAAATGCAGTTAAATGTTTCATATAAATAAAAGAGCTTGTACGGGAGTCAGTATCTTTATCAGTTTGAGAAACATTGCACAATAGGTCAACCGTCGGTGAAACTGATAACGGAAAGGGATAGCTGGAGGATTAGTTCAGAAAGTATTACTGTAAAAGAGGGTATCCTTGTGCTTCTATATTTATCTCGTAATTTTATCTTTCTCGATTGTCTCTCTATATTTATATCTTGAAATGAATGTATGCTAGTGTGTGTTTGTGTATATACACACACACACATATATATATATATATATATATATATATATATATATATATATATATATATATATATATATATATATCACTTTGAATTCTGTTCATGTTTATATCTTGTATTTAATTACTGTTTCGATATCTTTACTAATTCTTACAACAAAACTTCAGAAAAAGATACAAGCTGTTATCGTTTGGGTTATCTTATAATTGGATCGTTTTACGGGACAAAAAAGTTAGCAAAAGGATATAACAGCTATATAAGGATATAACAGCTATATAAGTATATAACAAGCAATCTGGAGTTCAGAGTGATCTTTTAATCTAGCGCAAAATGAAATGTTTGATCATAATTTGAGCATTTATAATAAATTTATAATTCCGGTCGGAGCAAAGGGTATGATCAGAGCATATGGCACTCACAAATCTCCACCCATTCCGGTCTGGAACAAACACGGACAACTTTAGCCAGCTTCTATCGTTTCATCTTGTATAGTTGGTCGCCATGTCTACATTGGTCTGTCTATTCGTTTACCACGCGGTGTCCATGTTAACGATTGGTGCAAAATTCTACCCAAATTGTTAAAATTCTCCGCGCCTTTTTATTTCAGGGAGTAAGAAAAGTAAAAGTTAAAGTAAAGTAGAGTAGAAGTTAAAGTAAAGTAGAGTAGAAGTTAAAGTAAAGTAGAGTAGAAGTTAAAGTAGAGTAAAAGTTAAAGTAAAGTAGAGTAGAAGTTAAAGTAAAGTAGAGTAAAAGTTAAAGTAAAGTAGAGTAGAAGTTAAAGTAAAGTAGAGTAGAAGTTAAAGTAAAGTAGAGTAAAAGTTAAAGTAAAGTAGAGTAGAAGTTAAAGTAGAGTAAAAAGTTAAAGTAAAGTAGAGTAAAAGTTAAAGTAAAGTAGAGTAAAAGTTAAAGTAAAGTAGAGTAGAAGTTAAAGTAAAGTAGAGTAAAAGTTAAAGTAAAGTAGAGTAGAAGTTAAAGTAAAGTAGAGTAAAAGTTAAAGTAAAGTAAAATAGAGTAAAAGTTAAAGTAAAGTTAAGAGCCACGTGGCGTATAGGAAATATGGTGATCATCATCATCATCGAGTGCCATCTCCGCAACGAAGGTTAGCTACTATGGAGCGCCATTCTGCTCTGTCTCTTGTTTTGATAGTGCAGGTTGTTATATGCTGGTTTGTCCATCTTTTGATGTTACTCGTCCATGTTAGTCTTGGTCTGCCACTGCCTCTTTTACCTTGTATTTTTCCCTACAGTTTTATTTTAGTAGGCTATGTCTTTTAACATGAATATGGTGTTGGTGACCATAATTTCTACAGACCTGCGGCACATGATTTTTGGGGTAATGTGGTCGGTATTACGCCCGTGCCGCTTGACTTTCCCAGAAAAAATCCCGTACCCATTAAAGGCTGGGTGAACCCGGAAGCCGTCGATCAGGATCGAACTCGATTCTTGTCCTTATAGTCCAGTTCACTAACCACTGAACTATCGCGGCTCCCATTTCAATGATATATTTAGCGTCAAATAAATTGTCTGTGTGTTTGTGATAATTACAGATTAACTTCAACCAATTAACAAATAAGAGATGTAGATTTCCATGCACTAGAGGCAAATAACGACCATACATGTTTGAAACTGATTGTTGTCATATGACAGTGACATGATGTTGTGAGTCTGGTACATTCCCCTTTATTTTTAAAATTGATATTTTATGGAAGTGTTTTTAATTTGTGACACCAGACACACAAAGTCAGATTTCTACCGTAAACAAATATTTATGTTTGAATGATATTTTAGTATCTATACAAGTAAACAAACAATCAAAGATTGACCAAGCCGAGAGTTGCAGGGAATGCAATATTCATTTTTAACCGCAAAAGTTGTTTAACTGTAAGATACATCATCTTCTAACCACTTTGTAAGATACATCATCTTCTAACCACTTTGTAAGATACATCTTTTTCTAACCACTTTGTAAGATACATCATCTTCTAACCACTTTGTAAGATACATCATCTTCTAACAACTTTGTAAGATACATCTTCTTCTAACCACTTTGTAAGATACATCATCTTCTAACCACTTTGTAAGATACATCATCTTCTAACCACTTTGTAAGATACATCATCTTCTAACAACTTTGTAAGATACATCTTCTTCTAACCACTTTGTAAGATACATCATCATCTAACCACTTTGTAAGATACATCATCTTCTAACCACTTTGTAAGATACATCATCTTCTAACAACTTTGTAAGATACATCATCTTCTAACCACTTTGTAAGATACATCATCTTCTAACCACTTTGAATGTAAAATAGAAGTGTGTGTGTATTCTATCTTCTTGGAGAGAAATAATTTAATCAACTAAAGTAGCAGCAACAAACAGCTGTGTCCGGCATTTTACTAACATGGCCAGATATAGCCAGTTTTTTTAGCCCAATAGGTGGAAATGTAGTACAATCTTTGCCAGTTGTGATTTTCTACATTGACGCTAGCAATCAGTTACTGTTTGCTACCTGATGTTATTTCTTAATGCACGCCGTCTGAAACTCCACACACGTTTCACTCATTGTTTGTAACATAACTCATTCTGCGTAAAGCAGATTTAAACTTTTTTGGAGCTGTTTTACAGAAAATGTGTTTCGTTTGTTGCAGAAGCTACTACGACATTCTTGGACAAACACAGTTAATGTATCAGATCTCTAGCTAAGCAACAGTATTTGACACAGGAAAAAAAGAGAGGATTTCTAATCTATTTGCATTTAAAGCCACACCTCTCGAACTCAATCCATCCAATAATAATGCACCGGATGAGGTGAGTGACAGCTAGACGTCTTGTTGGTTTTAATTCTTTTGTTCCACTGCTATAAATTTCAAATTGAATTTGGAGTTAACAATTTATAATTTATTTTGCAGCATTATTTCCCTTTGTTTTTGTATCCAGAGGCAACGATTTAACTGAGCTCAAACATTATCTAGAGTATGTCAGCTCCAGGATGGAAAGCGATCAGCGACTCATAGCTGACTTTCGCCAGGATCAGTGAACCAGAACTATCCAAACACTAATCCATTTCTTTTCGATGCCAATGATAGTTTGGTCATGTGAGTAGGAATCGATAGGAAAGGAAACCCGGTATTCAAAGTTTCATGCGGAGGTGCGGCGATCACAGCGGCAGAGCTGGAAGCTGTCACTGACTCATAGCTGATGGCTTGCGCCAGTATCGGTGAACCAGAATTATCCAGGCCATACGCCACCTTTTCGCAGTGCCTCTAGAAATAGACTAACCTGTCTAGTCTGGCCAAGCAAGAAGGGGTTAAAAAGAGGGGGAGGGGTGGGGGGAGCCGGTACTGAAAAATAACATGCTGAAATCGGATGTGTTGGGCCGAAAGGAGGAAATATCAGTTTTACTTCAAACCACAACACAACGTATACACGCCACATAACGTTCTTTTAAGGGCAGGAGACGAAAAGGTGTAATCCTTTAGTCTTTTGGTGAACGCAAGCTCCATGCTGAAGTCGGATGTTTTTGGCCGGTAAGCGAGGACTGTCATTAAGGGCGGATGAGGCAGAGAAGTACCATTCCTTTAGTATTCGACGAGTGAATACGAAAGAAGCACACCACATTATATGAACTCTGTAGCACATGTGAACACGGGACTTTTCCCAACGATTTACAAATGATCATCTCTGTACTGTAATCATGTTTCACTTTCTTTCTACCATTTTTGTTCGTGTTCATCACGACAGAGAAAATGGCAGTGAACTGGAGAATAACAATGAAATCTTAAAATTGTGATCGTTCCAAGACAATCATCCTTCGTAAATCGCGCCAAAGGTCTGGCTTCACTGTAGGCCTGTGCTCGTCCTATAACCACCCTATGTGCAGCGTCCGTCATTTTCAAAATGAATAAGATGGCAAAGGGAGTTAATAATTATTTTTATTAAATATAAAACCTCATTTATTACTTCCCTTAATAAATTTCTAATAGGAATTTATATAGCATGAACACCAGCATGCTTTTTCTTCTCACGGTAACTCTTCCTTGTGTCTCTCTGAGGGCTTGACGTATTCCCCTTTAGCTGCCTAGTACTTGCTCTTTACAGCATGTCAATTGTCGCAGAAAGTATCGTGTCTCTCTTTTTAACTGTTTTTGAGAAGATGATGCTTTTCTCATCATCCCCAAAGGGAAAGAGGCCACAAAGATGGAATTTCTCAGAAGAATGTTGAAAGTTTCCTGGACAGCTAAAAAGACCATCATGGAAATTCTCAAAGAGGCCAACACAAAAAGGGAGCTCCTAAAATATATCAGAAAGAAATAATCAACATTTTTCAGGCACGTCATGAGAAGAGGAAAGTTGGAATACTTGGTTACAACTGTCAAAATAAAAGGAAAGAGAGATCGTGGACAACAAAGAGAGAAAACACTGGACAGCTTGGTGTCATGGCATGGAAAACAGTCAACGATAGAACTGATATGATGCACTGTAGATAGAAGATTGTGGAAGTACATGATCACCTATGCCAACCGTATGGCACATGATGATGATGATGCTTTTCTCATCGTCCCCAAAGGGAAATGAAGTCAGTGTGTAGGGTATTTCCTAGGATCATCAACTGGACTATAAAGGACGAGAAGTCAGGTTCGACCCTAATCGACAGCTTCTAGGTTCACCCAGCCTTAAATGGGTACCAGATTTTTGTTTGGGAAAGTAAAGTGGCTTGGGCGTAATACCGACCACATTACCCCAAAAATCATGTGCTGATGGTCTATAAAAATTATGGTCACTAACACACATGTTCCATATACACCACATTGCGTGACAGGACTCTTTACTTACTAGAAAGAAAGCTGCTGCATCCAGTCCAACAACCAGAGTTATCGATCACTAACCAATGGTTAGTCCAACTCAACTCTACACAGTTATCGATCACTAACCAATGGTTAGTCCAACTCAACTCTACACAGTTATCAATCACTAACCAATGGTTAATCCAATTCAACTCTACACAGTTATCAAGCACTAACCAATGGTTAATCCATCTCAACTCTACACAGTTATCGATCACTAACCAATGGTTAGTCCAACTCAACTCTACACAGTTATCGATCACTAACCAATGGTTAATCCAACTCAACTCTACACAGTTATCAAGCACTAATCAATGTTTAATCCAACTCAACTCTAATGGTTAATTCAACTCAACTCTACACAGTTATTGAGCACTAAACAATGGTTAATTCAACTCAACTCTACACAGATTGCCTCAGACCTAAACTGCCCCAAATTTGTTTGGTTTATTTTAAATCCAATATTTGTAGACCAGACGCTTGACAGCAACAGAGCTGAAATCTGTCAGCTACTAATATCTGATGGCCTGCACCAGAATCCATGAACCTGACCCTACTCCACCTCTTCACTGTGCCTCTAGAAATAGACTATAACCTGTCTAGTCTGTCCAAACAAGTACAGATAGAAGAGGGAAGACAACTCTGTTCATATAAATGCCAAACTGAAGTCAGATGTGTAGGGCCAAAAGGTGCAAAATATCACAGTTCTACAGCAAACTTCAACACACCACACATGCCCACTTAACATCCTTTTAAGGACAATGACAATGAGGTCAATCAATTGCCTTTATAATCAAAGGGTAAACAGTAGAAAAAAAGAAAGAAATGCAATGTTATAATTTTTTTCTTCTTAATATATTTTCTTTTAAAATTATTATTTATTTTTACACAATTTCTTTTATCCTCAGAATCTGAAACCAGCTTTAGCAGCCTTTGATGTTAAAACAAGCAGTATTCCTCAATTTTACCAATAGTTGATATTCCTAATGTTAATCTAGAGAAGTATTCTCTACAAATTGTGTTTTCAAATGTTGTAGAGAGCTGTTCTGTCATCCACAACATTGAAAACAATCACAAGGTTGTTATCCATGGAAACCTTAACAGAGTCAGGAACTATGCCGTCTTCCAATCACCCCATCTCTTCTCTTGGGTTTTATCCTAAGCAGGATTCTGCCCCGTATTATTTCTCTAACAGTTCAAACCTTCCACGGCATCCAGGGAATGGAACTTATCCAGGCTTTCCCCAAATGTCAGAAGATGACTCGTGGACAAATAGTCAGAATTTAAGAAATCATGTCTACCCCAGTCATCAAAGAAGAATTGAGGACCCAAGGGATGAGAGAAGTGACAATACAAGACCATATATTCCACCAACACATTCTAGGAATTCACCTCAGCACTTTAGTTCTTCTAATCACCCTCAGCTGCATCATCCTCAAAGGTTTGCATCATCATCACTACCTCCATACCCAGAAAATCATATCTCCCCATCTTCCAGAGCGAAAGACCAAATAGAAAGAACCAAAAACCCAGATGCAACTGAGTCATCTGACCCCCTCAACAAAGTGAGTGACACTTTAATCTCAGAAAAATTAAAACCCAGATTACATAATCCTTCTGAGCATAGTAATTATTTGAGGCATGAACCAAATTCTTTGAACAATGAAAATATACATTTGTTGCAGTATAGCAACAATATAAAAAGCATACAAGGAAGTTACACTAATGATAACCATAGAGCCATTTACTATCACAGAGATTTCCATGAAACTCCACAAAGTGTCAAAGGCTTTTTCTCTAGCAATTCTAATAGTGTCATTTCTTATGGCCAGTCCAGACGTCATTCTCTTACATCTGAAGATGAGCAAACAGTAGAGACTGATGATTGCCAAGACAACATTGTCTACACAGAATTTAGAGAGAGAATTATTAGTTCCACTTTACATAAGTCGGCCCCAGCATCAAGGACGGTGAAAGAATTACAAACGGATCAAAGCAGGCAACAAAGTCTCCCCACAATCTCTGACTATCCCATGTACATAAGAGATATGGGGCACCATCTGATCAAGAATGAAGGAAAATCGCTTGACTGCTACAAAGAGAGAGACAGAACCTGTCACACTGTGACAGACAGTCAGTATTTCTATGAAGAGAGAAGAACAGCATTGACAGCTGATGGTTTTACTTCATCTTTGAGAGACCAACAAGAGGATAATGAAAGCTTTGAACTGCATTCTACCCAAAATAACACTATAATTTCATCACCTGAAAGTTCTCATGGTGATAATGCCAGTTCACCCCAACCTCACAGTCGGTGTCGCACTCCGCAGGGCAATACACAGTCACCCACAAAGAATGTTATTGATTACAATCTTCAGTCACCAACTCAAAATCATTCCACACTTCATTGTCTCACCCCAGAAAAACTGATATTTCCTCCAACTGTTGAACAACAATGCAAAAAAGAAATCCCACCCACAACATGGATGAATCCATCACAATCACCTTGTCTGTCGCATTTGACAAATCTACAGAAAGAAGATTCCAGTAAGAATTATCATAAATCAAATCAAATATCCAAAGAAAGCAAAGATACAATGGAGTACGAAGAATCCTTAAAGCCAGATGATGCTCTCAATAGCCAGAGCACATTAAACACAAGTAACAAGTCTCAAACACATCTTAACCAAGAACCAGAATTATCACCAGAAACTCCAACAAAATTATCACCACTTCGAAGGCAGTCCCCTGATGAATTTGCCAAAAATAGCATCAGTGAGGATGGTAGTTTTGATGCTAAAAGAGAAATCTTTTCAGATGAAGGTGAAGATGATAGTGCATGTGAGGATTCAATGTCTCACTCCCCTGCATTCTCTCCCTTTCATGATTCCTCCATTCCTTATTCCCATCACTACCATCACCCGTTTTTCCCATCACAAACCCACGGCCCACTTTCTGGCCTCAGATTTCAGTTTGGCTCACTTCAAGGGCCCCATGACAGACCTCTTCCTGGTGTAGGCTTCCCATTCAGATCCTTGCCTGGTGTGCCCCAAGACATGAGTCTTATAAGCCACATGCACTCATCAAGGCCTCCATTTGTAGGATCTTCTCCAACAAGACTTGGTCCAGTGAGACAGATGTCCGGAGAGTGTGATATCTTCTTTTGCCACCTTTGCAGCTATTCTGGTACGTAAAAGAGAAAGAACATTTTTAAAATGTGTAATTTGTTTACTACTATTTATCCAAATTTCAGTTTGCAATGAGGGAAGCTCCAGGGAGCTGAGTGGTTTAGGGGTAAGATGTTGGCAGAGTTCAAAACATAGAGAATAAAAAAAAAATGGATGAATAAAAAAAAATGGATATCTATCTGGGATGAAATATAAACTCTGATCTGAAAAACCTTGTGGTAACTGCTCAGAACATGCAGCCTTTATTCTCTGGTCCTATAGTCCACCCAGCAGATCACATAAATTAAATAAATGCAGTGATAGTTTTTTTTTTTAAATAAATAAATGATTTGAAATGATAAAACATAATCTCTATGTATTTATTTACTATTTAAATTTTCAAATATAAAACCTTAAATTTGCTCCTTACATAGGGCGTAGACCAAGATACTCCTTCTCTTATCTGAATTTTTGTTCTAGCAGTTTTCAATTCTTTTAAAGATATTTTATCAAATCTCGCCATCTGATATAGCATATTATAAGCATATATAGCATATATATAAGTTCTCAAAGAGGCCAACACAAAAAGGGAGCTCTTAAAAAAACATCAGAAAGAAGCAATCAACATTTTTCGGGCACATCATGAGAAGAGGAAAGTTGGAATACATGGTTACAACTGGCAAAATAAAAGGAAAGAGAGATCGCGGACGACAAAGAGAGAAAATACTGGATAGCTTGGTGCCATGGCATGGAAAACAGTCAACAACAGAACTGATACGATGCACTGTAGATAGAAGATTGTGGAGGGACATGATCGCCTACGCCAACCGGCAGGGTACATGATGATGATGATGATATAGCATATATATATATATATATATATATATATATATATATATATATATATATATATATATATATATATATATATATATATATATATATATATACACACGTATATACTCACGTATATACTCATGTGTATATATATATACACGTGATATATATATTTTGGTATTTGATTTATAAAAGGTATTAAGTTCATGTCATGAAAATTGACTACATCGGAACCATAAATTTCTGAAAGATACCAAAAAATATATGACAATGTCTATCTTCTTCTCTTCTTAGTGTTCACCTGTTAAATGGGCATTGATGCATTGTGTTTACAACAAAGTCCCGATATCTGCAGCTTTCAGCTCACTTCCATGGTTTTTTTAATTGATAATTTTGCCCAGACAACAGCCAGTTTTGGCTTCCTCTTTTCTACAGTTAACTGCCAAAGGTTATTTAATGTGCTCAAGGGCACCTCCTGTTTTTTTGCCGTTAGGAAACCATGGAACTTGAAGTGGACACATTCTCATTTATGGTGAGTTGTAAAACCAAAGCCTTCGTGTACAGAAGCTGTTGTCCTACCTCTAGACCACACACTCCCTTGACCATGTATCATCATCATCATCAAGTACCCTGCCTACTGGTGTAGGTGATCATGTCTCTCCACAACTTTCGATCTCGACAGTTATTTATCATTTCTGTAGTTGATCTTCTGCCAAGCCATTCTCTTAAGTTGTCTGGTATCTTATCTCTTTGCTTCCCTCTATCTCTTTGCCGTTCAATTTTCCCAGCTGTCACAAAATATTCCAGCTGCCTTCTCATTGCATGGCTAAAAAATAATGATTGTTTCTTCCTAATATTGGAAATTAGCTCTTTCTGCTTTGGCCTCTTTCAGAAAGTTTTCATTACTATTCTTAGCTGTCCATGGTATTCTCAACATTCTTCTGTAAAACCACATTTCTACAGAATCCAGTGATTTTCTTGTCTGTTGTTTTATTGTCAATAATTCACATCCATATTTTAAGACTGGCTCCACATAACATTTAAGAGCTCTTTTTCTTGTTTCTTTTGTCAAAAATTGATTGCACAGTATCTTCCTCAAGACAAACTACGTTTTCACAAAAGCCTTTTTCAGGAAGAGTTATACATGATTATTATAAAGCCTTTTGTTGCCAAAACGTAGTTTGTCTTATCTTTCTATTAGTTTAACGTCTTCATACCATTTTACAATATTCTCTATGCATTAAAAAGCATGAAAGATACTTTAACTTTAACAACTTATTCCTCTTACAATAATATGTTTTAACTTCTGTTCCAGGCAAGTCAAAGAGTGAATTTGATGTTCACATGAATACTCACTTTGAGTTCAACTGTCCACACTGCGACTATACCTCTAGAACTGAGGGAAGGTTGAAGAGACACATCAAAGATTTCCATTCTGAAACCAGCTCCAGACGAAGCATGCCAGGTCGTCCCAAGGTTTACAAGTGCAAACAGTGTCAGTTCTCAGCCACAGAAAAGGTATATTGATTTTCTTGTTTATGAGTTAATGTGTTCTTTGTTTGTTTACCCTTTCCAGTTTTATCTCTAGTAAAGTCTATCTATCTATCTATCTATCCATCCATCTATCTATCTATCTATCTATCTATCTATCTATCTATCTATCTATCTATCTATCTATCTATCTATCTATCTATCTATCTATCTATCTATCTATCTATCTATCTATCTATCTATCTATCTATCTATCTATCTATCTATCTATCTATCTATCTATACTACCTACCTACCTACCTACCTACCTACCTACCTACCTACCTACCTACCTACCTACCTACCTACCTACCTACCTACCTACCTACCTACCTACCTACCTACCTACCTACCTACCTACCTACCTACCTAATCTAATCCTATCTAATCTAATCCTATCTAATCTAATCCTATCTAATCTAATCCTATCTAATCTAATCCTATCTAATCTAATCCTATCTAATCTAATCCTATCTAATCCTATCTAATCTAATCCTATCTAATCTAATCCTATCTAATCTAATCCTATCTAATCTAATCCTATCTAATCTAATCCTATCTAATCTAATCCTATCTAATCTAATCCTATCTAATCTAATCTAATCTAATCTAATCCTATCTAATCTAATCTAATCTAATCTAATCTAATCTAATCTAATCTAATCTAATCTAATCCTATCTAATCCTATCTAATCTAATCCTATCTAATCCTATCTAATCTATCTATCGTCCTTTCGAGCTGAAGACGGCACATAGGGCAGAACCACAATCTCAAAAAAACAGAAAACTTGCATGCCAAAATGGCACATATTGCAGAGATAACTGCTTCCAAAACTTATGGATCTGTTTCCATAACAATACTTTTTACAATGACAGCTTGTCAAGCTATCGATCAACCTCCTTAGTCGCCTCTTACGACATGCCTGGAAGGTCACTATGTCACTATTCTTTACTTTCCTCATAATGAGGCCCCGGTAACACACGGGAGAGTAAAGTCTAGAGGGACAGAATTTTGTGTGAATATCACATTTTCCACACCAGCAACCATTATGCTCAGGTGTCCCTTGCCATACAGGCAGATAGTCTCTGACCTCAGAGGTGCTCTCATTTTTATCATTTTTGAGTAGATTTTTAAAATATTAATTTTGCATGGGCAGCTATTTTTGGACTACTCTTTTTGTTCTCCATCTGCCACCAAGGGTTCTTTAACTCTTAAAGACCGTAGTTTTTCTACCCATTTCATATTTTCACTATAACAAGTCATAGACATATATATTAGGCACCAAATTGAAGGGAAAAGGACACAGATTCATAATCAGAAACATTATTTTGCAAAAAAAAAAATGAAGGATAAAAATTAAGTAATTAAAAATCAAAATTTTTGTAAAAAAAAAAAAAAAAATTATATGAAAAATGGTACTCACCCACCCAAAGTGGGGGTCCATATTAATCCAACAGTGCTACTAAAACTAAGTCACTAAGATCACTATTACGTTTAAAGTTCTCAGAACATAATTCCTAGCTTTTTCTGCTATTAATAATAATTCACGTTTAGTAGCAGTAGATACTTCACTGCTGCTAGCCATTTTTCACTTATAAACACGAATCAGCTGATTGAAGACTTTAGAAAACAACACAAATTTTGACAATTTTGTGAACAAACTAAGCCCACATTGATCAATTGACGCCTGTCTACAAACAGGAAATTCTATTAGAGTTTTATCTCTTGCGGATGTGGTAGTTTAAATTGTGTAATTTCACTATAATGAAACAAAATTAGAGTAACCATGTTAGTGTTCGCTTGGCAAAATGTAAATAAGTAACCAGCGTTCCCATGGACATTAAACGTTCTTTAACGTGTGCAGAGTGCACACAATGCCTTCTGTTTTTTGCCATTGTCCAAGACGGCTATATATCAGATCTCATCACCCAGAGACCAGAAGTGGATAAAGCCATGAAAAAAATCATGGATTCAATTTGTGTATTTCCATGACCTTTGGTGTAAATCAAACCTGGGACCTTCTTTTCCAGAGGCTGCCATCTTACATCTAGACCATACAGTCACCCATTGTGGTTGTGATTATTAACATTTTAATCAGAGCACTGTAACAGGAAGTCATCTGATCTTTAGAGGCTAAGGGTATGTGGGAGATTATTCTTCCCAAGCAGTTTGGGCATGGTCCATTTAACTCATCACTTTAAGGCATGGTCTCTTCTTCTCTTCTCTCAAGCTCTCTTCCTTCTCAAGCAGTTTAAACCTTTAACTCATCACTTTAAGGCATGGTCTCTCTTCCTTCTCAAGCAGTTTAAACCTTTAACTCATCACTTTAAGGAATGGTCTCTCTTCCTTCTCAAGCAGTTTAAACCTTTATCTCAACAGTTTAAACTTTTCTCAAGGGATGTAAACCTACCTTCATCTTGGAGAAAAAAATGACATACTAAGGAAACAACCATTATCATATATGTTGTTAATGTAACAGGGCCGAAACGTCCATATTTTGTTGTGTTCCTTTTTTGTAAAGCTGTCACCATACCTTGGAGTGTATACTACACCCCAATACTGGCTCCTCATTAATGCAACCCTTGCTTAAAGAAACAGGCAATCTCTCTCTCTCTCTCTCTCTCTGCGATCAAGACTCAATCGGAGTAGGATTCCAGACTGTCTCATGAAGTCAGCTGTCTGTTTAAGCAAATTGATTGCCCCATATAGTTTTTAGGCACTATCAGACACGCTCTCACATGAAGCCTAGGAGGCGAAGGCGCGCCTCCCAGCACCAGAGCTGGAAGTTGTCAGCAATACACAGCTGATGGCTTGCGCCAGGATCGGTGAACCAGAACCATCCAGACCCTGCTCCACCTCTCCGTGATGCCTCTAGTAACAGACTAACCTGTCTAGTCTGGCCAAGCGAGTAGGGATCGAAGAGGGAAGACAACCCGGTACTCAAAAATGTCATGCTGAAGTCAGATGTGTTGGGCCGAAAGCGCAAATATAACAGTTATACTGTAAACCACAATACAACGCAGACACGCCTACTTAACGTCCTTTTCAGGACAGATGATGACGAGGTACACTCCTTAAGTCATCAGGCGAACGCAAGCAAGCAAGCAAAATATGAAGCCTAGGGTTAAAAGAGGAAACAGGAAGGGCAGAGGTAAATGAAGATGAAATCTTAAGATAGAAACAGCAAGGATGAATTACACCTGGAGAAAACTTGAAGAGATAGCTAAGGACAACAATTATTGGAGAGCTCAAGTTGATGGTATAATGTTTCTATGGAGGATTTTAAAGGGACAGGAAAAAAATACCAAATGAAAACTTTTCTAGTATGGGGGGACTATGGAGAAATGTAGTGTAGATTGATCCTTGATAGGATTTGTTCAGTTGGTGATCTGCAAACCATCATAAGATAAGAACTGCTAGTCATCTAAGAGAAATTCTCTACAAACGAGATATAGTCACACTGTGGACAGTGAAAATCAAAAAGAGTATTCATGTGAACATCAAATTCACTCTTTCTCCTGGAACAAAAGTTAAAGCATTATTGTAAGAGGAATAAGTTGTTAAAATCAAAGTATCTTTCATGCTTTTCAATGCATCTCAACCAGACAGAGATGCAGAACTGTGATTCAGTTATTCCATCTCATTGCATATTCCTAGAAATGATGAAGCAGACAGATTGGCAAATTACACCACCCAGATAAAACTTCAACTTGCAAGGAATCAAAGAGGTTTGTCAGAAACAAATACATAAACACATTGAATACAGAACATCAGGGCTACTAGAAAAATTATGCCTTTTACCACCAGCTCAACATAAATCTAAACAGGCCACAAAAGATTGAAGTACCACCTTTTGTGGCACAGGCAAAATGGCTGCAATTTAAATAGACTTGTTATTGTCCTGTAAGATGCTGTTAAGTGTGATGATACCTTACATACAAGGTAAGAGGTATTACTCCCACACAGTAGAAATAGAGTAGCACATGTAACATAGAATTTTCGATGTAGATAAGAATGCTCTATCCATGTTCAGAGTATAAGCCAGCATGCTCAAGTTATTATTTTTGTTTCCTTTTCATTTCCATTTCCATCATAGAAGGGAACCATATTAATGGTCTAAAATGTCTGCTGTGTTTCTTATTTCTGTTTATTCAAGAGGTAAAACAGTAATGTAATGTCTACATATTTTTCTTTATTCCCACAAGGACAAGTTTTGGGCCCATTCACGCACACACATTAAAGAGGACAAGTTACTTCAGTGCCCTAAATGCCCATTTGTGACAGAGTACAAGCACCATCTTGAGTATCATCTTCGCAACCACTTTGGTTCAAAACCTTTCAAATGTCCAAAGTGCAACTACTCATGTGTCAACAAATCCATGCTTAACTCCCATATGAAGTCCCATACAAATGTCTATCAGTACCGATGCTCAGAGTGCACATATGCAACAAAATATTGTCACAGTCTTAAGCTCCATTTAAAAAAATACAACCACAAACCAGCAACAGTTCTGAATCAGGATGGCAGTCTTCCTCAAGGTTTAGATGCTGGATCTAGTGGGTTGTCCATTGTAAGTAAACGAGGCCCACCCCGTGGACCAAGAACCACAAGGAAAGACAGCAGTGGGTCATACATGAGTCATTTATTTGAAATGCCTCAGATGCCTTTAGGGGTTGGAGGAATGAATCCAATTCTAAACAACATGATGCCTTTCTGGCCAATGTTGCCCCAAGCTGGAATCCCAGGTCATCCATCTCCCCAATCAGGTATGCTACCTGAAATTAGAAATCTTGCTCAACAAATGGGCATCATGGCCAACCACAGAAGTATGTTAGATCACTCAAAAATGGATGATACGATGGAAGAAATAGGTGAAGACAGCAATGAAGAGTGCAAAAAGAGAATAATAGATAAAAGAGAAATGTGTAAATTTTGCAATTTTACTACTGATAGTAGGGAATCATTAGGTCTTCACTTAATACGGGTTCACAAAGAGGAGGCCAAGGAAGTAATCATGTCTTGTGGCTTCAGTGAATCATTTTTGGCAGAATCATTCAAAAATGTAAATAGTGATCCAAAACTCAAAAAGCAATGTTTGTCAGAGCTACTTAAAGAGTCAGACAGTGAGCAAGACTCAGGTGAGTTTCAGTGCAGAAACTCAAACACTGGCTTTCAATTTAAGGAAAATTCTGAGTTCTCACAGTTTAAAACTGATCAGAAGGATGAATCTTTCAAAACACCATCTTGGTCAAAGTCCTTATATTCTGAGAACTACAATGATGGAAACCAACAACATTATGATCAAGTAAACAGCAATAGTACCAGTGAAGATAACAAATGCAATTCCAATAAAGAAATTGACATTCTTCAACAGATGACCCTGAAATTTGGCCCTGGACCTGTGTCTGATACAAAAATCGTGTCTAGCAACGAGGACCAAAGTCTGAAAAAAGATAACATAAAATTTTCAAAAATGGAGAATGTTCACTCCTTACATTACACTGCTCTTGATCTTACTAAACCAAAATCAGTATCTCCACCCATAACTAGTATCTTCTCAAAATATAATGATGATGACAATGATATTGAAGTGCATGAAGATGAAGAAATAAGATCATCTTCTGTTGATCAATTTCAATGTCTTTCTGAAGATCTAGAATCATCAGTTAAGCGCCAAAGGACAGAAGTGGATGACAAATCAAACATTAATAATATCCCACTGATTGAAATGTCATCAGTCACACCCAGAAAAAGATCAAGAAAAGGAAAGGCATATAAATTGGACACACTTTGTCTAAAGCTACAAAAAAGACAAGAGAGGACAGCACAAGATGAGGATGACTTAAACGTGGTATATAATTTTAATCATTCAAAAAATATTCAAGATTTTGAAGAAGATGTGCAGAAAAATAGCAGTAGGGTTTGCATAGATGAACCTTTAAACAATTCAAGTATCCATAGCCTTCATATCTCCACAGCAGAGATCAAGCATGATACTACTATGTCAGACACTACTGAAAGTAAGGAAGGCAATAAGAGAGATGTTTTTGAATCTGTGACAAACGATAAAAAACAAAACAATATTGCTGTAATAAGAGAGAAAAATACAGAAGTAACAAGTGGTGTCATAAAGAGCAAGCAGTTACTGCAAGATGAAGCTGAATTAGAACTTCAAAAGTTGCAAAAAAGTTTGAGCCTTTTTGACCAGGGACTTAACTCTGATTTAGAGTCTGCAAATGATGACATAAGTAACAAAGAAACACAAAATAACATTACAAAAAATAAGGATAGGCAAGATGATTATAGCTACCTCACAGAGGATAATAGCAGTGAAGCAACTATTGAAGAAGAAGCAAACTTAGATAATGAAGAAAACAATTCAGTGTTTATGAGTACAGAGACTGCACAGAAACACATAGAAAAAGATGAAATGGACCCAGTTGAGTTGATCAACACAGTCTTAGAGAATCGTAAAAAGACAGTTCCTCCAGAGGTAAGAAGAGGTACAGAGCTAGCATGGAAAATGTTGAATGATCCAGTAAATCCAGTGACAACATTGCCTTTACCAGTGAATGCTTTACATGTTTCTCCACCACTACCAAGTACATCATCCGTTCCACCAAGTACCACAACAGATCCATCAATCACAAATAGTTCTACAGCTGTGAGAAAAGATGTGAAACAACATTCCTCAGTACCTTCATATTCACATCAATCGACCATTACAAACCTCCATCATGCTCACATACCACTACCTCATCACATTAATATCCCACAACCCCATCGTCCACACACATCACACACTCATCATAATTCACAGTCATTCCACTCACACATACCACAATCCATCATGACTATGAAACCACTAATATCTGTCCCCATTCCTACCACCCCCATGGCATATATACCGCCAACCAATCGAATGATACCTGAACCAGCATTGGCTTCACCTTGCACCAGAATGAAACCTTCACCAAAAGAACTTTATGAATGTACATATTGTGACTTGTCATTCCGAGACTGTGTCATGTACACTGTACACATGGGGTATCATAGTAACCAGAATCCATTTCAGTGCAACAGCTGTGGAGTTGTTAGTCGGGACAAAGTGGAATTCTTTCTACACATTGCTCGATCACCACACGCTTAAGAAGTTAGAAACCTAAATTTATTTAATTGCACTCAAAATAATTGCATAATATTAATATATTTATGATGCCGTTTTCTTCATGAGTAAACCATAAGACAAACGTCTTGACAGTTTTGATAAACTTGATTGCTATATTTTTGTGTGCAATGACAATCCCTTTCTAACTTTGCCTCACTAGGCCATATATTGTTTGTTTATTACATAGAGCTGACACTTATTGAAAGAATTCTATAAATTTGTTGGTGTTGTCAGTGTTCATGAGTCACTCACAAGTTTTTAAATCTTTTGTATAAGTGACTCTTTCTTTCTGTCATGTTTGATTTAGAATCTGAAGAACAGTTCTTTGTTTTTTGTGTGACATGGCGGAGTAGGGATCATCATGGCATAAGGATGAGCTTCTTAAATGCAATTTTTATTCCTTCATGATACAATCCATAATCTGCGTGCATTTGTTAGGGATTTCTTCCCCGGTCTTTGGTTTTTATGAATTTTCCTCGACGGTTGCTTTTCTTTATCACCAAAGTTGCATCTTCTTAAAAAGAAATCTGACCGAACTTGAGGTTGTCTTTATTTCCAAGGTTTATATCAAGTTTTCATTTTTCTCTGAGGGATTGCTTTCTAGGACTTCTGTGCTCTCTCTGCATGGACTTTTTAATGGATTTTATCCCTGACATTGTTTTGTCAATGTGTGCTGTTTTTGTGAGATCAGACTTCTTCAATCGTGTCAGTATCTAATTTGTGTGAGATATTGTGCATCCTTATGATAACCTATGGATTGGAAGGAAATAGAGAAAATGTCAGATGAAATGGGTGTATGTAGAGATCTTCGTGCTTTATATTCCCAAAAGGGGCCTTAAGAGCTTTCATTTGATTAGAATTTGCCCTTATAGATGTTGACACAGAATTGATATACATTAGTTTTCAATTTTAGTTACAGATGCCAAAAAGTCAATACTAGTCCTTGTTTAAAATTGTGAAATACTCCTGTATAGTTTTGTATTTATAAATATGGCTACCACGGTACTATGAATTTAGTTTCTGTTAGTATTATGTGTACATTATCCCTATATTTTATGTATTTTGTATGAGTATGCAAACAAGCATGGTTAGACACATGCATGATGTCCCAAAAAAATAGGACAAGGATGTTTTATTGCACTTTGACATTAACATCCTTGATTAGTTTTATAATCTTTAACTGGAGTAATTTCCTTAATGATAACTTAATGATATAAGATCAGATATGAGTTACAGATGTAATTTAGCAACAAAAGAGGATAATTCTGACTGAAACAATAATTAAATAAGTAAAACTTTGAGACTTGGCAATAATTAACCAACACAGGTGGTTTAAAACAATATCCATTGAGTTACATATCCTGTTCATAAGCATCGTTGGAAATTGCAGTTTTATATATGTTATATACCTGTAGTTGTTAGCCACTGCAGGATTTCTGTAAATCAATTTTATTTGATATTTCATGAATTTTACAGTTTCAATGTTGTAACTAATAGGCCTAATTATCATGCATGTTAACAAAAAAATGTTGAAAATGTAATTTATTTTATCTTGGGGATATTTTTTTAATATATTCATCTCAGGGATATATTGTATTTGTAGATTACGCCATAATATTTTTTAAACTTTGTTGTTTTGTAAATTTATTATTATTGTGTTCTATTGTCATTTCCATTTGAAACAGTCATTCCCTGGCATTGTTATTATATGGCATATATGACAATTTTACATTCAGTATTTAAAGAAAACGGATATACAAAAGTTATAGATGATTTAGTAATATAAATTATCTGATACATATGTTTTCTACTTGTTTTTTATTCCTATTTATATCTACCTCATGTACATTATTGTAATTTTTAGCCTGACATTTAATTTTGTTATCTTGTCTTAACTATAAACTTTTAGAACTTGTACACAACATTTCTGCTTGTTCAGTCAGAATAAAAATACTTTGAAAAATAAACTTCTTACTGTCCTTTTGAAACATTTTTTTGCATTAAAACATTTTAGATCATATTTGCAAGAAATATTGTTGTTTTAACACATGCCCTATGAAAGAGTTTAACTAGATGAGGCACAGCTATTTTTCATAAATTTTAACCAAAAAATTGAATGACGGGCGAGACAATAAATAAAAATTGACCTAAAGCATGTGGTTTGTTCGGACAGTTTTTTCAGGAAGTAGTAAAATAGGTTAAATAGGAGAATCACAAGGTTTTAGTAAAATAATGGGGAAATATCAACAAATTAAAAGCCACAAAAACTGGCTCCAGGGTTTAACATGACAGTAACTAAAGCCAGCTTTTGTGATTCATGGTACAAAATGTGTTAAGAATGACAAATGTTGTTTGAAAAATAAGGATGGAAAGAGAAACTTACTGGTGTATAGTGAGCATGGTTTATTATCACCCTCTCTTCTGCCTTTTTAAATGTATGTATTTCTACATAAGTAAAGTGTCACCAAGTGGCATATAGGGAATATGGTGGGATATGGAATGACCATAATTTTTACAGACCTTCGGCATGTGATTTTTGGGGTAATGTGGTCGGTATTACGCCTGTGCCACTTTACTTTCCCAGAAAAAAATCCGGTACCCATTAAAGGCTGGGTGAACCTGGAAGCCATCAATCAGAATCAAACCTAGCCTCTTGTCCTTTGTAATCCACTTCACTAACCACTGAGCTATCATGGCTCTTGTATTTCTATATATTATTTTATAATTGTTAAGTCAATAACTCTGTAATAGACAAAGGTTCTTAAAAAGTGTGTTATAATGTTATGAAAATGCAGAGTTTCTGCATTTATCTCAGGACAGATATTACTAGCAATTCATTTATGTACTTTCGACTACAGTAATTCATCACAATGTTTATGTAATTGTTGTAAAGTATTCTTATTGTTCATCCAGTTGCCTTCTAGCTGTGAAACATACCTTTGTCAACCTCAAATCCTTTCATTTATATTAAAATATAATGAATTCAAACATATGTTATTATTTTATGTCTCCTGGAAACAGTGTAATGATTTCTTTTATGTCCATAAGGATTGAATGTTAATAATTTATATAAATTATCAGTGATGATGTTGTGTTGAGATGTTGAGACATAATTAACTTAACTCTTTCAGGACCAGAACAGGAAACACTTTATTTTTAGGTTTGGACCAGATTAGTTTTCCTGTTTCAAAAAATGTCACCAGATACCTTTTTCATTTGACTACTTCACACAATAATTTAGATAAATGTGGTATATGTATTGTGTATACATCACTGGAAAGGAAAATGGATACAGAAAAAGAAAATAGCAATATATTTATGATATGTGATTATTTAAAGGAATAAACATATTTTTTAAATATGAAATATTCAAGGTAGATAATTTTAAATCCAAAGTATTGTAATTCACTTACCCTTTTCCATGGTTAGAAGTAATGCTATCCATTTGTCTTAAAAAATTACACAACATACTCCAAATTCCTCCAAAATAGTTTATTTGATTAATTTATGTCCACAAATTACGAAATTATGTACATTTTTGTAAATGATCCCAGAATGAAAAATATAAAATTTATGTCACGTCACAACAATATTATTACAAATCAAGTTTATTATTTTTATTTACACAACTGGACTTATTTTGGGTGATATGTCCCTAAAGTACCAGTTTTGTTATCAGAATCACTACCACTCGATTCCTCTGAGACACTGATAGTGCTGGAATAGAGGCATCCACTAAACCCAAGCCAGATTGTCTTGGTTTTTTAGCATAACTATTGCTAATATTTAGCAAGTCCTTATGTGGGAAACAACAGGTAAGAGGAAGACCCATAGAGACACTGAGAAGAACATTGATGAGAGAAGCAAGAGCAGCAAGAATCGGCTCCTTCAATGAGATAGAGTTGCTTGCACAGAACAGAGACAAATGGCGAGATTTGATAAAAGATCTTTACATGGATTGAAAACTACTAGAATAAAAATTTAGACAAGAGAAGGAATATCTGGGTCTACGTCCTATGGGCCAGCTATGGCTTGAAAGGTCAATAGATAGATAGATTACTAATATTACGACCCATTATCATAACAGCAACAAAATTATTGTCAGAGTCTAAATACTATGAATACTCTATTTCTGATTCACTCAATAACAAGGTTTCGAACATAGATCTATCTTGTTCTGAACTATATCATTTTGGTTGACTGCAAGAGGTACCAGCAGTGGGCATGGCCATTATGCGACAGAAATTTGAGAGAAAAGACAACAATTTTCTCAGGTGCAATCTTTGAAATCACGTGGTATCGACAGGAAGTTCTGATGTGTCAGATAATAATCCTGAAAGAGTTAAAAGACATTAAAAAAGATATAATGATAAATTGTATGGGCAAACTAGATGTGCATACAACCAGCAAGATACAGTAACCATCAACGAATACACACTTTGTTATTTGTTGAAAGTAAATAAGCACTTACATGTTTGCCAACACAGCTGTGATTTCAATTTTAGCAACAATACTCAACTAGATACACGGTTACATACCATCATCAGAAACAGATAATCAAATCAATCAGAGGACCACAAGTCCCAAATCAGGATGTCTTTCATAATATGAACAGATATGAACAAGTTATCATTATACGCCTCAGAACAGGTCACAATACTCCATAGTCACATGTATACAAAATTCAAAATCGGCACCTCAACTACTTGTACATGTGGACAGGCACCCCAGACTGCTGAACACATACTTCAAGACTTAACTGGATAAAGTAGATTGTGGAAAATCCATTGGCCCATAGATACAACACTACAGACAAAACTATATGGGCCACTGCAAGAATTACAAAAGACAGTAAAGTTTATACAGGAAACGAAATTGCAGATGTAGACAATACTTTGGGCGAACGAAAGATAGATAGATAGCAACAATACATAATAAGCATACTATTTTTTAATATAAAATAAGCATAAAATAATATTAAGCAGAGATGAGACAAACTATGACACTGTCTTGTCTCTCCATAGGTTTAGCTACTTAATATAATTTTATGTTTATTTTATATTTTCTGCAGCTCTGCTCATGGCCCCACATGATATTTAATATATTAATTATTATATATTTTATATTTGTACTTATCTCTATACTATTTCTTTAAGGCATGAACAATTAAAACCTCTGCTTAACCAAATATATGGACATTCATTTCCTGTCTGATATGCACATTCGGCTCACTCAATGAGATAGAGCTGCTTGCACAGAACAGAGACAAATGGCGAGATTTTATAAAATATCTTTAAAAGAATTGATAACTGCTAGAATAAAAATTCAGATAAGAGAAGAGGTATCATGGTCTATGCCCTATGGGCCGGCTATGGCTCGAAAGGTCAATAGATAGATAGATGCACAAGTAGATCTCAGAGTTAGATATAGTAACATCAATGAGTAACAATATAATTCCATTCCATACAGCTGCAGATTTGTTATTAACTCTTTCCGTACGGAGCCTTTTTTTCAATGCAACGGAAGAGATTTCAGACACAACATTTGTCTTGGTTTTAAGATTTAATCTACATATTTATATTTATCTAAAATATAACACATTATATATGAATTATTAGATAATTTAACAAGGGATTTCACCAATACCAAGAAGATACAAGACATGTAAAGAGAATATGGTTAGATGATGGTTCACGCTAATCAAATTGAGTGGTACACTATGCAAAGAAATGTACGTGGCTGAAATCGGAATGGTGCATTGTGCGACGAAACATATGGTAAGAGTTAATTAATTTAATTACCTCACTGCAAAATAACTAAAAGCTAATAAGTCGAAAATCATTTCTAGAGATGTTAAATAAGAGAATTAAAGGTTGTAGCAGAAATACTTGCGGAAACCCCAATAAATTTAAAACCACAAAACTTGACTCCTGGGTTTTTCATCTCACGGAATGTGTTAACACTTAAGTACTTTATATTATCACGATGTTCCAGCCATCTTGGCAAGATAATCTACACTTTTAAACATTGTCTTCCTTTGCTTGTTTTGCCATATACTTTTACAGTATTACCTCACTTCCTATTTATTTTATAAATCTTCAGGTACAATGGCCTTCATCATCATCATCATCAAGCACAATGCTTGCTGGCTTAGATGATCATGTTTCTCCACAACTTTTATCTCGACAGTTATTTATAATCTCAAGTCATTCTCTTAAGTTGTCTGGTATTTTTTCTCTTTGCTTCCCTCTATCTCTTCGTCCCTCAATTTTCCCAATTGTTACAATATAGCTCAGCTGTTCTCTTCTCATTACATGGCCAAAAAATGATGATTGTTTCTCCCTAATATTGGAAATTAGCTCTCTTTTTGCTTTGGCATCTTTTAGAACGTTTTCATTACTCTTCTTAGTTGTCCATAGTATTCTCAACATTCTTCTGTAAAACCATATTTCTAGACTGCAGATTTTCTTATCTTTTGTCCTATTGTCCATGATTCCCATCCATATGTTAAGACTGGCTCTACATAACATTTAAGAACTCTTTTTCCTGTTTCTATTATCAAAAATGTATTGCATAGTATCGTCCTCATTTTTTGGAAAGCTGCTTTTGCCTGAGCCATTCTGCATCTCACCTCTGTTGAACATCTTCCTTCCGAGGTTAACAAAGTTCCCAAATATTTAAATTCATTTATCTGTTTTAATACTGTTCCACTTGTCTTTATTTTGCACTGAGGTGATGTCTTTTTCTTTGTTGTTAACAACAGTCTTACTTGGAACAAAATAGAGAAAATGTCCAAGAATAAAAAATGGTGAGACCCTTTTCTGTGTCTCCCAAAAGGAGTGAGAAATTTTGATAGATAGATTGATAATTATTGATATATGTTCGTTTAAAATTTCCTTTATCTCTTCTGAAGTGAAGATTACATGAATCTATAAATATTGCTCACCGATAACTTACTAAATGAATCAATTCATAGGCAGGATAATACGAGGGGAGGTCAAAAAGTAATGCACACCAATTTTTTTCTCGGAAACTATTTGGGCAAAATGTGTGAAATTTTCACAGATTGTAGCTGAACATCCCCTTTACACTACCTATTTGTCAACATAATCTCCGTCCAAGCGTATTGCCTTACGCCAACGCGAAACTAGGTCATGAATGCCTCGTTTGTACCAAGTTTTGTCCTGCTCGCGTAGCCATTTTTTAACTGCACGGATCACATCCTCATCATTGTCAAAGTGTGTCCCACGCAGGAATTTTTTGAGTGGTCCAAACAGATGGAAATCTGAGGGAGCCAGATCAGGGCTGTAAGGAGGATGGGGCAGTACAGTCCAACCAAATTTGTTGATTGCTTCCCGTGTTACCAGACTTGTGTGAGGGTGTGCATTGTCATATTGAAGCAACAAATCTGCAGATGGCTTATTAGGCCAAACTCTGTGGAACCGATTTTTGAGTTTTGTCAGTGTATTGATGTAAGCTGTCGAGTTGATTGTCTCACCTCTTGTCATTACATCAACAAGAATCACACCATCAATGTCCCAGAAGACAGTGATCATCACCTTTCCGGCTGATGGAGATGTTTTGAATTTTTTTTTTGGTGACTGCGGATGATGCCATTCCATTGACTGCATTTTTGTTTCAGGCTCATAATAATGTGCCCACGTTTCGTCACCGGTAACAATTTTTGACAAAAACATTTCTCCTTCAACACCGAAACGCTCCAACAATTCAGAACAGAATGTTTTCCTTTGAACTCTGTGATCATTTGTTAGGCACCGAGGAACCCATCGAGCGCAAATCTTTGAATATCCGAGAGTTTTAAAAATTGCGATTGCACTTCCCTTGCTGACTGTAAGCTGCAATGCCAATTGCTGACTAGTGATACGCCTATCCTTACGAATAATGGCATCAGCCCGGTTTAACATGTCTGTGCTGGTAGCCGAGGCAACACGTCCAGAACGCGGTAAATCATGCAGCTCCACTCATACACTTTCTGCAGCTTTAATTCTCTGAACCCAGCGACTAACTGTGCTCCTATCAACTGTAGAACATTTGTACACTGCACACAGTCGTTTATGAATGTTTGCCACAGTTTCTTTTTCCGCAACCAGAAATTCTATGACAATTCGCTGTTTGTAACGGACATTGTTGACAAGCTCCATTTTAACGGTTCATAGATTGCGTAATATTTATCAGAATGCTGTGCAATTTGGTGCACATAATTGGAACATGTCATATTCCAAGTGTGCAAAATTTCATATTCCTATCTTTATTATTAGCCGAGAAAAAAATTGGTGTGCATTACTTTTTGACCTCCCCTCGTAGTTTTTCTGGCTTAATGGTTGTGCCTCTAGCCTTTCCTTTCAGTTGCCCCATAGTTTTTGTACATAGTTTGGTTTCCAATTCTCAGTCTCACAACTACACCATGCTAAAATGGTATAAAGACTTCAGCTGCAGTTCTTCTTTCCTTCCTCATTTGCCTTTCAGCATCACAGGGCCTTTCAGCTGCAATATAATAGATATATTAGCTGCAATAACAGATATATTATCTGCAATAACAGAGATATATTAGCTGCAATAACAGAGATATATTAGCTGCAATAACAGAGATATATTAGTTGCAATAACAGAGATATATTAGCTGCAATAACAGAGATATATTAGCTGCAATAACAGAGATATATTAGCTGCAATAACAGAGATATATTAGTTGCAATAATAGCGAGACTTTAATGTATTTTTCTTAGCTTGCTCTAAAGTTTTCACGATGAGTGGTGATGAAGCTACCTATATTCTTTCCTGTATCATCAGATGGAAGAGCAGAATGGCGCTCCATGGTAGCCAACCTTCGTTGCGGAGACAGCACTCGATGATGATGATGATCATCAGATGTCACAAAGGTCTTATAATGTACTTTGTCAAAGGTCATTATTTTGGGTAAGCTTCTTAAATGCATTAAGGGAGTCAGTGCTTGTTAACTGCTGGTAACTGTTGCACTATATAACCCCATGGTCCTAAAGCTGATTTTGTGATTAGCTGAGAGATTCAGAGACAAGTTGATCTTTTCCTGCACAGATTCACCTCTAATTGGTAGCTAGAGTGATATAGCTGTCTGTATGCTTAATCTCTCAGCTTGAGGTGCAAGTGGATAAGGTTATTGCCCGGCCACCTGCACAAAGGATTTGTCCAGCTTTGTTGAACCTTCCAGAGGCACTGGTCCCACACTGGCATAGTTCTTGAGATATCAGGGCACACAGGTCTCATATCGTGACATGGCACTTACGCTTGAAGCATACAACAAATAAAAGATTTATATATATAATGAATGTGAAGACTAACAACAAAATACAACATAAGAAGAAAAATTAATTTTCAAAAAAAGAAAACCTTTTAAAAGACAAATTATGGAAATATAACATTTATTGTGTTTGAGTAAAGAGCAAAAACTATCAAAAATGCATACATTTCTTGGCACTGTAAAATACAAGACATAAGATCACCATAGAAAAGTCAATTTACTTAAAGCATGCTGTATATAATTTTAACAATTTGAACACTTCCAAACAGGATATATAAAATTTAATGTTTGTAGTAGTATAGTAAAGGCCTACTAGACTACATTTTTGTTCATATTAACAAAAAAAATATGTGATTTGTATGTTTAAGAAGGACCGTGACATAAATAATCAAAAATTGTTCAGGGACATTATTTATTAGACAGAATTCAACACTTGCAAGTAAGTACTTGTTTCTCCCAAAAATTGTTGCTGTCGTTACATAATAGGATTATTGTAATGGATTTGCCTGCATTTTTCTGCCTTTTCCCTTGTATAAATATTCGTAAATATGAAAGTTGCCCTATCCTCATACATGTATATATTCTATATTTAAAACAATTTAACGATACTTAGACAAACTATATTCATCAAACACATTTGTTACATCGCAATGTCACCATTGCAATTCATTTGTTTAAAATATCTATTTTAGATATTCCTTCTGATATTTAGCACATATTCTATACCCCATAATTCTAAAATATATAAATAAGTGATATAAATAATCACAAGATAAAATACATTCCTGGGAAATAACCACCACAAATATTTTGCTTTTAATTCAAGTCGATTAAAGCCCTTGAATGGAAACGTGCTGGGGCCTTTTAATTATGTTTCATCTAAAGAAAAACAAATGATGAACTGATAACAAGGAGAAACTTTGTAAAAAAAAATTGTGTATTTTAATGTTCATCTTTGTTGTGTTGTATTCTGATTTTCTAATATTACCTACTACTCCATGTTTCTTATCTAGCAATTCTCCTTCACGCTGAAGCCACACATTTTTGTCCACCTTCTGTTGCTTATCAATGTCCTTGTAGAAAGGTGTTAAATTCAGTTTCAGTAACGTGGTGCTGTTGTTTATAAAGTCAAAGCTGTTATTTTATTATTATTCTAATTGTGTTCTTTTACACATGTCAAAATAATAAATATTAAATGTATATAATTATTTTTGCAAACTACCAAATTCTTCAATGGAAATTACAGTTTAAATTTGTATACATATTTATTATTATTATTATTTTTTTATTTATTTATTTATCTTTTTTTTTTTTTTTTTGGGGGGGGGGGTTTATACTTCTTTTTTTCAGGAAGTGACAAAGTAAATTATATATAGATTTGTCGCTCCATCTCTTGGTACTGTCAGTCCATTTTGATTTTTGCCAACCTTTGTTTCTTTTCTTTATTTTTCTGTATCTTTCCATGGTGACTTTTACATGACTGTGTCCATGATATCTTATTAATATAACACCACATGCATTTGCATGTTTTCATTTAAACAAATTAGTTATTTTACGACTAATATGTAATCTATACTGGGAGCAAACAGCAATAATTAAATATAACAAAGAGAACTCTACACCCATTGATATAAAAAGAGGAGTAAGACAGGGGTGCATCCTATCACCAAGCTTGTTCAATCTATACACTGGGCGTATCTTTAAAAACATCATAGAGATGCCAGGCCTACAAATTAATGGAAAGATAATCAATAACCTAAGATATGCTGACGATACTGTACTACTAGCAGAAAATCCTGAAGACCTACAATAATTACTTAATGAAATAAACACGACAAGCAAAAAATATGGACTAGATATGAATATCAAAAAGGCTAGAACTATGATCATAAACAAAGGAAATACTCAAAACCCACAAATGGATATGAAAATTGAAGGAATAGACATGGAGACAGTTCAGAACTACAACTACCTTGGACATACTATAACCAGTGATGGAAAATGTACAACTGAAATAAACAAAAGAATAGGAATGGCAAAAAGTAATTTTAATGCCATGAAGAACCTACTAACATCAAAACAAATAACACCAGGGCTAAAACTAAGAATAGCAAATTGTTACATCTTCTCAATATTCCTACGTGGTACAGAAACATGGACATTAGACAAAAAAACAGAACAGAGAATTGAAGCCTTTGAAATGTGGATATATAGAAGAATAGGTAGAATTGGATGGAAGGAAAAGAAAACAAACGACGAAGTCTTAAAACAACTAAAAAATGAAAAGAGAACTACTAAACACAATTCAAACACGACAAATGCGATTTTTGGGCCATGTTAAAAGACACAACATCCTACTAAAAGTAATCCTGAAGGGGAAAATACAAGGTAAAAGAGGCAAAAGCAGACCAAGACTAACATGGACGAGTAACATCAAAAGATGGATAAATCAGCCTATGACATCCTGCACCATCAAAGCAAGAGACAGAGCAGAATGGCGTTCCATGGTAGCCAACCTTCGTTGCGGAGACGGCACTCGATGATGATGATGATGATGATGATGAGTCATTTTAAGACAGATGACAAGGATAGTCGTAGGATTCTTGTTTTTCAGATACAAACCACATCCTCCAGTTGACTGGTGAAAAATATGGGTACCTGGTGTTTCTTCAAAGAAGCAAAGGCACCGAGTGAGAGATAACTGGTTTGTCCTTCGCCTAAAGGATGTGCTCAATAGAAACAGACTCAAACTTCTACTCCAAATAAGTAGTAAATCTCATGTGATAAAGTAACATTTTATTCACACAGATTTCACTTTTGTAATATTTTGATGTATTGTTCTTGTGCTTGCATCATCATCCAGTACCATGCCTGCTGGCATACGTGATCAGGTCTCTCCACAATTTTCGATCTCGCCATTTATTTATCATTTCTGTTGTTGACCTTCTGCCACGCCATTCTCTTAAACTGCCTGGTATTTATTCTGTTTGCTTCGTCCCTCAATTTTTCCAGTTGTCACAATATATTCCATCTCTTCCCTTCTCAATACATGTCCAAAAAATGATAATTATTTCCTTGTGCTTGCACACAGAACCAAAATCACTGCTTGGACAGTGTCCATTAGTTCTCCAATCTCTTTCATGATCTTGGTGGAAATATCAACATCATGCATTTTTTTAGTACAGACTCTAGATAAGTTTACCTAAGTTCGTAGATATGATGATTTCAGCGATTGTAGAAATTTTACTTTAAAAGATTTAACCCCCAACCTGACTTTTTAGATGCCTAATAACTGCACAAAATTCAGATAATCATATCTCCCCATCATCCAGAGAGAGGTGCAGGTAGAAACGAACAAAAACTTGGGTGTCAGAACCAATTCAACTAACCCCTTTAACAAAGTGAATAGCATTTTAGCCTGAGGAGAACGGAAAATTTGATTACATAATTCTTTTGAGCATAGTAATTGTTATTGAGTTATTTGTGGGTCATCATCACACTCCGAATATGTCCATAGGTGCTCAGATCCCCCTCTCAGCAATTCTCACATTACCCAGTGACTGACAACTCCAGTTCTGTGTTGGTTGATGAGTCTTGTTATACACCCACTACGTTTCTTGTTTCTGGCTGTGTCAATCATTAACTCCCATCTCTTTCATCCGAAGGAGTAACGTGGACACATGGTTGTCAAGGTCCTGTGCCCCACCCACATCTCGGAGGGCATTGACAGTAATTGTGTGAATTTTCATCAAACTCCACTCAACACCTTGAACACAGGATTTTCAAGTAAGCATTTTAAATCGTTAGAAATACAGACAAGGTAATCAGCAACTTTATTCCTGTAAAAGGTTGGGACTATAGAAACAGAGTATGCAGTTAAAGCCAAAAGGACCATGTAGGACCAACAAAATATAGATTTTGAGTGAAACACGCAAGATAGGAACAGGACAACTAAGGTGAATGATAATGGGTGGAATGATAACATTTTCAGGACAATACACAGATGTCACATATTCCAGGGTGAAAAAAAAAAAAGTAAAGTACCACCGTCATGCCATTGGCGTATAAGGAATATGGTGTTAGTGACCATAAATTTTACAGACCTTCAGCACGTGATTTTTGGGGCAATGTGGTCGGTATTACGCCCATGCCGCTTTACTTTCCCAGAAAAAAATTCGGTACTCATTAAAGGCTGGGTGAACCCGGAAGCCGTCGATTGGGATCGAACCCTACCTGTTGTCTTTTGTAGTCCAGTTCACTAATAGCACTGAGCTATCGCGGCTCCCACACATTCCGAGAGAGTGGCTATAATGTTGTCAGATAATTCCAAAAGAAAATCCGAAGAACATTGATCTAGATTGGGGTGAAGTAGAGAAGATATCCAAGAATAGAGATGGGTAAATATAGAGACATTGTCTGTGGTCTAGACTGGAGCGAAGTAGAGAAAATATTCAAGAATAGAAATGGGTAGATATAGAGACCTTATCTGTGGTCTAGATTGGAGCGAAGTAGAGAAAATATACAAGAATAGAGATGGGTATATATAGAGACCTTGTTCATGCTTCAATTAAAAAAAAAAGTAAAGTACCCCCGTCACGCCAAGTGGAGTATAGGGAATATGGTGTTAGTGACCATAAATTTTACAGACCTCCGGCACATGATTTTTGGGGTAATGTGGTCAGTATTACGCCCATGCCGCTTTACTTTCCCAGAAAAAATCCGGTACCCATTTAAAGTTGGGTGAACCTGGAAGCCGTCAGTTGGGATCGAACCCTACCTCTTGTCCTTTGTAGTCCAGTTTACTAACCACTGAGCTATCGCGGCGCCCTGTCCATGGTCCAATAAAGGGTGTTATTGTTTTGATTAATTAATTTGATTCTAAATATTTGGTGACCAAAGAATGCAATTAACGTTATCTTTGACGTAGCAGCTCTTGTGGTTTTTAATATGTAAATGCGTGTGTTTCTTAATGCCAGTGTTTAATTGATTAACCCAAGTGTATATGTAAATATTCCAAAGCAATATGGCTTACCATAAAAAATCATAAATATTATTAAAGACATGTATTATGACTACACATGTGCATTTCGAACAGAGGAAGGACTGAGCGAATGTTTCCCACTAGAAACTGGGGTTAAACAATGTGCTGAAGGTCTGTAAAATATAGGGTCACTAACACCATATTTCCCTATACGCCACTTGGCGTGACGGGGGGTACTTTACTTTACTTATATACTTCATAATGAAGAAATGCTTCACTGGTAATAAAGGCATCGAATGGATACAAGGAGACCAGTTGGAGGACCTCGACTTTGCTGATGATATAGTCCTCATCAGCAGCCAGATAAAAACGATGCAGGAAAACACAAATGAATTATCATCAATGGCCAACAAAATTGGGCTTGAGATCAATCATGAAAAGACTAAGGTCATGAAAAGCATAATTCCAACAGATGACAGAATATACATGGGAAACAAACCAGTTGAAGAGAGCGACAACTGTATCTATCTTGAAAGTTACATTGATCGGGAAGGGGATACAAATAAAGAAATTAGAATCAGAATAGCTAAAGCAGCAATGTCTTTCAGAAGCCTTGAAATGTGGAAATCAAACTCATCAGCACAAACACAAAATGTGCTATCAACCCTTACGTATGCGTTTGAGAGCTGGAAAACAACAAGAGACATGGAAACAAAGTTGAACACATTCGAAAATAGATGTTTAAGGAAAATACTTGGTTTAGCGTGGAACAAATTCAAAACAAACAAGGAAATTAGAAAAATCGCCAATCAAACACTCATATCTTCAGTAATAAAGAAAAGACGACGGTCATTTGTTGGACATGTGATGGGGAGAGATAATAACTGAATAACAAAGCAAGCCCTCATGTGGGAAACAACATGTAACAGGAAGACCCAGAGAGACACTGAGAAGAACATTGATAAGAGAGGCAAGAGCAGCAAGAATTGCTCCCTCAATGAGATAGAGTTCCTTGCACAGAACAGAGACAAAATGGCGAGATTTAATAAAAGATCTTTACAGGGATTGAAAACTGCTAGAATAAAAATTTAGATAAGGAGTATCTGGGTCTACGCCCTATGGGCTGGCTACGGCTTGAAAGGTCAATGGATAGATATGTAAATAGCAGTTTGTTTTTTAAACTGCTTAAATAATGTTTATATTTTTCAAAAATGTGTGGCCAAACCTAAATTTGTAATTTTGTTATTCTCTATTTGATTTGTTCGTTCACTCTCTTTAGTCTTTTCTCATTCTTCTATATTCCTTTCTCTAATTCTATCTTTCTTTATTTTTTTCTACCTTTTTTCTCTCCGTCTCTAGCTTTTCATGCTTTTTTCCCCCCTTTCCTGTTTCTCATTCATTCACTCTACCAATTTTCCAGTTTCAGATATCTATAATATCTATATATGAAATTCTTGTTTTTTTAATATCATCTTTTGTAACTTTCAAACCATTAAAATACGGCTTGAAATTAAATGAATACAATTATTACCAACATCATTATTACAAAAATGTCACAGAAGTAGTGTCAATCGATGTCAATCAAAAGTTGATTCCTCTGTTATGCTTATGTATATCTTTTTGACAAAGCAAATGTAAGTTAAAGAAATGCATTTATTTGTCCACGGTGTTACCCTTTTGTTGTGTTCCACATTAAACTTTGTTTTGTGAAATAATTTCTTGTCTTGCCTAAATTTTACTTTAGTTTCAGTTGTAACGTTTTGAACATTGTGTTTTGATCATGTTTCGATGTTCCAATTGTTTGCGATGAATGATGATATCATGTGACAGGGAATATTTGGCTGTGTTCTCTTTCTGCGCGGTTTCGCCTTATGTCTTTTGGCGTGTGCTGAGACTGCTGCGATGGGGACTACAGTTGCATTTCTTTGTTTGGGAGATGAGATATTAATTCGGATGATTGCGCTGGCGGTTGAGTAATTATGGATTTTGGTTCGTTTGCAGTGATACCGGGGCCTTCCATAACCAAATCTTTTGGTATGTGTCAGTGTTAGTCATGCCTCATATCGTTGTGTGCGTGTTGGTCACATATGATATCTTTGTGTGTGCATGTCTGTGTTAGTCACATCTCATATCTTTGTGTGTGCATGTCTGTGTTAGTCACCTCTAGTGACTCGGGCTGATGGTGCTCGTGAACATGGGAGGGCCGACCATCTAAGGGCAGAATCCCCCTACAGAAAAGACAATCTGCTACCTTGCAGATTGGGGACAATCAAATGCTATGGAAAGCAAACCTGAATAAAATGCTGGCTGAAATCGGATGCACTGGGCCACTGGCGCAGAACACAGTGCAACGTTTTAACAGGTATTAAACCAGAGTGGATCTAACAGACTCTAATTATGATGTTCTGTCTGTGGGTCGATCAATTCACTTAAACAGACAGCTGTCTTCATGTGAGAGTCTGGAATCCTACTCTCATTGAGTCCAGATCACAGAGAGAGAGAGAACATTGTGAGAGTGCTACTTCCGTTTGAGATGTAGTTTTTTTTTTTTTATTGTGAATGTTGTTTGAATTTTACTTTGATCTGAATTGTATTTTTGTGCCGTACTCAGTGGCACAGCGCCTTGCCACGAAAAGCCAAACGCTAGGGAACACTGCCACTCAGCTAACTAAAAAATTAGCTTCGTATGCAATGTCGCTGTGCCACTGAGTACGGGTTCGATCCTGCTTTGGTCCATGTTTTTTTCTGTTGTTGATTATTTGTCAATTTTTCCGGGTGCTGTAAACATACCTCTTCCTCTGAATTGATTCGCTGATTATTGCCTCGGAAGTTTCCCTCTATAATAATATTCATTTATTATTATTTGTCTCCAGCCTAAACCACTGGAAACTACTATTCGTGCTGTTTCATCCTAAATGTTTGTCTGCAACGCAAATATTCAGCCCCACCCTATCCGTGAGATACTTGTCTTAACAGGAAAAAATACAGATACACTATGTATTTCCGAGCTGTGATCGCAACCTTATGCTATAGTCATGAGAACACCTGCGCGGAAGACATTGCCTACGAATCTAATTTTTTAGTTAGCTAAGTGGCAGTGTTCCCTAGCATTTGGCTTTTCGTGGCAAGGCGCTGTGCCACTGAGTACGGGTTCGATCCTGCTTTGGTCCATATTTTTTTTCTGTTGTTGATTATTTGTCAATTTTTCCGAGTGCTGTAAACATACCTCTTCCTCTGAATTGATTAGCCAGACTAGACTGGTTAGCCTGTTACTAGTGACGTCACGAGTAGGTGGTGTGTGGTCCTGATGGTTCTGGTTCAACCATCAGCAACGAGTCCCCGCTGGCAGCTTCAACTCTGCTACTGTCAGGCACCTTGTCCTCCTGTTATAGTTACTCAACTCATGTACTTAGGGAACCGCGATAGCTCAGTGGTTAGTGAACTGGACTACAAAGGACAAGAGGTAGGGTTCGATCCCAACCGACGGCTTCCGGGTTCACCAGCCTTTAATGAGTACCGGATTTTTTTCTTGGAAAGTAAAGCGACACGGGCGTAATACCAACCACATTACCCAAAAAATCATGTACTGAAGGTCTGTAAAATTTATGGTCACTAACACCATATTCCCTATACGCCACTTGGCGTGACGGGGCCCTTTACTCATGTACTTATTTCATCATTTATGATTAAACATTACAATTTATGTATTTAAAAAAAAAACTATACAACTGCATTTGTTTGTTGAGTGAGGAAAACAATACAGGACCCTTACTTGTACTGGTTTATGCAATGTGCTGAGATTGTTTGATTATCAAAAAGAGCAGGGCGCTAATGAAAACAAGAGTGAAGTAATGACGGATCAATTAAAAGAACATAAATAAAATAAAACAGTCAAGTAATAACAAGTTGCAGATAGTATCTACTGAAGAGCAAGATGGGTTACTCACATTGTTTCATTATTCCCGCAAAGGTGGAATCTACTGATATAGAAGACCTAATATTGCAGTACCTACTGATGTAGAAGACCTAATATTACAGTACCTACTGAAATAGAAGACCTAATATTGCAGTACCTACTGATGTAGAAGACCTAATATCGCAGTACCTACTGATGTAGAAGACCTAATATTACAGTACCTACTGAAATAGAAGACCTAATATTGCAGTACCTACTGATGTAGAAGACCTAACATCGCAGTACCTACTGATGTAGAAGACCTAATATCGCAGTACCTACTGATATAGAAGACCTAACATCGCAGTACCTACTGATACAGAAGACCTAACATCGCAGTACCTACTGATATAGAAGACCTAACATCGCAATACCTACTGATATAGAAGACCTAGTATCGCAGTACCTACTGATATAGAAGACCTAGTATTGTAATGCCAAAAGGCAGAAAAAGTTGTAACTTTTTCAGAAGATCCCACAAATTCAAGGAAACATTTGCAGCTGAAGACTACACCACCTTGGGTCAAAAGCTGAGGCTTGGTATCAACCCATGGCACTAGAGATCATCATCAAAACCTGGATCCATTAGCTTGAAAGCCATTACCAAAATGCTTTGTTTTACATCAATCATCTGTTATGTAATAAAATACTAATTGTACAGAGCTTCGCAGCAGGAGGGAATTGGAGCATCATAAGAGGTCTTCCCCCCCCCACCCCCCCGTCGAGCAAACGTTTCGGCCTTTTAGCTTCTTGACACTCTAGGGGAGGTGGGCCCGCCTGGGTCACGACTCCCAGGCGTCGACCTCCTGCTTCATTGCCTTTAATGACGTAACCTATATGGCACGTTTTTAAAACCATAACCCATATGTATGTGTTTTATGTCACCACTTCAAATGTTGAGCATGAGAGGACATATCACCTCTACCGTAGATGATGTTAACAAACACCAATTTAAATAATTTGACCGCATAAGTCTATAGCAGCTAAACAACAAATGATAAATAGCATTTTCATACCAACTTTGTGCTATGAAAGTCAAACATAGACTCTTTCTAAATCACATTTAAGAAAGATCAATACAAGTGAGATGCGATGCTTCAGAAAAGTAACAAACAACACAAGAAGAGATATAATATCAAATGAAACCATAAGAAAAATGGTAGGAATAAAACCCTGCCAAGAATATATAGAGCAACAACAACTTAAACGGTTAGGCCACCTGGTCAGAATGAATTCTCACCAATCACCATCAAGGGCGTTCTTCTCTAGAATGCATGGGAAAAGACCAAGAGGAAGACCCAGAAGACGATGGATAGGTGCAGTGACAGAGACATGTAACAACAAAGGAAATCACTAATTCAGACAATTCGAGCAGCTCAAACGACAAATGATATAACCACGACACATTTTCGGTATCAGTGAAAAGACTAAAGAAGTAGACCGCATAAGATAGAAACAAGTAAATATAGTCCACATAGAAGTCAACATGAAGCAGATCAAAAGAAAGCTCTCGAAAATGATGGACAGACGGTAAACTATAAACATTAAGAAACATAACATCAGATGAGAGGTCAAAACAAAGGAAAAGACAACTTACCTCTTTCTTCGACACTGAAAATAAGTCAAATAAGAATAGAGATAAATTATGTTACCAAGGCATCACATTGTAATCATCAATGTTATAAATGTTCACTTACGGAAAGAATAAACAAAAAGGCCGCCTCCCTGTTGTAGAGTGACCAGTCTCGAAAACAAAAGTAAGAATCAGTAACTTTGTGCACGGTTTAACTCCTCAGAAATATACCAACCCTCTAGATCTTCTAGCTCTGCCCTTTAACTTCTCAGAAATATACCAACCCTCTAGATCTTCTAGCTCTGCCCTTTAACTCCTCAGAAATATACCAACCCTCTAGATCTTCTAGCTCTGCCCTTTAACTCCTCAGAATATACCAACCTCTAGATCTTCTAGCTCTGCCCTTTAACTTCTCAGAAATATACCAACCCTCTAGATCGTCTAGCTCTGCCCTTTAACTTCTCAGAAATATACCAACCCTCTAGATCTTCTAGCTCTGCCCTTTAACTTCTCAGAAATATACCAACCCTCTAGATCTTCTAGCTCTGCCCTTTAACTCCTCAGAAATATACCAACCCTCTAGATCTTCTAGCTCTGCCCTTTAACTCCTCAGAAATATACCAACCCTCTAGATCTTCTAGCTCTGCCCTTTAACTCCTCAGAAATATACCAACCCTCTAGATCTTCTAGCTCTGCCCTTTAACTTCTCAGAAATATACCAACCCTCTAGATCTTCTAGCTCTGCCCTTTAACTTCTCAGAAATATACCAACCCTCTAGATCTTCTAGCTCTGCCCTTTAACTTCTCAGAAATATACCAACCCTCTAGATCTTCTAGTTCTGCCCTTTAACTTCTCAGAAATATACCAACCCTCTAGATCTTCTAGTTCTCCCCCTTAACTCCTCAGAAATATACCAACCCTTTTGATCTTCTAGTTGTCCCCTTTAACTCCTCAGTAATATACCAACCCTTTAGCTCCTCAGAAATATACCCACCGTCTAGGTCTCCCCCTTAACTCCTCAGAAATATACCAACCCTCTAGTCCCCCCCCCCCCTTAACTCCTCAGAAATATACCAACGCTCTTGATCTTCTAGTTCTCCCCTTTAACTCCTCAGAAATATACCAACCCTCTAGTTCTCCCCCTTAACTCCTCAGAAATATGCCAATCTTCTAGTTCTCCCCCTTAACTTCTCAGAAATATACCAACCCTCTAGTTCTCCCCCTTAACTCCTCAGAAATATGCCAATCCTCTAGTTCTCCCTCTTAACTCCTCAGAAATATACCAACCCTCTAGTTCTCCCCCTTAACTCCTCAGAAATATGCCAATCCTCTAGTTCTCCCCTTAACTCCTCAGAAATATGCCAATCCTCTAGTTCTCCCTCTTAACTCCTCAGAAATATGCCAATCTTCTAGTTCTCCCTCTTAACTCCTCAGAAATATGCCAATCTTCTAGTTCTCCCTCTTAACTCCTCAGAAATATGCCAATCTTCTAGTTCTCCCCCTTAACTTCTCAGAAATATACCAACCCTCTAGTTCTCCCCCTTAACTCCTCAGAAATATGCCAATCCTCTAGTTCTCTCCCTTAACTCCTCAGAAATATACCAACCCTCTAGTTCTCTCCCTTAACTCCTCAGAAATATGCCAATCCTCTAGTTCTCCCCCTTAACTCCTCAGAAATATGCCAATCCTCTAGTTCTCTCCCTTAACTCCTCAGAAATATGCCAATCCTCTAGTTCTCTCCCTTAACTCCTCAGAAATATGCCAATCCTCTAGTTCTCTCCCTTAACTCCTCAGAAATATGCCAATCTTCTAGTTCTCCCCCTTAACTCCTCAGAAATATGCCAATCCTCTAGTTCTCTCCCTTAACTCCTCAGAAATATGCCAATCCTCTAGTTCTCTCCCTTAACTCCTCAGAAATATGCCAATCCTCTAGTTCTCTCCCTTAACTCCTCAGAAATATGCCAATCCTCTAGTTCTCTCCCTTAACTCCTCAGAAATATGCCAACCCTCTAGTTCTCCCCCTTAACTCCTCAGAAATATGCCAATCCTCTAGTTCTCTCCCTTAACTCCTCAGAAATATGCCAATCCTCTAGATCTATTGTCAAACATGCTACTCCACCCCCCCCCCCCAAACTATCTGATTTAAACTTACCATTTGCCCTCCACTTTTTACTTCACCCCCAACCTTTCTTTTATATATCTTTTTTCTTCACTCTTCCCCCCCCCCCCCCCAATCTTTCTTTTATTGTATATATACATATTTGTTTTTTTAAGTTCTTCCACGTACTCCCAACCATGCTTGTCAAATACGCTTGTACCAGAGCTTATCTCCCCTTCTATAGTGACGGTATTGTTCCTCTGTGCGTGACATTTCTTATAAGCTGACCATTATGACATCGCGGTATCTCAACAACAACAACAAAAATAAAGGCGTTTGAAATACAATTCGGCGACAATCCTATTGTTGTAATGCCCCACAGGTGACCAGTCCGCCGACAGTGTTACGTAAGTCACGAGTTTGTCTTGTTTACTATTTCTAAACGCTACATCCCATCAAGGTATAAAAGCGTCGAATACAACAAGGGGATGTTTTATAATAAATACATATTTGTCTCTACCCAGGCGAGAGCGTCAAAGAGGTCACACTGAATTATACGCAGAGGACTTGCATACGCCTTTGATTTCTATAGTATAATACATTAGTTACCAGGGCTAAGAATAGCAAAATGTTACATCTTCTCAATATTCCTATATGGTGCAGAAACATTGACATTAGACCAGAAAACAGAACAGAAAATTGAAGCCTTTGAAATGTGGATCTATATAAGAATAGGTAGAATTGGAATTAGGGAAAAACAAAAGAAAACAAACGATAAAGTTTTAAAACAACTAAAAATGACAAGAGAACTACTAAACACAATTAGAACAAGACAAATGCAATTGTTGGGACATATTAAAAGACACAACAGCCTAATAAAAGTAATATTGGAAGGGAAAATACAATGTAAAAGAGGCAGACCAAGACCAACATGGACGAGTATCATCAAAAGATGGACAAGTCAACCTATGATAACCTGCACCATCAAAGCAAGAGACAGAGTGGAATAGCGCTCCATGGTAGCCACCTTCGATGTGGAGACGTAACTCAATGATGATGAATACATTAGCCCACTATCTCCGTCCTATTAGTAAATCTAATATATTATTGTTTATTATGTCTGATGTTTACTTAGTAGAAATATTAATAATATCTACTTATACTATCAGTACAAAAACTCAGGGCATAACATCAAATAGCAATGACTACTACTACCACAACGATCTCAATTCTACTGCGGGAGATAATTAAGACAGAATCTTCACTTTGTTCAGGAACGATCGTACATACACATTTCTCAACATTATGGCTCTTCTTACAACATGAAGATCAACATAAGCAAAACCGAAGTAATGGCAATAGCGAGAAAGAAGAAAAACTAAACATCATAATAGATAATACATCTTTGAAGCAAGTTGACAATTTTAAATATCTGGGTAGCACGCTAACACAAGACAATAACCAAGAGACCGATATATATATATATATATATATATATATATATGGTGTAACAAAGCATGCCAAGTTATAGGCCAAGTATCAACACTATTGAAAAACAAAGCAATAACTACAGAAGCAAAAGGGCTACAAATCAATTTTTCTACCAACGCTGTGCTATCAGTGCTAGAATTGGACGCTGGACTCTACAACATAAGAAAGATAACGACCACCGAAATGAAATGTGTCAGAAGAATGACAGGAAACAGCTTAAGGGACAGAGTAAGAAACACTGACCTGAGGAAGAAACTCGAAATTGAACCAGCCTTCGAATACATAAAGAAACAACAGATAAATTGGTTCGGCCACATAACAAGACAGAAAGAACTAACAATGAATCAAGAGCCATAAACAAACGCTACGAAAACGCCAGATTAAGAGGAAGACCGAGAAAGAGATGGATAAAGGGAATACTAGAGTCACTAGGAGGAATAACATCAGAAGAGCAAAGAATCGCAGATTGTTTCTCCCCTCTACGCCAACGGCTGCAGAGGAAGGATAGAAGAAGAAGAAGATGGCTCTTCTTGTTTTTTAAGAAAATACATCTCAAACAGACCAACCTTCTTGTTGATCTTCTCACTGTACAAACTGTAACACAGAAACTTGTTTGTTCTAGCTCGTATTCAGATACTTATCTATCTATCTTTATCTTTCGTTCGCCTGAAGTATTGTCTATATCTTCATTGTCATAGTCCTGTATAAATCTTGGCCAATGGATTTTCCTGTCTACTATATTCGGTACAGTCTTGGAGTGTGTGTTCAGCAGTCTGAGGCGCCTGTCCACACGTACATGTATTTGACGTGTCAATCTTGAACTTTGTATACATGTGACTATGGAGACGATTGTGTCCTGTTCTGAGGTGTATAATTATAACTTGTTCACATCTACTCATATTATGGAAGGCATCCTAATTTAGGGCTTGTGGTCTACTGATTTAATTATCTGTTTCTTCTGATGGCATATGTAACTGGTGCATCTGGTTGTGTGCCTGTTGTGCCTTCCTTTATCAGTAGATCTGCTCTCTCGTTTCCTGGTATTCCAGAATGAGATGGGATCCACTGCAGAGCGACCCTGTGGTGCTTGCAGAGTTCAGCCAATAAGGTTAAGGTCTGCAGACATGACAATTTTCTGGATTGCAGCGCCTCATGTGCTGATCCCGCATCTGCCAAAACACTACAGGTTGTGGGCTATGATTACTATTTAGCAGTATTTCTATTGCCAACTTTATTGCTTGGATTTCTAAATCGTAATGGTGACAATATTTCCCTGTTGCTATTTTATTCATATCCATAGTGCTATTTTGGTACTCTGTATGTGCCCCCCCTCCCCCTCCCCAATTCTTTACTACATTCTGTACCAATCCATCTGTGTGCACATGACCCCACATATCTTGTTGACGTTTCTTCATCCAAGAAACTGAGAGTGATATAAGAACTGAGAGTAAATATTTCTGAAAGATCAGAGCACCTGTGGGCGTGTCTGCAATGCAGTGGTGACGACCCTAACATAACATATGTGAAATTGTAAGATTTGTAATTTATTTTGTTTATGTTTCTCCCCCGTTGAAGACATTTTTTGTTAAAAGGTTCGCTTCTTAAGTCTTGTACGCAAAGGTGAAACGTTTATGTTATTGTCTCTACGTCTAAAATATGGATAACTCCACTTACAGTTATTTTACAAAGCTCCGGGGTTCACCCAGCCTCTAAAAATGGGTACCAGTGATTTTTCTGGAAGCAAAAGCGTCCTGACCTGGCCGGTGGACCATATCACCGAAAAATGTGTCGTGGTCATAGAAAAATGTGGTCACTATCACCATATTCTATATACGACTAGCAAAGCAGGCGAGGGAACCGAGAATATGGTGCTAGTATTCTTTTTTTTTTAAAAGGGGAAGTAACAAGTTTTGATTCTACCAGGATTTGAACCCGCGTTCTACTGGTTCGGAGCACGAAGAGTTATCGATTCGAAATCTTGTAGTGTAGAACAGAAGCAAAAAATACAGCTTGAAGGAAAGGCCGTGGAGGAAGTAGATATCACTTTGTATATGTTGGAACTTGTTGAAAGTTCCCTGGACAGATAAAAGACCAATGAGGAAGTTCTCAAAGAGGCCAACACAAAAAGGGAGCTCTTAAAAAACATCAAAGGAAGCAATCAACATTTTTCGGGCACATCATGAGAAGAGGAAAGTTGGAATACTTGGTTACAACTGGCAAAATAAAAGGAAAGAGAGATCGCGGACGACAAAGAAAGAAAATACTGGATAGCTTGGTGTCATGGCATGGAAAACAGTCAACAACAGAACTGATACGATGCACTGTAGATAGAAGATTGTGGAGGGACAGGATCGTCTACGCCAACCGGCAAGGTACATGATGATGATGATATGTTGGAAACTGCATAGATCAAGGAGACACAACGAAAGAAATTAGAATCAGAATAGCGAAGGCAGCAATGACTTTCATAAACCTTGATAAATTATGGAAATCGAAATTACTAAGCACCAAAACAAAGCACAGGTTATTAATCAAATGAATTACCCACCCGTATGTATGCGAGAGCTGGAAAACAACTAAAGGAATAGAAAATAAACTGGATGCGTTTAATAACAAATGCTATAGCAGAATGCTTCGTATACAATGGAATAAGAGACTAGTGCAGAATATATGCGATATAGCAAAGCATCCAAAAATATCAACTATAATCAATAGAAGAAAGTGGTCATGGGTTGGCCATGTCATCAGAATATACAACAAAAGAATCGCAAACCAGGCCCTCTAATGGGAACCCGAGGGTAAAAGAAAAAGAGGCCGACCTAGATAAAAACTAATCAGAACACTGAGACGAGAGACAACAACAGCAGGAACCAACTCCCACGCAGAGATTGAGCAACTCGCCCAAAACAGAACGTGTGGCGAAACAAATAATGCAGGTTCTGTGCATGGTCTGAAAGTTCAAAGATCGTCGCACACAAGAGTCTGGAATGTCCGCCATATGTGTCATCTTCGGCTTGAAAGGACAATAGACGGATAGCATAGCTTGCATAAAACTAATGTAGCACTGAAAGGACACTAGATAGATAGCAGAGTTTGCATAAAACTAATGTAACACTGAAAGGGCAATAGATAGATATCATAGTTTGCATAAGACTAATGTAACACTGAAAGGACAATAGACGGATAGCATAGTTTGCATAAGACTAATGTAACACTGAAAGGACAATAAATAGATATCATAGTTTGCATAAAACTAATGTGACACTGAAAGGACAATAAATAGATATCATAGTTTGCATAAAACTAATGTAACACTGAAAGAACAATAGATAGATAGCATAGTTTGCATAAAACTAATGTAACATTGAAAGAACAATAGATAGATAGCATAGTTTGCATAAAACTAATGTAACACTGAAAGGACAATAGATATATCATAGTTTGCATAAAACTAATGTAACACTGAAAGGACAATAAATAGATATCATAGTTTGCATAAACTAATGTAACACTGAAAGAACAATAGATAGATATCATAGTTTGCATAAAACTAATGTAACATTGAAAGAACAATAGATAGATAGCATAGTTTGCATAAAACTAATGTAACACTGAAAGGACAATAGATTATCATAGTTTGCATAAAACTAATGTAACACTGAAAGGACAATAAATAGATATCATAGTTTGCATAAAACTAATGTAACACTGAAAGGACAATAGTAATACAATAGGATGTCATAGTAAAGTAAACAAAAGTACCCCCGTCACGCAAAGTGACTATAGGGAGGGAATATGATGTTAGTGACCATAAATTTTACAGACCTTCGGCACATGATTTTTGGGGTAATGTGGTCGGTATTACGCCCGTGCCGCTTTACTTTCCCAGAAAAAAATCCGGTACTTATTAAAGGCTGGGTGAACCGGCAGCCGTCAGTTGGGATCGATCCATACCTCTTGTTCTTTGTAGTCCAGTTCACTAACCACTGAGCTATCGCGGCTCCCATATAGATGTCATAGTTTGCATAAAATTAATGTAACACTGAAAGGACAATAGATAGATATCATAGTTTGCATAAAACTAATTCAACACAACGATCATCTTTGCCATTAAGCCGATCGATGAAAGAGGGGCAGTCACGTGGGGGATGTACAGGAAATGAAAATAAAAATGAACCAGATATTCCGCCCTATGGAGTGGATCAAACATAATTTTGTACTTCATTGTCATCAACCACACACGTAAGGTAAAGGTAAAGGTAAAGTACGAGACTTTGAACCGGCATCTTAGCACGCGAGTTTCCACACGTATGTGCTCGGCAGCCTATCCAGAAATGTTCGGAGATTTCTGGATAGTGTCGCTTCAAGCATCGAAACTCACGATGTGAGGCGACATTCCTCACCTTCCCAGGGTACTACCACGTATGTTCAAATACAATTTCTCTTTAGGTACTCTTAAGTCTTATCAAGGGGATAAGTAGTTTGTAGTCTTTTTTTTCCTTTATTTGATTGGTCTCTTCCACTGTTACGTTTCACAGTGTAGCGTTTATTTATTTTATTATAGCTTACTTTTATTTGTTTCGGTCTGTTTTTTCTTCTTGCTTTCTTAGTACGTGTTGATAGTTGTATTCATTCATTGTGTGCCACCTCCTCATTGATGGTTGGCTACCATGGAGCGCTATTTTACTCTGTCTCTTGTCTTGATGGTGGACGTTGTCATTGGTTCACCCATCAAACTTTTGGTGTTATCAGCCCGGTCTTGGTCTGCTTCGACTCTTTTGTACCTTCCCGTCCAAGATGATTTTTAGTAAAGTATTGTGCCTTTTTAGGACACACACTGCGGGAGCCAACTGAGAGTATTACACAACAGGCCCTTTTTGGAACCCCCAGGGGAAAAGACAAAGAGGAAGACCAATGAATTCTTGGAGAAGACAGATAGAAGCAGAGATGAAGATGATGGGGGAAAACATGGAATCATCTTAAAAGAATGACAAAAAACAGAACGACTTGGAAAGTGTTTTGTTGAAGACCTATGCTCCACTGGGAGCTAAAAAAAAAGGTAGAAGAATATTGGGTCTTTTCACAGGTCCTAGAAATGCCTGACCCCATGCCCAGAAATGATGGGTGTATGGATTGTGTTTAATTGCTTGTCTAGTGAAACTTCTTCTTCATCTATTCTCCTTCTTCTCCTCTCCGTTTTCCCGATGATAACTTTTTTTTTCATCGTCCTCATATAAAAGCATGTTTAGTTACGTAGCCAGCAATGGGTTACAATGTCTGCTCATTTCGGCCCGGGTTGCCTTCTCTTGCGATCACTATTTGCTTGACAGGACTGTTTCCGGAGGCACGTTGAGAAACGAGTAAGGTCTGGATCAATTCTGTTGTTCGCCGGTCTTAATGTAAGCAGTCAACTATGAGTCGCTGGCCGTGTTTTTTTTTTTTTTAGCCTAAGTGCATGCGGTCGGCTTGGTCCCCAATTACAACATTCAATTTAAGGTATATCGATGCAGTCATAACACAATTGATGGTTGTTCTGGATCTAAAGACATGTGAGCTGACCCCCTATGACCCGAACAGAATTGATAAACATCTGTAGAGTAGATAGAAAGTTATTGAGGGGCGTGATCATCGTTGCCCGCAGACACGGTAGGCTACTTGATGATGATGAAAATAAAAAAAGGAGAAAGTGATATGTTAACAACATTAGGTAGATGAGGAATAAATTACTTTTTCCTTTAAAAAAATTAATTAACTCATATCATCAACTTTACAGCAGCCTCGTATTATATGCCCTTTCATGCTGTTACCCCTACTTGATGATGTATAGAAAATAGTCTTTAAAAAAGAATACCCAAGGCAGAAAACAGACAAAACAAGTCTCAATAATGTCGCACTTCGGTGAGAGGTTAACATGGCTGTGTACACACTTCACACAAACACTCATGCAAATTCGCTCAAAGTATTTGTTTCGTTTCCGTGTCAGGTAAATCCGCCAATTCCGCATTTCGAAAATGGCAAGACGCATGCGCGAACAAGCGGAAGTATCTCTGTGAGTTCTCTAGCTCTGCTTCAAATAAGACAGTCAGGAGAAATCTTTCTCAAGTTTAATCGCGATGTTCCGAAATATTTCTACTGACAATGGGTTTATTTTTTCATAATTTCTATAGAAATTTAAAGTTATTGCATAGCTTTATCATAAGCAGAGTGACCCGGTGTAAACATCTTTCGCAGAACGTCAAACGATAGTCGTTGTATCGTTGCATAAAATATAAAATTTAGGATTTTCATAAAACTTGAGTTGAAAACAAAAACAACGGATCACATTCACAGCAGACTGAGCCTAGCTTGAATAACTCAGAAGTTAATGATTCGTGAGGTTCCAGCTGTTAGTGTGTTGGTGTTACTGGACACTACGTAAAGGGGTTGTGTTAATTGAAAACATTTTCGTGTGGAAAAATGGCAGCATATACCGAGCAATATCCAAACAACAACGGGTGTGATGTCATAGAGATTGTGCCATCGGAGGAGTATGATTCACACAGGGTAAGTATTTAGTATTAATTAGAAAGACAGGTGTTTTAACACGTGTCTCATTGTCTGCTTCATCTACTCTACACTGCATTATTATTTTCAGAATTTGCAAGTAAATTATAAATATAATTAAAATAAATGAAGGATGCATCATATTTATGATATTAACATTAAAAGTAAAGAAGACAATAAAATAATAGTTTAATTGTAATAAAATAATAGTACATGTACTTGACTAATTGATTATTGATTAAGACTCAAAGACTGACTTACTTAACCCAAAGTTGTTCACCACAATGATAAGTTATAAATTGAATCATTATATTATATCATATATGTGAACGCTGAAAAATCACCCATTTTAGTTCTAAGCTGAAAATGAGTCATCCAGCAAATTTATATACGAGTATAAAGTATACCCATGCATGCCATAATTTAATCACAAAATAGTCTTTGTGTTTATATTTACATTAACAAAATTAAACATTATTGTAGCAATTTGAAGCTTTATATAAAATTAATATACAAGATGCAGTTCTTCAAATTAGCAGTTTACCACAGGGCTCAACTTGAATTTATATATATTATATTTGTATGTAATATATATGCAACAAAATAACTATTGTATGATATAGTATATGTAGTCGCCTACGTATAATAACAAATCAGATCATTTTCAGACCAGATCATTTTTGCTGTATGGCAGTTTTGTCTAAAAAAAACTTTTTTAGGTTTTAGAACAGTGATCTCTGCAATATGTGCCATTCTGGCACGCAAGGTTTCTGTTTTTTGAGATTGTGGTTCTGCCCTATGTGCCCTTTTTGGGGCAAAAGGACGATAGATAGATAGATAATTCAGTTCCATACAAAAGTACTTACAATAAGTAATAAGAAGAAGAGTATCCTCTTTTTTTTTATTGTACCATACTGGAAGGTTTTCCAGATTTTGCTTCTTGATATCCTTGCGTTACACAGATTCTCAGGCTGGTGTGTTCAGGAATTGCTGCTCCTATATATTTTCAATTTCTTTCACTATTTTTTATACTAGAGATAGATAATCTGTAACCTCCATATTTATTTGTGGTTTTGCTTTCTTGATTTAACAACATCCCAGTTTCAACCAGACTCATGAGTGAACCACTCTGTTAATTGCAAGGTATGATGTGATGTCACCAACCTTGAGTTGACCAATAATTTTTGTTTCTTTGTCTAATTTCAACTTAATCCTTCATTTGATCTGTCTGCTGATAGGAATTGTTTAAATATATGATTTTATTCATTCTTATTTCTTTACTTTATCATCTTTTTCTTTTCCTAGTCCATGGACTGATAAAGCCGCCTTGTGGCGATTTGTTGGACAAAAAAAATTTGTTTAGCTTGCTTCATTTATGACCATTCCTTGCAGAATGCCATCATTATTTTTCTTCATTCTTCTTCATCGTTGAATCAGTGTAGATGCATTGTGCTCTTGTTGTTTATAACAGACTGCAATATTTTGCACCTCTCTGTCCATCTTATCTGACTTTAGCCATAAATTTTTATGTACTGGTTTGTGCTTTCACTCTTTGATTCCTACTGGCTTGGTCATGCTGGCTGGTCTGTTTTCAGGACAACATGGGGAAGTGTAGTAGGATCTTTATCAGTTTTGATTTACTGTTCATGGCACATGTAGTCATGTATGAGTTGCTGACTGCTTTCTTCCAAGATGCTGTTGGGTGTCTTGGGACCTGCTCTTTATTAATTCTATGAGTTCACTTGCAAATTGTGAACTTTTAAGTTTTTTTTTTTTTTTTGAATTGTTGCTGCTTTAGTGTAAATTATTTATGGAAATAATTACAGGCAAGACCCATGGTAATGTTTGCTGCATTGTATATACGTGATATTTTACAAATGTTCAGGTTTAGAAAAATATTTAGCCAAAATAATAATGATTGTAAAACAATATACCCATGAAAGAGGGGCACAGCATATTATCAAAATATCTTGAATAATGTATGTGATCTAAATTATCTACTTACATCGGGGATTGTTTTATTTACCATCAAGTTAATTATATATATATGTAATATATCACAGTGCCACTATTCTTTACTTCCCTTATAATGAGGTCCCGGTAACACACAGGAGTGATTATGACAAGCAGCAAAAAAGGGAACATGAAGACTGTCATTATTTCATACAATTAGCATGAGAAATATTCTCTGAATATTTTGGCCAAACAAAATATGCATCCAAGAGCTACTTGAAGGTTGTAACAAAAAGCAGTTATATATTTTATATATATATAAGCATGGCTATTTTTGCAATTAAAAGTAGAGAGTAGGGGTTCGTTCCAAGCCTTGCTAGGTATGTGGGGAATACGGTGTTAGTGATACGATGTCAACACATTTTTGGTTGATGTGGTTGGTATCACACCAGCCACCTTTGCTTCCTACAAACAAAAATCATTGCTACATACATTTTAAGAGTCTGCGTTAATCTCAGTCTTGTTGCTCATTCCTAAAAAAAAAATCAGCCACTACTGGAGATCGAACCTAAACTGTTCTGATCACAATGCAAGCACACTAATCACTTAACCACTGAGGATCTTTTGCATTTGTGCATGCATTTTATTTTTGCTAAAATGTTATGTGTTGCGTTTAATAATAAAACAACACATAAAGTCATGAAAAAAAAATCATGTTTTCCCTTTCTAATTACCTTTTTAAGACAGACGAGCCAATTATTTTTAGAATAACCATTTCAAATTAAGGGAAACTCTTATAATATAGAAGGTATGAAATATTAGTTACACAAGTTGAACCATCTCTTCTGTTCACTTTCTGGTTGGAATTCTTAAAATACAGCAATTGTCTCTGCCTTTCTAGTTTTAGTTACTGTAGCTATTGATACTGTTTATGATGAATGGGTAAGCAATCCATTTCTTTCACATTTTAAAAACAAGTTTGCTTTTTACTTTTCATGACAAAAAAATCAGTCTTATAACTGGAATTTGCAACCTGTTTGAAACTTGGGCTGTGTAATTCTTCAATTATCTCTGTTACATATTTTAAATAACTTACTTTATGAAAAAAACATTATGAAAGAAATGTAAACAGTTGTACAGGCAGCTTCATTTAAGTTAGTTTAGTGTTTTAATGTAATCATACTAATTAGCAGTATTTGAGTGAAAGGAAGCCAAGCAAAAATGAGAGCTAGTTTCCAATATTAGGAAGAAATAATCATCATTTTTTGGCTATGTAATGAGAACAGCTGGAACATATCATGGTAAGTGGGAAAATTGAGGGACGAAGGGATAGAGGGAAGCTAAGAGAAAAGATACTAGACAGTGTAAGAGGATGGCTTGCAGAAGGTTAACAACAGAAAAGATAAATAATTGTCAAGATAAAAAGTTGTGGAGAGACATGATCACCTACACCAATAGGGATGGTACATGTTGATTTGAGTGGAAAGCAGAGGAGGAAATTGAAAGGGGCCAATGTACTGTATCACTTTTATCTTTCATGACTGTTCTAAGCAATAGTGGCTAAGCTGACTAGAGAGTGTCTCACAACTATTTATCTATTGACCTTTTGAGCCATGACCGGCCCATAGGGCATAGGCCCAGATAATCTTTCTCTTTTCAAAATTTTCTTTCTAGCAGTCTCAATCCTTGCATCAAACATTAATCAAATCCTGCAAATTTGTTTCTGTTCTGTGCAAGCATCTCAATCTCATTGAGGGAGCCCGTGCTGAAATCAGATGTGTTGGGCCGAAAGGCGCAAATATCACAGTTATACTGCAAACCACAACACTAAGCAGACACGCCCACTTGTCTTTTTAAGAGCGGATGACGAAGTGGTATACTCCTTTAGTCATTGAGCAAACGCAAGCAAGCATTGCAGGAGCCGTTTCCTTCTGCCTTTGCCTCTGTGATCAATGTTCTTCTCAGTGTCTTTCTGGGTTGGCCTCTTTTCCTCCTACCTGTTGTTTCCCATGTGAGGGTTTGCTTTGTTATTTGGTTATTATTTCTCCTCATCACATGTCCAACATATGTCCATCATCTTTTCTTGATTACTGATGATATTAGTGGTTGATTGTTGATTTCTCTAATTTCCTCATTGTATCACAACTAGTGAGCCATTAATATTTAGGTCATTGTGAACTGCCATTGCATTACTTCCACATTAACTATCTATTACAGGCACTGTAGAGTCACACACAGTTCTGACTTTTGCTTTAATGTTAACAGTTTATCAATGTCATGAGGACAACTTCAAAAAATAGGTGGAATACTAGAGAAATGACAGCAGAAGAGGCCAACCATAGAGCACCACTAAGGAAGGAAAGAAGAAGACTATTAACTCAGTCTTCTTATTCAAATAGATGAATGTTGGTCAGAAGGGCCATATTAATTGACTCAGCGGACCGTATCTGAACCTCCAGTCATAGCTTGGGGACACATGCCTTAGAAAATTCTCATAAAAACTTTTCTAACATGTGCCAGAAATATTTCTGCTCAGTAATTTTCTTTTATAACATAATGCATGCCATATATTTTTTATATGAGCCCAATTCCTTTAAATAGCTAATGCTGGTTGTTCATAAAAGAAGCCTTTCACATACATAGTCTTAATATATGTATATTTATTTCATAGAGGACAAGCTAAACTATGTAAATATTGATTTATAGAAGTGTGAAGGTATATGATTAATTGCTGCATAGAGGAGGGTCTGACCCTGGGTGTGGGTTATGTTAGAAAGTAAACTCTACGCTTGGTTGTTGAGTATAAAATCTTGCTTGATTGGTAATCATTCAGGTATAAAACATGTGCGATTCATGTCATTGATGGTTGGGCGTTAGGAATTTAAGTATTATTTAATTTCGGTTCAGTCTATACCTTTTTCTTTGTCACTGGAGAAATCGAGGGGTTATTTAATGATTGTTAGTGCTATCCTTTGTATCGAACGTTGGTTGTAGTAGACCTCTAATCTATTATGCAATTACATCAAACCTGTTAATTCTTTTAATTGTTTATGGATTCAGGGAGATAACTAAGGAATTGACAGTTCTAGAATATCACATGAGACCGTATCAAAAAGTAGTGGGGGGCAGAGAAGCAAGGGACATCTGATATAAACATGATATACACATACTAGTTTGATAAATTGATTATTCCTGTCGTGAAGTTCTGGTAGTGATCTTGTAATTTAATAGTCGTTTCATAAAACTGCGGCTCACAATGAAAACTATGTTCATTTAGTACACACCTTTATTGTGAGTGACACATAGAGCATCTTTATGGGAAGCCCAAGGTGCAGACTTAATTTATTCCTCCACCGAATAGTAGCAATGGCGTAGACACTGGATAGTGTGGGAGATGTAAAAATGTAACAAGGACCTGCACTAGCGATTCCCTTTCCTCGCTGATGATATATACCTGCGCCGCCCTCATGACTGCTGCGATTGTATAAGTCGGGCAAATTCTGATTCTTGTATTTAGTGTTTGGTAGGTTGCTACTTTATCTACATTCCGTTACAGTAGAGATGACGACGGAATTAACTTTCTTATAGAAACTCGTTTATGTTAAAACCAATATTAAGCCTGTGTCATCATCATTGAGTGCCGTCTCCGCCTCGAAGGTTGGCTACCATAGAGCACAATTGCGCTTTGTCTCTTGGTTTGATAGTGCAGGTTGTTATAGGTTGACTAGTACATCTTTTTATATTACTTGTCCATGTTAGTCTTGGTCTGCCTCTTTGACCTTGTATTTTCCCTTCTAAGATTACTTTTAGTAAGCTGTTGTGTCTTTTAAAATGCCCCGAAAATGTAATTTGTCTTGTTTGAATTGTGTTTAGAAGTTCTCTTATCATTTTTAGTTATTTTAAGATTTCATCGCTTGTTTTCTTTTATCTCAATCCAATTCTATTCTTCATCTATCTATCTATCTTTCGTTCGCTCGAAGTATTGTCTATATCAGCAATGTCGTTTTCTGTATGAATTTTACTGTCTTTTGTAATTCTTGCAGTGGCCCATATAGTTTTGTCTGTAGTGTTGTATCTATGGGCCAATGGATTTTCCTCAGTCTACTATATTCAGTGCAGTCTTGAAGTATGTGTTCAGCAGTCTGGGGTGCCTGTCCACATGTACAAGTAGTTGATGTGCCGATCTTGAATTTTGTATACATGTGACTATGGAGTCGATTGTGTCCTGTTCTTAGGCGTATAATGATAACTTGTTCATATCTATTCATATTATGAAAGGCATCCTGATATGGGACTTGTGGTCCTCTGATTGATTTGATTATCTGTTTCTTATGATGGTATGTGACTGGTGTATCTAGTTGTGTGCCTGTTGAACCTTCCTTGCCAACTGATCTGCTTTCTCATTTCCTGGTATTCCACAGTGAGACGGGATCCACTGCAGGGCAACCCTGTGGTGCTTGCAGAGTTCAGTCAATAAGGTCTGTAGATGTGGTAATTTTCTGGATTGTAGTGCCTGGAGTACTGATCTTGCATCTGTCAAAAACACTACAGGCTGTGGGCTACGATTACTGTTCAGCAGCTTTTCTATTGCCAACTTTATTGCTTGTATTTCTGCATCATAATTGTGACAATATTTCCCTGTTGCTATTTTATTCATATCCCTAGTGTTATTTGGGTACTCTATATATGCACCTGCTCCCCCATTCTTTACTGCATTCTGTGCTGATCCATCTGTGTACACACGGATCCATAGGTCTTGTGGGTATTCTTCATCCAGGAAACTGAGAGTTATTGTTTTTCGCTGTAGACTATTTTGTTCCTCTTTGTCAACTATTCCTTTCACTTCTGTCCGTATTTGAACTGATAATCCTGATTCATCTGTCCAGGGAGTCTGTTCTGGTATGGGCAGAAGGGGTTTAACAACTCTTGGCATGTCTGGTGTTTGTCTACTAATACGCTTGGCTTGGTGGATAAAACTGCTTCTCTTAAGTCGTCCCAATGCAAGATTTTGGAATCTGTCCTTCATTGGATGTCTCGGCATGCAAGCAAATTTTTCTGCCTGTATCAGCACCTTTGTGTCTCTCCGTTCTCTCAGTGCTGGTATCCTCCACAATTTCTCCATCTCCAATATTGGTGTTGATTTCATTGCTCCTGTGATAACCCTAAGTGCCTGGTTTTGTACTTTATCCAGTTCTTGCAATGTGGTGTTTGATGCTGAGCACCATGCGGATGATCCATATTCTAAATGTGGGCGTATACTCTGTTGGTAAACTTTACTGAGTATTTTCCCACTCGCACCCCATGTGGTTCCACACAACTTTCTTAGAATAGCCAATTTCCTCCTTGCTTTTTGGGTTGCCTTATTTATCTGCTGTTTCCAAGATAGTTTGTTATCAAATGTAACTCCGAGATATGTAGCTTGTATGTCTTCTTTCACAGGCTCATTGTTTATGTAGATGGCTCCTGCTTTTTGTTTTGGGGAGAGTGTGAAAAGTGTAGTACTGCATTTGTCTGTATTGATGCTGATACACCATCTATTTGTCCATGAATTCAGTGCATTCATAGCTCTTTGTAGCAATTTGGAGGCCACTGTTGCATACTCCTCTGTGCACCACATTACCAAGTCATCTGCATACATTGCCACTTTGATGCCATGTGGTAGTTCAGTAACTAGGTCATTGATGTAGATCAGAAAAAGTGTTGGAGATAGTACCCCTCCTTGTGGAACGCCCTGGCGCAATAAGACCTTCTTACTCTTAAGACCATCCAGTTGCACTCTGGCTCTCCTATTATGCAGGTATGCTTTGACCCATTTGTACATCCTGCCATTTACTCCATAATTTCTCAGTTTCTTCAAAAGCCCTTCCTTCCATACCTTATCAAATGCTTTCTTTAGGTCTATCCATGCTGCTAGTACCAGTTTCTTTTCTTGAAACGCATCTTCAATTTCCTGGGAAAGATAGGTTGCTTGATCTTCGGTAGAGTAACACTGTCTAAAGCCTGCTTGTTGTGGACAAGGAGATTTTCACTTTCCAGGTACCACTGCAGTCTGAGATTGATTATACGTTCCATTGTTTTACACAAACAGCTTGTAAGGCTGATTGGTCTATAGCTGGATGTCATTGAACCATCTTTTCCTGGCTTTAGTAATGGTATCATAATTGCTTCTCTCCATGCCTGTGGCACTCTACCTGTGATCCAGCAAATGTTGTAGATCTGCAGTAGTTTTGCTTTAGCTGCAGTTCCCAAGTTCTTAATCATTTCATTGGACACTCCATCACTGCCTGGTGACTTTTTCATTTTTAATTTGGATATTGCCAGCTCTAGCTCTCTTTGTGTAATGGGTGTTTCCATTACTTCATGTGTGGTCTCTTCTTGTCTTGCATTTTGTTGTTTTAAACGGGTCTCTTGTCGTTTTTCTAGGCTAGTTTCAATATTATATTCTATTCTTCAATAAATTCACATTTCAAAGGCTTAATTTTCTGTTCTGTTTTCTTGTCTAATGTCCATGTTTATGCACCATACAGGAATGTTGAGAAGATATAACATTTTGCTATTCTTAGTTTTATCTCTGTTATTTGTTTTGCTGTTAGCATATTTTTCATGGCATTAAAATGACCTCTTGCCATTCCTATTCTTTTGTTTATTTTAGTTGTACATTTTACATCAAAGGTTCTATAGATCTCCAAGGTAGTTGTATAAGCTTATGTGGATGTTTTGTAATTTCAGGATTTTTTTTTTTTTTTACCACTGAATAGGCATTCCTCAGTATCATCGGCGCACATTTTAGAAGCAATTGTCCTACACGGTAATTGGGGGGGGGGGGGGGGATTTCTTTAGATATCTTACGAAACCTTTGTAGCTTATATTTATAATTGTCAGTCTGACAAATATCAGCTTTCAAAGCACATTGACTAATACATAGCGCAATAATGTATACAACAAAAGTGGCGGTATTATAGCAATTCGTTTTTCAAAGTAGTAATTGTGTTAAGCAATGGGTATTAAAGTTACAGTGGAGCATGGTACTTCTAGCGATACTAACTTTGAACGTTCTAGCGGTCGAAAACTAAATTGGAGAGAATTTTGATCTGATAGTTCGAACGATGCTTCTATGTTTGCACAGCGCATGCGTAGGCGCGTGTAAATGTAGTTCTGATGCATTCCCATGTCTACCAGTTACACCATCCACACGCGGCACCACCACTCATCACTGATGAGCATTGCAGGGCATTTAATTGTGTTATCTTTGCCGTCAATGACGGCATTTACTGTTATCAGAACGGGTAATTTGTTTAGGGACTGGGAACGGATTAATTCACTTTCCACAATATCTAATGGGGAAAACTGATTCCGATATTGAACTATTCATTCTTCGAACGGCTTTCTAAGACGAATACATAATTTCAAGTACGAGACACCACAACTTAAATGTAGTGAAAAATAGGTTGAACTTATGGTCTATCATAACGATAGAAGCGAACAATGCGAGTGTATGGATTACTGTGACTACTGCAGTGTTTGACAGATTTCATTAACAAAAAAAAACTATTTTTTATTTTGAAAAAAAGGGGGGGGGGGGGGTGCGAATGTTTTGATGAGAAATCTTCATTCAGCAGTGTGTCGCGCTGTATTTTAATATTGCGATCCAGTGCAACTGTCTTCAAGTGTGATAGAGAATGCTTTCCTAGCCGTGTCATTAAAAGAAAACTGAGTCCTATTTTGTTATTTCTCTCCAACCCTCCCATCAGCAGACCGAGTCATATTTTGCTTTCTTCTCTCCGACTCTTTCCGAACCACCCCCGCCCCCTTTTTCTTCATGAATGGACTAATTATGTAAATCTAAAATAGATTTTTGTTCAGGTAGTCGTTGAAATTGGGGCTGGGGTGGGGAGTGTTGAAAATAAATACCGCATGCTCAGTGCTGTTTAGAATCAGAATCTATTTAATTCCTCCTCTGGTAAGGAAAAATAAACAAAACGTTTGATCATACCAGAAATTGGACATGTTTCCACTTAACTATCAGCCAACGAAAGCGATCAGTCAACTCTGACCCCATCCCCCCATGCATTAAACTAAACTACTAGTTATTTTTTAAAAAAAAGTACCAAGGAAATGAAATAAATATCATGATTAATATGTATAAATATGTATCATATAAATTGCGTATCTGTTTGTGACTGGTGTTCTTTCTCAAAGTCTGCTCTGCTATATACTGTTATATTACAGTTATATATTTATTGCAATATAAATATTATTAGAAGTAGTTCTCAAACTCTTTACCCAGTAGGTGCTTTTTAAATAATGTTTCTCGCATCGTTGCATAACAAGTACTAAACTTACCGACACTGATAGCACAATGAGGGAATAAACAGTGATCTTATTGTTGTTTTAATAATCACATTCAGATGTTTGAAAATCGGTGCTGTTTTGTAGCATACATTCATTTAGATTTATATTTCATTTCATTTTCCTCTTGGGCCGAAGACGGAACATAGGGTGAAAGTCATGGTTCTCTACAATTGACGATTTGCTGCATGTTCTTATCAGTTTTAGTTGCTTCTTTGTCCATGGTTGAGCCTTCCATAGTAATTGTTCTGCTTAGCAATTCTCTGGATCTGTCGTGTTTTTCTTTTATCAGATGGTTTCCACATGAATGCCTGATGGGAAAGAATTTCCTCATTTATTCTCAGCACATGACTGATGTATTGCCAACGCCGTCTTATATAGCTCGACACGTATTCTTGTTTATGTTAACCTCTTATCAGTTCGTTCGAAATGTATTCTTTCCAAATTGTGTTTGAGATCCTACGTAATTTGTTTTAAAAACATTTAATTACCTATCTACAGTTTAGGTAGATTTCCAACTTTCGCATCCATGAGTTAAACAGGAGTTTTGTTCGTATGTATATATAATTATTCAGCGGTCAACTATTGCTATACGTCAATACCGGAATTGTATTTGAAGCTTGCTTCTATGTATCAGACTTTCGTTGCCTGGTCGATGAGTGTGGTGCAGGATTGTAATGCATGCCTGGAGTTTTAATGTCCTCAGCAATAATCTTTGAGAACTGTTTTGCGAAGGTGAATCGAGAGCAATGGTGCCTCTTCAAAGTTTGACAATATTGGTCTGCGCATTTTTTGTTTTCAAGCATATTTATACCATCTTGTTCTGTCTTGTATTTTCTGTTCGATTCTCACAGCTTTGTTTTAGGCGTGTCTTTACTTCCTTGATGTTCTGGCGTGGATTGTGCCGTTGAAAGCTTTCACCGTATCATTACTTAGAATTTAGTTTTCGACCACCATCTTCTGTTTATGCTTGATGCTTTTTGTAACCCAATTTGAGGACCCTTGTCCTATACAGTTTGTGGCTTTTATCTTACTCTTTTATAACCGCTGAGAGTTGTTGAAAGAGCGCAGTTGAGAAATACTGAATTTATTGACGTCTGGAAGGGGGAAAAAAAGTTCCAGTTTAATCTGTTTGCTTGTTATAGTCATGTATAGATGACATGTCGTTGATTCCTTTCATGTTTTTTGTCGTCGCATATAAATACATGTAACTATTAGGCATTTCTGTGGTTTCAGTATTCAATGTATGCAACATACTTGCTTTAAGAGTCAGGCATATAAATACACGCTTTCATAATCCTGGATTAGTTATTAGTGGTCTGCTTCTGTTCTGGCAATCTTAGTTCTAAGCGTGTTAATTTGGAACTAAAATTGTGTAATTTCTTCGAAGGCGTGTCACATATACATGTTTTATTATTGTGCGATTTGTTAATATTTCTGCTATATTATTTATGTGATTAGATAAATGTTTGCTTTAGTTCAGTGAGTAAGAAGACCAAGTAGAATAGGGTTAATTCAGAAATTGGAATGAGTACATTTGTTCTTGACCAGCTACGTGAATAATTGACCACTTCAACATACTCTTATTATTGTTATATTATGTTCTGAAGTTTAGAATTGAAACGATTACTCCTTCACTCTTTTATACTTAGCACACACTTTTATAATGGTAAACACGTTCTCTCAAATATTTAAATTCAAAATCTAAATATAAAAAAAAAAGTAAAGTATTCCCATAGTGACTATACATTTTACATACCTTCGGCACATGATTTTTGGGGTAATATGGTCGGTATTACGCCCGTGCCGCTTTACTTTCCCTGAAAAAATATTCCGGTGCCCATTAAAGGCTGGGTGTACCTGAAAGTCGTCGGTTGGGATCGAACCCTGCCTCTTGTCCTTTGTAGTCCAGTTCACTAACCATTGAGTTATCGCGGCTTCCAAAATCTAAATATATCCCCAACATAAAGCAAGATAATGAATTGGGATTATCTTTACAAATTAATGGGAACTCCAGGATGACTATGAGAAAGTTAATATTGGAAATCTGGTGGTATATAATACTTCAAGACATCTGCTGTCCTTAAATAAAGAAAGTAAAATGAATAACATGAAACAAACTCCCAGAAGTTATATCAATAAGAAATTAAACATAATTATAGAACACCAAGTTATAAAACAAGTGACAAACTTTAAATATCTGGGAACAACATTCTATGAAGATGGTAAAATCGATAAAGAAATAGACAGACGATGCAACAGGGCGAACCAAATATTGGGACAGCTATCCCTAATTGATGACTCCAAAAGGGCGAGAACCAGAAATGTGTATCTCCCTCGACACAGGAACGAGTACAAAAGGAAGTGAAGATTATATATCAAACAAAATATAATGTTGAACATTATACTGTTATTGTGTTAAACATCAATGCATTTTTTTCCAACTGAAAAAGAAATACACTTGATCTAATGACTTTTCTTAAATGAATGAAAATGATAGCAATTTGTAATGTTCTCTCCTCTCCCCCCCCCTCTATTTCACATTTTCTTACAAATGTGAATGTTTTAATACAATATAAACTTGTGACGTTCACAGCTGCAATCTCCCACTGATAAGCTATAACGTCCAGGCTTTAAAATACTGGTCTAATGAAATGAATTACTCACACTCAGTTAAAAATCAATATTAATTTCTGGGCCAGGGAATGATTGTTGCTCATCAGTTGACAGTGAATTTGTGAATTACTTTTTTTTAAAATATTGGAGCGATGAAAACTAAACTTATGTTCTTGTCTTTTCTTTATTTTCATTGATATAACTTCGCTAGTTGGAGTTAGGTATTAAACAAATGATTTTTCTGCTGGTGCGTTCACCCAACAATAGCTTCTCTTCTTTGTCCTTAAATAGGACGCTTAGTGGGCGTAGATGTGTTGTGTTCTGGTTTACTGCGCCTTTCGGCCTAGCAGATCCAACATTAGCCTGTTATTTTTTATTATGGGATTGCATTCCATGTCTATGGCTATTTACTTGGTCAGACTGGAAATTCAGGGTTGTCTAGTCTCATGGCTTTGTGCCGAAGAGCAACAAATCGAATCCTGTTTTGGACTGCCTGTTGTGCCATTTGCTTCCTGTTGTAGTTTTTTTTTTTCCCCAAGGTGACATCAGTCCTTTGTATTTTATTTTGTGGATTGGTTTGCCAATTTCTAGGGGCACAGCGAAAGGCTGGGGTACGATCTGGTGGTTAGTTCACCGATCCTAGCACATGCATTCAGCTATGAGTCGCTAACATCTTTTAGCTTTGGGTGCTGGCAGGTGTCTTCTCTCCGGGAGTTGTTCAGATTGTCCCAAGTTATTCTGACCCTCTCCCGCCCCCCCCCCCCCCTTTTTTTAAAATTGATCAGTTTTAATATTTTCACCACTTTCTCTCATCTGGTATTCGTAAACTCGATCGATAGGTCGAAAGTATGCTTTCCTCCGTTTTTTTTTCTTCAAATAATGCGTTTGCTTGCGCAAGTTCCTGTTTCTCTATTTTAACTTGGGTAAGATATTGTACGGTTTCATAACTTTTAGCACAACGGAACCTGTCATTTACGTTTATCCTTAATTCATCTACGTTTACTGTGTTTGAGCAGCGGGAGGATACTACAAGCGATATATATTGTACTAGGTCTGTGTAGCAAAAGTGAGCGAACTAACTCAGCTTGGTATAGCTCTCCAATAGCCAGTGTGGTGTAGGCCCTTTGTTTTCTATATGGGCGGGTTTTCCACTTCAATTCTGGCTTATCTAACATCGCTTTTGTTACTTTCCATTACGTGACGTGAAATTGCAAAGTAATATTTTTTTTCTGTCATGATTTTTTATTTGTTTCAAGGAACTTTACTTCTTGCCAAAATATTTTCACAAATTTGTTGCACATTGGCCCACATGTTTATTGATTTTTTTGAATAAAAATGTTTATTGTAAGTTGTATTACTCTTGGTACTTATTATTGTACATTTGAGCAATAGAAAGCCATTTTCTTGCAAATTTGCATTACTTTTTCGTGCAGAAATTTATATTGTTATGCCAGGTGGCCTTCTTGCAATTTCCCTTTCTTTGCGATATCATATATATATATATACAAGATACTGTCAACTCTGTGCTATGTTAATAATATTCACTCACGTACAAATAACACTAATCGTTGTAGTGATCGCTAATATAAATAATCATCGAATTATCCTGCAATGTGTCTTGTATGAGTTAAAACATCGCCGTCATGTGAGGTCGTTCTTATAGGTAGTTCATGTGTTTATTTATTCCTTATTTTCTTTCGTATTCCTTAGTAGTAAACTGCATTCAGGTATCTGTGATAATTGCCTGTTGAAATTGTTGGATATTATCTTAGTTGGTACAGTGTGCGGCCTGGTGTAATGACTTTATCTGAGCTTAGTTTCACTGCTGGTGTTTTGTTCGTGTTTTGTTAATGGCAATATTAATTTTCTTTTATGGCCTTGCTTATCTTACTCATCTATATCTGTCTGCTTCTCTTTCTCACTCTTTTTAATGTAATCAGCTTCTCTCTCTCTCTCTCTCTCTCTCTCTCTCATGCAATATTCGGTATGTCCCTGTCTCTCCTTAATTAAACCACTATATAAATAATATGTTTTCCCTAACTTCATCTTCTTTCTCTTATGAAATTGACTTCTTTGTCATTTTTTTCTTGTACTTATTTTAAAAAAATTATTTTTGTTCTTTCTTTTTTTTTCTTTCTTTATTTCCATTTACCTGTTCATGTGCCTGTATGATTTTCTGATTAATTTACGTCAATTACATGCACTTTTATCTACGCTTACGTAATCTTTGTACCCTCCTTACCACACTCCTACGACCTTTATGTGTGTTCACCCGTGACGTTACACACGTCGCCCGTGCTGTTGAAGTCATGTAACAAGTGGCTTGTGCATTTCAAACCTTAACGTCCACACTGAAAGCAAACCCATTTTGTCTACGACATTGCGGCTTGTCTACTGGATGACAGTCGTTGACATAACGCTATGTCAGTGATGGGTCTTTGCCAGCGGTTACAAAACCTTTATAAGGGACTACCTCCTTGAAGATAACCTTGCCTTCTGGGTTCGTCATGTTTCTGTCTTCTTTAACGATGACAAATACAGTAATAGCGATATAAACCACATTGATCCGTAGCTGGCTAGTTTGTTATTGATCCGGCGTCTCCATTTGGCTCTTTCGGTTTTGTTCATTCGTGTGGCTGTCTGCAAGTGTTTATGATTGCTATTCTGTATTTTCGTACACACTGCAACATGTTCCGTTCTGTAGTTTATGGTCGCCGTGCTGCACGTCGATGACGTGTTGTGAAGGGGATCTGAGTACTGTGGATTTGTACGGTGACCTGTCGTCTAAGTAGATGTTCCTGTTTCTTCTTTGAAAGAAGCATTTCCTAGTTAAATTGTTTACTTAGTTTTTGTGGGTTAACTGAAACGGAATTTACATTGAAGCAGTGAAACTTTACCATATAGGAAATATTCTAATCTGTTATAGGATATATTAATATCTTTTAACATTCCTAATCTCTATTATTAAATCTATCGAAGACCCTCTTTCTGACGTTCACCTAATGGCTACTAAAGGAATGAGTCGTTCTCTTCGTCATCCACCCTTAAAGGGATGTTAAGTGGACGTTGGTGCGTGGTTTTGTTGTTTGTTTGCTCCACATCCGACTTCAGCACATTTTTTATTACCGGGTTGCCTTCTTTCTGCGATCCCTACTCACTTGGCCAGACTTTTTGGTTAGTCTGTTATTAAAGACACCGCAAAGAGACACAGCAGGGTCTAGATGGTTTTGGTTCACTGATCCTGGCGTAAATTATCAACTATGAGTAGCTGACAGCTTCCATCACTGCTGTTGTCTGGAGTCTTGCCTCCGAAAATATATTAAGTTACCTGAGTTTGAATCACACCCAGATCGGATAAGAAAAATGAAGAAAAACATGTCAGATAGTTTAGACATTAACACGCTTATCACCACCAAACAGAATCTCTTAGAGAGTGTTAACTTTTATTATCAAGGAGGGGCAGGCCGTCACAAACTGGAGAGAACTGTCAGCTACTTCATGGAAACGGGACTGACATGATCTCATGAACCAAAGAACATGCGACATGGCTCTTCTACCAAGACGGGGGGAGGGGCCGCAACAGGTGGAACTGTTGCACCAATTTTAAAACACCCAATATATTCAACGACGAGACAGGCCATATGAATAAGAGCCGTATCCAAAAATCTATCCACAGGGAATAACATCCCGGAAAATAAACCACTGCTACCCAGTAGTTACCTTTAGGAGAAGGAAATGTTGCGGGAGTACAACCAGACACACATCACGGACAGAGTGGGCCTGACAGCCCTGGACGGCATCCACCCTACGAGAAGGAAATGTTGCGGGAGTACAACCAGACACACATCACGGACAGAGTGGGTATGACAGCCCTGGACGGCATCCACCCTACGAGAAGGAAATGTTGCGGGAGTACATCCGCAGAGTGGGCCTGACAGCCCTGGACGACATCCACCCTACGAGAAGGAAATTTTGCGGGAGTACAACCAGACACACATTACGGGCAGAGTGGGTATGACAGCCCTGGACGGCATCCACCCAACGAGAAGGAAATGTTGCGGGAGTACAACCAGACACACATAACGGACAGAGTGGGCCTGACAGCCCTGGACGCCATACACCCTACGAGAAGCAAATGTTGCGGGAGTACAACCAGACACACATCACGGGCAGAGTGGGCCTGACAGCCATGGACGGCATACACCCTACGAGAAGGAAATGTTGCGGGAGTACAAGCAGACACACATCACGGGCAGAGCGGGCCTGACAGCCCAAGACGCCATACACCCTACGAGAAGGAAAACTCCTACATAAACTTAGATCCAGCCTGTCGAAGACAAGAGTGTGTCGACCACGGCGCAGGTTTAGGGGAAATAACAGGATACACAGACATCTACGAGTACTGGCCATGCGACCAGCTCATTGTGTGTCATGATGTTGTTCTTACCCTTCAATATGAAACATGCCAAAGTGGCAAGTTCGCATGCTCACAAGACATGAACGCCGAAGAAGAGCTATCAAAGAAAGATAAGGCACAACGATCAGCACCAAGCAAAATATGCACCCTGAGCATATCCGCGAACACTTCTTATTTTATCAAAGCTAAAGGGTAACAGAAGTGTAGGAAAGTGTATACAAGTATTTTTAATAAAGAAAATACGATTACATCATAGGAAATGGTATTTGACTACCTCGACACTGCTAGATTGTGTAGTTAGTTACTCTAAATTTATGTCTAAGGTAGAGTTAGTTCTTCGGTACATTGTTTGTACTCGAGGTTAGTATGGGGATGGAGATGACATCGCGTATCAAATAGAAAAAAAAAATTGAACAGAGAGCACTGACATTTTCTAATCGTTCCTTTTATGTTTATGAAGTTCTTGATCTGTTTGCCTGTTGTTTCTTATTTCTGTTATGCGTATAAGGACGTGGTTAATAGAGCGCTGGCTTGACAATGAAGTGACCATGTGTTTGACTCCGTTTTGTAGCTAACCTAACTGAACTAAAAATGAATGTCTAACTAACGGAGTTGGAAGAGGTAATAACATCGAGGAAGACATTACCTCTCCTCGCCTACAAATTGTGTGACTATTACTGTGAACTTTAATATTTCACTCCCCTGCGGTATTATCTGTCCCTTGTTCTTATCGTCTTGGGGGTTTTTGCTGTTTGGCGGGACACGAACCGCTCCCCTCATCAAACATCAACATCAAAGTCTTCCAGGTTATATTTGATCTCAAGTGCCATCCAAAAATGAAAGTGAATATCAGTTTTGTGTAAATATGATTAGTTATGCTTTCTAACGATCCAACAATGCAACATCCTTTATGGTGTCAATCTCTACTATCGTCATTTTCCTTGCCTGTGATGTAATAAGACGTCTGACTGTCTTATAATCTAACCCCCCCCCCCCCCCCCCCCTTTTTTTTTCTCTCTCTCTCTGACTTGATATCTTGACGACCATGATTTGAGAAGCGCCGCATACACTAATCTATGACGTAGTCACCGAAACTTCACTGAATGACAAATGTGCACGCGCTATGAGTGTTGATATTGCAGATTGAGAGCTTTAATATCACCTTTTCCCCGCTCTCAAATATTTGATAGGCGAAGTACGGATACGAAATTGCAAAGCTCCAACACAATTTGTATTCACCGACTTTATATAAATAGACCATTATTCATAACTTCTTGGCCATTTATTGTTGGTGAATCCGCAATCAAGCAAGGGTGACTGGTTTGTTAACATTGTTCATATCAGGGTCATCGAGGTGTTTGTATTATGCTTTTTACAGAAGAATTTTGAGAATACCATAGACAGCTAAAAAGAGTAATGAAAATGTTCTGAAAGAGGTTAAAGCAAAAAGAGAGCTAAAAAATATTAGGAAGAAACAATCAATTTTTGGCCATGCAATGGGAAGAGAACAGCTGGAATATATTGTAACAACTGGGAAAATTGAGGGACGAAGAGATAGAGGGAAGCAAAGAGAAAAGATACCAGACAGCTTAAGAAAAGATAAACAATAGAAATGATAAATAACTATCGATATCGAAGGTTGTGGAGAGACATGATCACCTACGCCAGCAGGCATGGTACTTGATGATGATTATGCTTTTATCTTCACTCGCTGGAGTCCCTTGCTTGTAATATATACATATATATATATATATATATATATATATATATATATATATATATATATATACTTTCAATCGTTGGAGATCACCTTTGTTATTCTTTTGGGGGTGGTTTGAGGGTATGGGGGTCGTCTATAGGTAAGACGTCTGGCCTTGGATAAAAAGGGTCTCAGGTTCGAGTCCCACCACAGGCGGTGTAAATTTTCCCCTGATGTTTTCGTTGTAGCTTGACACTTCCCTTGGTTCTGGATGGTGAGATCAGAAATCTAGCTCTATTAAACAACGGCGAGAGGAACAAAGTTCCCAACTATTTAAATGTCATTTACCTGTTTTAATATTGTTCCACTTGTCTTTATTTTGCACTGAGGTGATGTCTTATTCTTTGTTGCTACCATTACTTCTGCCTTTTTGCTATTAAGGCTCGTTCATATACGGTTCATTAAATATATAGTAAACAGATAAATTAGTGAGAATAAGTATGTTTAATATTTGTGAACATAGTGGTGGCCGATTTTAATACTTTTCAAATATAATGCTATAGTCCACTAAAGAAATGTGTGTTATAAATGTTCTTAAATGCGATGTAGAGCCTGTCTAGAACATATGGATGGGAATCATGTACAATAGGACAAGAAGGAAAACAATCACAGGAGGATGTAGATATGTGGTTTTACAGAAGAATATTGAGAATACCATGGACAGCTAAGAAGAGTAATGAAAACGTCATGAAAGAGGCCAAAGCAAAAAGAGGGCTAATTTCTAATATTAGGAAGAAACACTCATCATTTCTTGGGCCATGCAATGAGAAGGGATTATCTTTACGACTCATAGTACCATTGCTAATGTATGTCGGGGAGCACACGATAGAACTAGAGGGATAAAGAGCGCTTGGTCAAAGCAGACGCCACGACGTGTGAGACTCAGGATTTTTATTTCACTAGAAGGGAGCAGCTGGAATATATTGTAACATTTGGAGAAATTGAGGGACGAAGAGATAGAGGGAAACAAAGTAAAAAGATACCAGACAGCTTAAGAGAATGGCTTGGCAGAAGGTTAACAACAGATATGACAACTGTTGAAATCGAAAGTTGTGGAGACACATAATCACCTACGCCAGCAGTCATGGTACTTGATGATATATATATATATATATATATATATATATATATATATATATATATATATATATATATATATATAGTTTGTTTTCATCTCAAAGTGGCATTGTGTATATTAACATTCCATTGATTATTAAAACTGATATTTTCTGAAAGTAGTTTCATTTTGTAACATCTCACATAAAACATACAATTGTTTAAGCTAAAGTGGATATTTATGTATACATTTCTATTTTAGTATTTAATGCTTGTAACAAAATGATCAAAGATTAGCATTGCTGAACGATTCCTGGATGCAATGTTCAATATTTAACCACAGACGTCTTGTTAATGACAAAATACCGCTTCCTCTAATCACATTACATTTATAATAGAGGAATGTATTTTATCTTTCTGGTAATACACACTTGAGCAGATCAACTAAAGTTTCAGTGACGAACAACTGTGATTATATTTATAATCTTTGATGGTTATATTTATATCTTTGATGATTATATTTATAATCTTTGATGGTTATATTTATATCTTTGATGATTATATTTATAATCTTTGATGGTTATATTTATATCTTTGATGATTATATTTATAATCTTTGAAAAATCATTGTGGCGAAATTTCCAATTTAAAAATGACAAATAAGAATAACCACGACGGCCTCACTAAAAAAAAAAATACTTCGTGGTCCGGACTAACATATTGGAAACCACTGGCCTAAAAGATATGTACACTTTCTTTAACTTTGGCGTACACCCTTGACGTAAAGTTGGATATGTTTCAAAAATGCAATTGTTGGAATGAAACTCTGTATTTTCATATTACTTCTTGAAATGCTGTCAGTAACGGCCTTATTTATGGCTTTCTTCTATTGTTCATAATGTTATTATCAGGAGTTTCTATAACAGAAGCTCTGTCGTTATTTTATTGGTGCATTGTACTCATATACAATTTCAATTATTGTCTTTAGTAGCATTTGTTCCTTTTATCGTTTGTTAAAATTTCTTTTCTTTATATTTTTCTTCCATCTTATTTTGTTTTCTGCTATTCATAGGCGGTTGTTGCTGGTACTCTTTACAGATTTATATATTGACTATTCTCTAAAGTTCTAGCATCTAACCATTCACGCACTAACGGTTATGTGGCCACTAGGTCAATGTAACAAGAAGACAATACGAAAATGATGCCGATTCTTTGTAGACTACTGCAGGGCGACACGACAGCGAATGAAGTCCCTAGACATTGCTCAGGAGGGAAAGATCTTTGTGGGTCTGATAGATCCAGAAGCTTAGAGACTTCTGCCTTTTGGCTCTATAATTAGCTCTATGGTGTCGATAATTTGACACTGAATACGGAGAAAGTAAGCAAAGAAGAATTACACAAAACGTGCAGCCAAGAGAAAGTGGACACAATGAGAACAGGCAGGTGCTGGAACTGGGTGGGTCATGTACTCGGAAGAGATTCAGGAACAACTACAAGAACTGCTGTGTTTTGGACTAAGGAGTGAGTGCGATAGAGAGGCAGACAAAGAGCATCCTGGTGGAACTGATGAATGGGCTGGGCCAGCCAGATATGTGCATCAATAGAAGGACCGACCAGACCGCAGTTTCACTACAAGATATCACATGGTTTATACAGCCAAGGAAAAAGGTGGTAACAAGATAAGACTGGAACTTGATATCAGAGCACTTATGGACGTGTCCGATGTAGAGTGAGATTGATCATTGATTAAACTAAACTGTGAACTTGATAACAGTCTCAGCACCTTTGGACGGTTTGATGAGGATGATCTGTCGAGTAAACTAAACTAGGAGTTTGATATCAGAACAGGGTTGAAATCTGAAAAGCATTTTACAAACAAATATCTCACATTGTTATGTCATGGCAGTGTTGCTTACTTCTTGACGAGGTATGATACGTTCAACTTCAGAATATGTCTTCTAGCTTATATAGACCGCAAATGCTATAAATAAAATATATCTTTCGTTCGCCTGAAATGTCCATATCTGCAATGCCTTAAAAAAAAACACCAGTGCAAGCAACTTTGAGCTGAAGAACTCTTACCTATGCGTACAGCTAAGGGGTGATACATGATTTGTAATAGAACAGGACACATATATTACGGAAAGATAAGCTATGAAATAAAGCAGTTAAATATAGTAATGCAGTAATGTAAAGGACTTCCCATGGCGTATGTTAAGGCTCTAAGGAAGTGAAGTATTAACTTCACCTTCCTAGGCCACACATTTTAGAGGCGAGGGGTTAGTGCTTTTCCTCGTTGTGATTTATTTTCTCCAACTCACTGAGACAGATACATTTTTTAAAACTGGGTCATTAAGGTAAAAGGGAATGGACTCTTAAACTTTATTCCGAAAAAGAAATCTGTCTTTCAATTATGAAGTTTCGTGGCGTCAACTTTAGTATAAATCGTGTTCTTAAACAAGACGTGCTATATACAGTAGGATGGGAATCATGAAGAGAATGTTGCAGAACATGAACGTAATCTTAACACGATGATATTCTTTCTTTATGGCGTTTACACGATGGCTACTACAGGAAGGGATAGCCTTCTTTGTCGTCCGCCCAAAAGGACGCTAAATGAGCGTAGATACGTTGTGCTGTAGTTTATTTGTGCCTTTCACACATTCGACATCAGCACGACATTGTTTAGTACCAGGTTGACCTCCCTCTTTTATCCCCTACTTGCTTGATCAGGCACGATGATCTGTTTCCAGGAGCACCGCTGGTAGGTGCAGCGGGGTCTTGGTCAAGCTCACCTGTTCGTCAGTTCACGACGTTTGCCGTGGACCGTTGACCGCACTCACCTAAATTGCTGGATGGGCGCACGAGCAGTCGCTATAAAATATTAAATTATGACATTCGCGCAGTCGTTCCACTTGTCGACAGCATTGATCTGGGGTCACACATTGCGGTGGCTCTCAACTAGAACACACCGTTCTGTTTTAACCGTCAACGACTGGTGTTAAAGGCTACATGTTATCTAACGGCGGCATGCACCACAGAACCTGTGTATACACAAACCGCCCACTGGGTCTAGCAATTCTACAATGGAACTGAATTCTTAAACAGTAGTGGTATGTGTCATTGCTTATCACTGACACATTTAATTACGAAAAGTGTCTAACATATCTTCATCGGGGACCATGCCTACTCCATAGGTGATCACGTTTCTCAACATATTTCTATATCTCCATTTATTTATATTAATTCTTTTGCCGATATTCCACAACACTACTTTTAAAAAAAAACTCTTTTGATATCTTTTTACGTTGTATACCCCCCATCAATTTTTCCAGCCACCCTATTATTATCCAATATTCTTTTCTCATTACAGAGCCAAACAATTATGATTGCTTGCTCTGATGTCAGCAAGTGTTTTCTCTTAACGTTGATATCTCTCAGAAAGTTTTCATAATTCTTTTTAGCTATCCGTGGTGTTCCTGACATCCTTCTGTAAAACCACATTCATATGGCCTACACATATTTTATATAAGCTACAACGTAAACATAGTATATCTATGACTCTTAGCAATACTGATATGTTTAGTGATACGGCTGCAGCACATACCACAAACAAATCAGAAAGTAAATCACAAATATTTCTAGAATCAACATCAAGGAAACAATATTAATTGTCATAAAGGGAAGTAAAATTGCAGCCATCATTTTATATTAACCGACTTTCTGAAACTGTTAGCTGAGCTTTCGTTTCGCCTTTGTTACGAGTTTGTTTACTCGCCACGTTGATAACTAACAAAATCAGGCAAGAGATTATACCAAGAGACAATGTTCAACTACAACGATTTCCTTCTTCGCGTTCTCTTATGTTCCTTATGGTGCTGACGGTAATACGAAACTGTAGCTGTTCTCACAGACTCCACCACTGCCATTAAAAAAAAATTTTGTTTATGAATTCCCACTATGTTGTCCTTTTTTGATAGTTAAATTTTTTTTTTTTCACTCACTGTCTTATTATGTGCATTGTGTGATATGAGATCGTTCTTTTTACTTTGGGCCGACGTCTTCTCTTCATTGTATGTCACAGCTGCTTATTTTAGTTTAAACGTGTAATTTTAGTTACAGTCTTTTGAAATGCTACATTTTTGTGTGTAAATGTTCGAAGTCTGGTATATTCCGCTTGCCCTTAAAATTAATATTTCATGGAAGTAGTTTCAATTTTCGAAATAAATAAATATATATATATATTTACACACACACAAATAAAGTATATAATAATAAATATACAAAACGTAACATTTTCTTTAGCTCAAGTAAATTTTTATGTATGAATAATATTTGGCAATCATCGTACCAATATGGAAAAAGAAAAGTGGCAAGAGATACTGCAATCAATATAGAGGTATATCGCTTCTCAGCCATGTGGGAAGGTTATACGCCAAAATTGTGGGGAAAAGGCCACCAGTAATAGAACTACATTTAAGCGAGTTTCACATGGGGTTCTGGAAAAAAAAAACCAAAAAAAAAAAACAGAGGATGTACTGACGCACTATTCACTTTAAAAAAGATGCAGAAAAGACGACAGAACGCAATCAACATTTTTACATAGCTTTCATTGACCAGGAAAAAGCATTCGACAGAGTAAACAGAGAACAACTGTGGGAGATACTAACAGCATATGGAGTGACATAGTCAACATCTAACCAGCCTAATTAAAAGTCTCTACATCAATAGCAGCAGAATTCACACACCACTTCGAAGTTAGATCAGGTGTAAGACAGGAATGCGAATGATTCCACCTTCTGTTTATTACATACATGGTCTACATATGCAAGTTAGCCAACCCATCAGAGACAGAGAAAATTAATGAGCTTCTATTCGCAGACGATCAGGTTTTAGTACTTGGAATTATAAAAGACCTACAAGAACACTTAAATAGACTCATAGACAGCACATGCACAGCGCATGAATTGTGATGAGGTTTACAGCAAGCCATATCTGCGCCTTTCGAACCAACATATCCAACATCAGCGTGGCGTTTTTGAGCTGCGGGCTAACATCCCTGTTCGATCCCTGCTCGTGTGGTCAGACTGGTCGTAAAGGGAATGGCGTATTAATATTAACACTCCAGGTCGCGGCCTCTGTATGATTGTGTCCCCGATCTGAAGGTTCCGAGTTCGATTTCAAGGTTCACCCAGGCGTATAAACATGGGTTCCTGAGATTTTGTTTGGAAAATAAAAGCGGACTGGCGTGATACCGACCACATCTTTAAAAAATATGCTGTTGGTCATGGAATATGGTCGCTAACACCATGTTCGCCATACACTTATCAAAGTGTGGGAGAAACGTTTACTCTATTTTACTTGTTACTTACTAGACAATAACGTTAGGATGTGTGGAGGCCAGTGCTCTTCCTCATAATCATTATCTTTTCCACCCCATAGAACCAATTCTTGATACAACAGGACAACGTCAAGCGGTGGTTAGTGCGCTCTCTACTAAGCAGAAGGCTCCAGGTGTGGCCAGTCAGTTTTTTTTAACTTATGCGACTTCGGGCTTCATCCTGGCTTTGAAAATGGGTACCATATATTTTATTTTCAGGAAAAATATGGTATCCTGGCTTTTTATCGACCACATCATCCGGGAAATATGTTGTTGGTTATTGCAAAATATTGGCACTGACACTGTAATTACCATACACCTGTTCGTTCCCCGTCCTTGCGAGACATTTGTGTGTGTGTATCTCTGTAGAACGTGTCGTTAAAAGTGTGAGTACATGGAGTGTGAGATAACCTACGCTTGACAGAATAGCACAAACATACTGTGGGTTGTGTGCCTGGATTGCTGTTAGGATATTTCTTAACTCGGGTATTAAACAATTTTTTTTTTTTAATGTATAGTCTGGGTGTTTATAGGGATCTTTGGACCAAAGGACGATCTTTATCGCAAGAGCTGGTCATTTGTGTGTTTCTGTCCGTTAGTATTTTGACACACTATACAAGTGGCTTGCAGTAAAGTAGAGACACTAAGCACCCATTGAACGCATAAACGGTTAAGAAAAAGAAAAGACTTTAAAGCCTTACTAAATGCACATTTCGACCTGAATCATTCAGACATACTTGCTCCCATCCCCAAGATTAGTCTATTAGGAGTTTGTCAGTAACGAGGTGATGGAGTAGAATCTTGATCAGTTTTGATTCATAAGCTGCCGACTATGATTCTCTAGCTGCAGTTAGCCTGGTGGACATCTTGGTTTCGACAAACTTGTTTTTATATGTTTCTGACCCGAAGTAAAATGAAAGATCAATGATATGAACGGGTTTCAAGAACATATACAATATAGTGTATTAGTGTAATGCGTCTACGGAATTAGAGTGTATAGGGACTAGCGTTAATATGCGTGGCTGCAATAAAGCTGGTAATTGCCTGAACATAAGAACACGTAATGAAAAATGTATGGCTGCAGATGTATGGTAGTAAAGGATAACACAAACGTTAAATTATATACAAACCGCAGCAAGCTTTAGATTTACTTAGGCCTGCGATTCCATGGAAAATTCATGGAAAACCTCCAACTGGCGTGACGTCAGCGGTTTGTAGCTCCTGTGGTTGAAAACGTCACGCTAGTTTGTCGGTTTAGTAAAGCTATAGTTTACTGTGGTACAAGCTACCTTTATGTGAACACACGATTAAGCTCACAGCATATGTTTACTAAGGCCTGAAAGCTGAAAGGAATCACCCAAAGCTTGTGACGTTTTCAGCATTGCGAGCGGGGGCAGTCGTGGGTAAAATGACGTAAGCCGTCCGTAGCTCACATAGTTGCTGAAGACGTAGCAAACTTTGGGTCTTCTTCCTCTTCTATCCTTCCGTTGGCGTCGAGGGAAGATACAATCTGCGATTCTTTGCTCTTCTGGTGTTATCTCTCCTACTGACTCTCATCATCATCATCATCGTGTGCCCTCTCCGCAACGAAGGTTGGCTACCATGGATCGCCATTCTACTCTGTTTCTTGCTTTGATGGTGCAGGCTGACATAGATTGACTTGTCCATCTTTTGATGTTACTCGTCCATGTTAGTCTTGGTCTGCCTCTTTTACCTTGTATTTTTCCTTCCAATATTACTTTTAGTAGGCTGTTGTGTCTTTTAACATGCCCCAAAAATTTAATTTGTCTTGTCTTAATTGTGTTCAGCAGTTCTCTTTTTATTTTCAGTTGTTTTAAAACTTCATCGTTTGTTACCTTTTGTTTCCATCTAATTCTACCCATTCTTCTATAAATCCACATTTCAAAGGCTTCCATTTTCTGTTCTGTTTTCATGTCTAATGTCCATGTTTCTACACCATACAGGAATATTGAGAAGATGTAACATTTTGCCATTCTTAGTTTCAGCCTTGCTGATATTTGTTTTGTTGTTAGTATATTTTTCATGGCATTAAAATTACTTTTTGCCATACCTATTCTTTTGTTTATTTCAGTTTTGCATTTTCCATCATTGGTTATAGTATGTCCTAGGTACTTGTAACTCTGGACTGTCTCCAGATGTATTCCCTCAACTGTGATATTTAATTGTAGGTCTTGAGAATTTTCTTTGTCTATGATCATAGTTTTAGTCTTTTTGATATTCATTTCTAGTCCATAGTTTTTGCTTGTTGTGTTTATCACATTAAGTAATTGTTGTAGGTCTTTAGGATTTTCTGCTAGTAGAACAGTATCATCAGCTTATTATCTCATGTTATTGATTATCTTTCCATTAATGTTTAGGCCTGGTATCTCTGAGTTGTTTTTAAAGATTTACTGGCTCGAGTATCCCCTTTATCCATCTCTTTCTCTGTCTTCCTCTTAATCTGGCATTTTCGTAGCGTTTGTTTATGGCTCTTTGAGTCATTGTTAGTTCTTTTTGTCTTGTTATGTGGCCGAACCAATTTATCTGTTGTTTTTTTATGTATTCGATGGCTGGTTCAATTTCGAGTTTCTTCCTCAGGTCAGTGTTTCTTACTCTGTCCCTTAAGCTGTTTCCTGTCATTCTTCTGACACATTTCATTTCGGTGGTCGTTATCTTTCTTATTGTTCTAGAGTCCAGCGTCCAATTCTGGCACTGATAGCACAGAGTTGGTAGAAAAATTGATTTGTATATTGCCCTTTTTGCTTCCGTAGTTATTGCTTTGTTTTTCAATAGTGTTGATATTGAACTTGAAGATTAAAAACTCTGGGTGAATTTAGGAAAGCCCTCTCAGCCGTCGTAAATCTACAGATGAGTTGGTTGTGATTATCCTTAGCGTTGACTACTATAGTCCGTTCGGAAATTCATAATCACACTTGAATTAGTTTTGCGTGATAACCGCTTGTTATTTTGGTTTCAAAATTGGCATGCAATCTTAGAATATTGATGACGCAAAGATTTTGGTATTTTTTATTCCACAAACACAACAGATTTTGCACATCAGCAAATTCCTTTGATCTTTTATGACGATATCACACAAGTTGATTCAAATTTTAGAGTTTACAGTAATCGTGTTAAATGTTCCAGTTTACGGCAATTCTTGTCTGAGGCGTATCTACATAGTGCTTAATTGTGGGTGTTGTTCGTTATGTGTATTTGCAAACATGAATTCAGTTGGTTACAATTGCTGATATAGTAAAAAAGTAACCTTTCGCATAGTTATAAATTTTCATTTCAAACTCATTGTAATTTGGATATAAATGTTAGTATTTAAAGTCAACAAATTGTCTACACAAAATTAATAAAGATGCGACTTCCCTTCGGTAATAATGCCAAGGCCGTGGTGCGTCATGTCGTTCAATAACAATTCAGTTTTGTGCACGGGATTTTTCCTGAAGTTAGTGTTTCTGCAATAGCCAAACTATTTTACGTGAACGACCGCACCAAATTAATGTATATATCCTAAAATGGTGTCAAATTCGAACAGGGTGAATTTAATATAGCCTAAAGAAGAAAACTTTTAGACTAGATCAAATTTCTCAGAGCAAAAAATATTTCTATAACGTCATCAATATTCTAAGATTGCATGCACATTTTGAAACCAAATTAACAAGCGGTTATCACGCAATACTAATTCAGGTGTGATTATGAATTTCTGAACGGACTATAATATCTTGCAATGTGACTGTGGGGCTTGAGTCCAACCAGAGAAGCTGGAGTTGGCCAATTTCTTTTTTGTATTGTTCGCCCATTGTAGATGTCGAGATGACTGATAACACTGCGAACCTTAATTAAAGAGCTACATGTGAGGGTGTGGATTATCGATCAGTCTGATGTTGTACTAGGGTTTTATTCTATAGGGTGTTTTTAAAGTTGCAGTGCAGTGAATATTTCTAATATTCAGTAAATGACGTAATCATCATCTACGTACCACAATTTTGTAAACCACATTTATGAACAAACCGCTGCTTCCTTTAAGGTTTTATTTACGCAAAGGACGGGCACTACGCTACTTTCACTGTCTCATTGCTTGAAGGAAATGGTGTTGACGATTGAAAACAGGGTATTTCTGGTTGAGCATGTCTTCCGTAATGGCGGTAAATATACGGATGAGGTCATTAGACAATTCGTGAGGAAATTTCCAGACTCACAAGTCCCTCACCGAAATTCTGTTACAAAATTGATCAAAAAGTTTCGTGAAACCGGTAGTGTGGTAGATGCATACCGATCTGGAAGACCTTCAATTTCACAAGACCAAATTATGGAACTCCAAGACAGAATTACAATGAGTCCAAATGCATCTTTAAACCACTTGTCTCAACAGGTGCAAATATCTAAGAGTTCTGTTCACAAAGTTTTAAGAAGTGAACTACACTATCGTCCATACAAATTAACTGAAGTGTCTCAACTCCAAGAAAGAGATTATGAATCCCGTTTAAACTACTGCATGTGGTTTCAGAATTTTATTTATGAACATGGCGCTGCCATCCTTGACGTCACTTTTAGGCACAACTTTATTGTGTTAATACCAACATTACCCATTATAAGCTCGCCGATAGCAGTCAAGTATATTTGAATAATACCATTTATTTTACAATTTGTGTGACGCATTAGTTAACCGCATTTCTGGTGACGTTTTTTATTTAGAGAGTATAAATTCACTGCACTGCAACTTTAAAAACACAATTATATATATGTATATCATTAAGTACCGGGCATGTTGACGCATGTGATCGTGTGTGTCTCTCCACAACTTTCGATCTCGACAGTTATTTCTAATTTCTGTTGTTAACCATCCGTCAAGACATTCTCTTAAGCTGTCTGGTACCTCTTCTCTTTGCTTCCCTTTATTATTTTTTTTCTTCGTTTCCTCAATTTTCCCAGTTGTTACAATATATTCCAGCTGGTCTCTTCACATTACATGACCAAAAAATGATGATTGTTTCTTCCTAATATTGGAAATTAGCGCTCTTTTTGATTTGGCCTCTTTCAGAACGTTTTCATTACGCTTCTTAGGTGTCCATGATATTCTTAGCATTCTTTTGTAAAACCACATTTCTACAGACATCACTGATTTGTGTGTGTGTATATATATATATATATATATATATATATATATATATATATATATATATATATATATATATATATATATATATGCAGTTATATCGACAAAGATGGAGGAACAGAAACTTATACCAAAATGAAGATTAAAAATGGAAAAAGAGCCTGTATTGCATCAGGAAATAAATGGAAATCCAAATAAATTAGGTTAAATACACAAAATAAAATTTTTTCTCAATGTTGGATAATTCCTTTTATATGAAAGTGACACATGGAGAGCAACGAAATGTGCAGACTTACAAGTGGAAATAGTAGGATAAAATCACAAATTTAGAACTATGGAAAATTACCAGTCAACTATCAGTCATCATCATCACGTGCCATACCGGTTGGCGTAGGCGATCATGTCCTTCCACAATCTTCTATCTACAGTGCATCGTATCAGTTCTGTTGTTGACTGTTTTCCATGCCATGACACCAAACCATCCAGTATTTTCTCTCTTTGTCGTTCGCGGTCTCTCTTTCCTTTTTTTTTGCCAGTTGTAACCAAGTATTCAAACTTTCCTCTTCTCATGATGTGCCCGAAAAAAGTTGATTGTTTCTTTCTGATGTTTTTTATGAGCTGCATTTTTATGTTGGCCTCTTTGAGAACTTCCTCATTGGTCTTTTTAGCTGTCCAGGGAACTTTCAACATTCTCCTGAGAAATCCCATCTCTGTGGCCTCTAATCGTCTTTTTATTTGCTTTTCTACTGTCCATGATTCGCTTCCATATCAGTGGACTGTCAGTGGACAACGAAATTGACAAAGACTTTTGGCGCTGGGTAGGGCACACGTTGTGGAAGCCAACTGAAAGTATTACACTGCACGCCCTTTTCTTTGAATCCCCAAGGGAGGAGAACAAAGCGGAAGGCCTAATATGCTTGGTGTAGGCTGATGGAAGCAGAAGTAAAAAGGACAGGGAAGACATGGAACGATCGAGAATGGCACCAGAGAGGATGGCTTGGAGAGTGTTTGTTCCTTTGCTCCATAATTAGTTGAAAGGAAGAAGCGACTAATTCCGGAGGATGTCTATTATTATTATAGCTATTGTAAATAATTGTCTTTGTGGACAATTCTGAAGCAATATGGTTTACCATCAAAAATCATAAATATTATCAAAGACATGTATGATGGTTACACATGTGCAGTTCGAACAGAGGAAGGACTGAGCGAATGTTTCCCCACTAGAAACTGGGGTTAAACAAGGATGTATTTTATCGCCCTTGTTATTTGGAATTGTTATGGACTTCATAATGAAGAAATGCTGCACTGGTAATAAAGGCATCGAATGGATACAAGGAGACCATTTGGAGGACCTCGACTTTGCTGATGACATAGTTCTCATCAGCAGTCAGATAAAAACGATGCAGGAAAACACAAATGAACTATCATCAATAGCCAGCAAAATTGGGCTTGAGGTCAATCATGAAAAGACTAAAGTCATGAAAAGTTTAATTCCAACAAGTGACAAAATATACATGGAAAACAAACCAGTAGAAGAGATCGATCACTTTATCTATCTTGGAAGTCACATTGATCGAGAAGGGGATACGAGCAAAGAAATTAGAATCAGAATGGCTAAAGCAGCAATGTCTTTCAGAAGCCTTGAAAAGTTGTGGAAATCAAAACTCATCAGCACAAACACAAAACTTAGGCTATTCAAATCAAATGTACTATCAACCCTTACGTATGCGTGTGAAAGCTGGAAAACAACAAGAGATATAGAAACAAAGTTGAACGCATTCGAAAATAAATGTCTAAGGAAAATACTTGGTATAGAATGGAACGAATTCAAAACAAACGAGGAAATTAGAGAAATCGCCAATCAACCACTAATATCTTCAGTAATAAAGAAAAGACGATGGTCATATGTTGGACATGTGATGAGAAGAGATAATAATCGCATAGCAAAGCAAACCCTCATATGGGAAACAACAGGTAAAAGAAAAAGAGGTAGACCCAGGGAGATACTGAGAAGAACATTGATGAGAGAGGCAAGAGCAGCAGGAATCTGCTCCCTCAATGAGATAGAACTGCTTGCACAGAACAGAGACAGATGGTGAGATTTTATAAAATATCTTTAAAAGAAAACTGATAGAACAAAAAATTCATATAGGTGAAGGTGTATCTTGGTCTACGCCCTATGGGCCGGTTACGGCCCGAAAGGTCAATAGATAGATAGATAGAAATAATTGACATCATTCTCACAAGTTTTCTTGATTATGACCCTTGCAGCACCGCTAGACGTAGCATAGGGCTTGTAGTTTTTTTTTTTTTTTTTTTATCCATCACTGTTCTGGGTGAGATGTTTGATCTTATCCAGTGAGTCTATGCCTGCCAATTGTGCTTCTCTCATACGTATTCTCTCAAGCGCCTCTCTATGTCTTCCTCATTTTCTGTATCCTGATGTTTCCCTTGGAAGAACCTGTCTTGAAATTCTCTTGTTGTCTCTTCACTGCACATGCCCGCCAAATGTCCGTCGTTTTGTTTCTAACTGTAGATGAGATCGTTAGTTCCGTGACCATTTCTTTTATCTCTATATTAGTCTTGAATTTATTCAATTGTACCCATGGTATGCTTCTTAGACATTCGACTTCGAGAGCGTTCAGTTTTTTTTTCCCCTCAATCTCCTTTGTTGTTTTCCTCGCAAGTATTACTGAGCTATTATTAGTCAGTGCTCTCTCAATCACCAGTAAGTGATACAATTGTGCTATAGTGCCACCTTCAATATCTGCCCATTTACGAGCTTCTACGAGTAGTTAAATTAATAAACACCCCCAGAGGTCTGGCTTGCCGCCTGCAAACATTGCAAGTTATCACTTATTGAAGCTTCCGTACACTTTCAGTGATAGATGTTTAGTTAGATCTGCTATTTTCTACTGAATGGGCTTGTCGTTTCTGTTTGCATAGGGACAGTATCGCTGGCTTGAAACGTAAATCCAATTCTACTGAATGTAAAGTATGTCAGCGGTTCTTGTTACTTTGGCTGTGGAGGGTTCGTGAATGGTTGTTATTTTTAGATATCACAGAGAAGAGTGTCACGGGTGAATCCCGTGAAAGCTTGTGAATCCTTGATTTAATGTGACAAGAATATAATGGCCACACATTTTTTAAATGGTAAAGATAAGAGCACTTCAGGCATGCTAGAAGTGGGCGCTTTTTATACTGTTTAAATCGTGTGTGCTGGTTTTTTAAATGATTATTTTCTATGTGCTCATAGCTATCCGTCAACATATCCGCCTACCTATATGTCCGTCTAAACATTTATACGTACGTCCGTCTATTCAATAAAACAGAAAATCATGAATGTCGCCAAAAATAAACAGAACATCAACATAACTATAGAAGGCAGACAACTAAAACAAGTAGAGGAATTCAAATGCGTAGGAAGTCTAATGACAAACGATAATTCTCAAACAGCAGAGATAGAATCAAGATGTAACAAAGCTTGTGAAATCATTGGACAGTTATCACCACTATTGTCCCACAAGGAAATAACTCTAGAGGCAAAACGAGCACTACACAATACAATCTTCACCCCAACGTTGTGCTTCCAATGCCAGTCCTGACCCTAGATGCAAAAACAATAAGAAAAATAACCTCTACAGAGATGAAATGTGTTAGACGAATGACAGGAAACAGTCTGAGAGATATGATCAGAAATGAAGAACTGAGAAAAAAGCTAGGAATAGCCCCCGCCATAGAATATATAAGGAAACAACAAATAAAATGGTTTATCCACGTGACAAGGTAGAAAGAACAAAACATAACACAACGAGCCAACAACAAACGTTGTGAGAACACCAGACCCAAGGGTCGACCACGAAAAAGATGGGTCGATGGAATATTAGAAGCACTAGGGAACATAACAGCAGCAGAGGCGAACAGAAGAGCAAAAGACCGCAAATTATATCTCCCATCGACGCTGAAAGGCAGATTAGAAAAGAAAGAAGAAGTCCGTCTATTAGTCTATGTCAGTCTATCGATATATCAATCTATGTCTGTCTATCTATTCTTCTGCCTGATTGCATGTTTGTCTGCTCATGTCTTGCTTGTCCGGCCGTCCATCCTCCCAATCAATCAGTCTCTCACTTCCGCTCTCTCTCACTCTTTCCGCCCGTGCCTTCATCGAACTGTATATCCTATCTGGAAATCCTTATTATCTACCCACCTGCTATGTGACAGATAGAAGCAGAGATGCCATAAGTTTGGGGCCCTCTTTAGACCTAGCAACAAGTCAGTGCACTAACAGTTCATGGTAAAAGATGAAAGAAAGAAGAAAAGACGCGCGAACTATGAAATATAATGAATAAATTGCAGAGAAATACGCACCTTAAGATATTCTGTAGCGAAGGTAGTATCAAGTTGAGTTAACTTATGTAATAGCTTTCGCTATACGACCTATCTTTTATTATAATGTGATGAATCATTGCAACTGATAGAGAAATACCCTCATCAGCGCTATTTATAGCAGGCGTGGGGGAATATTTATATATTTATGAGCACTCTGTTCCAATGTAAGTTTGTGGCCGCACAGTATTTTTATGTAGATTATTACATGGTTTTTATGTACATTATTATACGGTTTTTAAACAATGTGTGTGCGTGCGTGTGTTACGCCGTAATTGTGTGTGTTACAAAAACGTTTCTGTGTGTTCTATGTGTCTTTATACTTTTATATATGTTGTGATATCTATTGACCTTTCGAGTCGTAACCAGCCCCTAGGGCATAGACTCAGATACTCTCTATATCTCTAATCTTTTATTTTTTCGTTTATCTCCAACTGGCAGTATTACACAACAGACCCTTTTTTGGGAATCACCAGGGAAGAAGACAAAGAGGAAGAACAAGGAATTCTTGGAGAAGGCAGATGGAAACAGAGATGAGGATGATGGGGAAGACATGGAATGATCTTGAAAGAATGACAAGAAACAGAATGACTTGGAAAGTGTTTGTTGAAGACCTATGCTCCATAGGGAGCTGAAAGGAAGAATAATAAGAAGATACCAGTTTATTTGTTGTTTCTGTGTGCAGCTTAACATTTGTTCAATGCCTACTCTTTCTATTATAATATCATTTCGGATTCTGTCTTTTCTGGTCACTTTTATGCTTTATCGTTAGTGACATGTTTGACATTGGTAACATAATGTTGGAGTTAATATATTGCGTACAAGATGTTTCTTGGTGGTAATAGGAAGTGCTTTGTGTTGTAGTAATAGGGGATCATCATCATCGAGTGCCGTCTCCGCAACGAAGGTTGGCTACCATGGAGCGCCATTCTGCTTTGTCTCTTGCTTTGATGGTGCAGGTTGTCATAGGGCTGATTTGTTCATCATTTGATGTTACTCGTCCATGTTATTCTTGGTCTGTCTTTGCCTCTTTTATTTTGTATTTTCCCCTCTAGGATTACTTTTAGTAGGCTGTTGTGTCTTTTAACATGGCTCAAAAATCGCATTTGTCTTGTTTGAATTGTGTTTAGTAGTTCTCTTTTCATTTGTAGTTGTTTTAAGACTTCGTCGTTATGCATTGCCATTTGGTTGCTACTTTTTCCATCAGGATTTTCTCTTCTGTATTGCTCAATTCCTTCTTCGAGCAGCTTCTGTTATGTGTTCTTTATTTGTATTGTATAGGTATCTTTAATATCTTTTTGATTTAAAGCTGTTATATCTAGTGGATTTGTTGATGAATTAGACTTTGGCTTGTTTCTCTTTAGTTTGATTTTCATTTTAATCATTACAGGATTGTGATCTGAATTAATATCTGCTCCTGGGTAGGTTTTGGCTTTCTTTACGCTGTTATGGAACCTTTATTTTATCATTATGTAATCTATTTGATTCCTCTTTTTATCTCCAGGGCTTTTCCATGTGTAAAGTTTCCTTTTCTCTTGCTCAAATTAGGTGTTACGTATTATTAGCCTGTGTTCTTCACAAAATTGTATTAATCTTTCTACTCTGTCATTTCTTTTTCCTAAACCACGATTTCCATAATGGTCTTATATATATCTTTTCCTGCTTTAGCGTTCATGTCACCCATTACAATCAAGATGTCTGAAGATTTCACTTGCTTCATAACTTTATTTAGGTCTTCATAGTATGCCTCTATTTGTTCATCTGTGTAGACTTGGAGTGGTGCGTATGTCTGTATTATTGCTATGTCGAATAGTTTTGCTTTCAACTTTGCTTTCGACTAGTATAATCCTATCACTGTATGTCCAGTGGGTACTTATATATTTTTGTAGCTCTCTTTTTATCAGTATTCATAACTCCCTTTGATGTTCTGTTGTGTTTCCTGAATATATACATGTATATTTTTCGTCCTCTAATGTACCCACATTCTTTCCATCTTGTCTCTGATATGCCTAAGATATCTATGTTTATTTCGTTCTGCTTGTTGTATCAGATTTTCCAATTTCCCTTCTTGATATAGAGTCCTAACATTCCTTATTTTAAGATCTTTTCTCCGACATAAGTTCGAATTAATTATAACTAATATAGGGGATAGCTGTCCCTATATTTTGTTTGCCTTGTTGCATTGGATGTCTATTTCTTTATTGATTTTGCCATCTTCAGAGTGTGTTCGCTAATTTATGACTAGGTGTTCTGTAGCTATGTTGAATGTCTTCATTTTTCTTCCTATTGATATAACTTCTGTTGTCTACCAATGCTTTTTTCCCCTTTTTTTAAAATCATTTTACATTATTTAAGTACAGCAGATGTTGTTAAAATTGAGTTTCTTCGAAAGCGATTAGAGCCTGGTCGTTAGCAAAGAGTAGTTTATTTATATCGCCACACTGCAATTTGGTATCACTCTCTCTCTCTCTCTCTCTCTCTCTCTCTCTCTCTCTCTTGTATTGGTAGTAAAGTTGATAGCACCTTCCCCCGTCTTTTTAGAAACGTTTGGCTAAACAGCAAATTGATAACTAAGACAAAAGCCACAGTTTACAATGAAATAATTTACGATGATACATCATCGGTATTATTATATTTCAGCGAATCATGAACAACGTATGAAAAGCAAAAGAAAAGGCTAAATGACCCATCTGTGATGTCATCGTCGTATTCTTGGTATCACCTGTAAGGACAAAGTGAAAAACGTGGACGCCCTCACTCGCGAACATCTACCGCGGCTCTAACAAAGTAGGTACGCTGGCTTGGTCACATACAGAAAGATAACCACATACCAAAACACATGCTTTATGGACAACTAGTAGATAGCAAAAGAACTAAAGGGCGCCCAAAACTCAGATTTATATACGTATGTAAACGTGACATGAATGCGTGAACATAAACCCTGAAGCCTGGGAAGAGATAGTTGCAGACCACAATATTTGGAAACACACTCGAAGCTCCAACTCAAGCAAGAATCAGACCGATTCATAAAAGAGAATAAACGGCAAAAGAAAGGGGGGGGGTACATTTTTCCTAGGGCGCTGCAAAATCCATAATCAGCTATGAGTGACTGAGCCTTCAACCCGCAATCAATGTAGCAAGCCTGCTCTGGGAACCTTGACCGGAGTGTACCCCCACATCCCATCCACAGAGAGCTAAATCACTAGCGGGACCGTGCCCGCTTCTGATGATCAGATCATTATCCTCGTGCTGCGAAGCTCCCTGTATAGTTACTTGTATGTTGCACATAAGGTACCGCTGTCAATATGAAGTTACACGCACAAAATGTTATTTATTTTTTAAACATCGTTTTGTTACCTTCATGATGTAATGATTAGGTAACACGAGTTGATGCACTGTCTCTTTAACCGTGAGCGATTTGAACTTGTCCATGGACTGTACGAAACATGTCAGTGAAAGGGTTCACATTTTATCCTTAACCCTTTATCTCCGGACTAAAGGTTCTAACGTTAAAAAGTACGAAATGATGAAAAATTGAAGCCTTTGAAATGTGGATATATATAGTAGAATTGGGTGGGCAGAAAAAGAAAAACAAACGATGGAATCTTAAAACAACTAAAAATGAAATGTGAACTACTAAATACAGTTGAAACAAGACAAATGCGATTTTTTAGGGGCATGTTAAAAGACACAACAGCCTACTAAAAGTAATCTTGGAAGGGAAATACAAGGTAAAAGAGGCAGATCAAGACTAACGTGGATGAGGGATATCAAAAGCTGGGAAAGTCAGCCTATGACAACCTGCATCATCATAGCAAGCGACAGAGCGGAGTGGCGCTCCATGGTAGCTAATCTTCGATGCGGAGACTACTATTCTTGTCTTAATGGAAACATCGTGACATAAAGACTGAAAATAAACCTTGCAGCCTGGGAAAAAAAATAACCGCAATCTTCTATTCTATTCTATTGACCTTTCGAGCCGTAACCGGCCCATAGGGCGTAGACCAAGATACACCTTCTCCTATATGAATTTTTGTTCTAGCAGTTTTCTTTTAATCTTAGGGAACACATTCTAAAGCTCCAACTCAAGCAAGAGGCAGACAGATTCATAGAAAAAAAGAGATAATCCACGGTGAAAGAAAAGAAAACATATCATAGGGTCGCTGAAAAATCCATAGTCAATTATGACTGCCAGAGACCACTACTACGTCCTTGTCATATTTCTGTTGATTAGAATTGTCGTTATTACCTCTACCATGTCTATTCCCCTTCTATTTCAATATATTACACTTCTCACATTTATCTTATTTCCGTTTATTCCAGTCGCGTCATATGTTAACCCTTATCGGACTTAGTGCTCCGGTTCTTTCTGCTCAACATTAGCATACCTCCCCAACTTTTCTCTGTGTTCCAGCATGAAAGCATTTGATGTCATTGATTTAGTTCCTCCTAAGACCTAACACTACACTCTCATGTTTCAAGAAATCAAACGCATGTGGAGAAGGCCACGCATGTGATATCAATATCGATCGCCAATTCGTCTGGCCTGGCAACTACAGAAACTGTTCCGCTGTGCACAGACACCGTGTAACTGCATCTCGCCTTCCTAACATTTACGAGTTATGGCGAGTGAGTCATATTGATGGGAAACCCTGCTCACGCCGGACCTCGTCAGGCTAAAATAAAGTGGGAAAACTCCTTATTTTCTCCACCCCTTCCCATCTCGCACTAGATAGACCACGTGATACACATTGCTTTATGTGATAGATGAGGGGTTCCCATGCTTTTTTCTCTCTCTCTTACTGAGAAGTTAAAAATAACATCAGTCATATGACGTCACCAATAAATGTATTTTAATTTAAAGTTAATACCCAGTTAGATTTAATTCTAAGAATAGGTATATTCTTTTCGCACACACAATGCTTTTGTTCTTCTTATGCAACTATTGAATGATGTTCGTCTACTCGTGCCGATGATGATCACGCTGTCATCGTTCTTTGTCGAGTGGGTTCGGGACTAGCTTTAAGTTCCTGCCATATAATAATTTGTAATAAAATACAATTAATACACGGTTAGTTCTTCTCAGAGAGAAAAGTGAGAAAAGTAACAAACAACACAAGAAGAGATAGAATACCAAATGAAACCATAAGAAAAATGGTAGGAATAAAACCCTGCCAAGAATATATAGAACAACAACTTAAATGGTTTGGCCACCTGGTCAGAATGAACCCTTACCAATCACCATCAAGGACGTTCTTCTCGAGAATGCATGGAAAAAGACCAAGAGGAAGACCCAGAAGAAGATGGATAGATGCAGTGACAGAGACATGTAACAACAAAGGAAGGTCACTAATTCAGACAGTTCGAGCAGTTCAAGAACGACAAATGATATAAACCACGACACCTTTTAGTTATCAGTGACAAGAGAAAAGAACAAGTTCTTCTCAGACCGAAGACGGCACACAGGGCAGGACATTAACTCTGCATGTCTGACGAATCACTTGTAGGTCATATTTTGTTTTTAGGCACATAGTTAGTTCTATTATATTTGTTCCTCAGTATTTCATTGTCCTTACATTATTTTGCTACCCCGTTTCCACGTGGAAGTCTTGTGTCGGAGTCTTCTTTTGTCCATTCTGAGTACTTCCAGCCTCTTCTCCGAACATAACTTGTCACATATTCTCATATTGTCACATATTAGAGAGTTTGGTCTCTTCTCCCATAGTTTCATTTGGTGTAAAGTTCTCCAAGTTACGTTTAGATGTCTTCTAATACATTTGTTAGTCCCCTTTCTAATGCTTGAATGGATTTACATCTCTCGCATCCTTATATGTTAGCACGGGTATCATATCCGAGTTGAACAGTCTCATGTACTTGATATGTTTGATCGCCCAATACTTGTTAGTTTGTTAAAAGCACTTGATGTTTTTCAATACGGGTAATAATTTAATTTGTTGTGTTCCCATCTCGTGACATTTTGCTCCCTACGTAGATGAAGGGAATACATGCAGTACATCATCATCATGTGCCATACCGGTTGGCGTAGGCGATCATGTCCTTCCACAATCTTCTATCTACAGTGCATCGTATCAGTTCTCTTGTTGACTGCTTTGCGTGCCATGACACCAAGCCATCTAGTATTTTCTCTCTTTGTCGTCCGCGATCTCTCTTTCCTTTTATTTTGCCAGTTGTAACCAAGTATTCCAACTTTCCTCTTCTCATGATGTGCCCGAAAAAGTTGATTGTTTCTTTCTGATGTTTTTTAGGAGCTGCCTTTTTGTGTTGGCCTCTTTGACAACATTCTTCTGAGAAATCCCATCTCTGTGGCCTCTAATCGTCTTTTCATTTGTTTGTCTACTGTCCGTGATTCGAAGTACATTTCATGCACATTAATTTATCCTAGAGCGTTAGTAGTGTGAAGGTTAATTTGTGGGCCATGCAATAAAGATAACGTGAGTTCGATCATAGCTTGTCGCTCTCTAGTTGACCCAGCTGGAAAAATGGGCACCTGACTTGCCTATTTTGGGGGAGGAAGGTTCTTCTGCTCTCACACGACGATGGCTACCCCTCTCTAATGGTCGTCTCTGGAAGGACGTTACATGTGTGTAGATGCCTTGTGGCTCACTGTAAGCTGCGATATTTCGATATCGACGTCTTCCTGCCGAACACACCCGAGACCCTGACTTCGGCCTATTGTTCTTGGTACAGCGTTGCCTGGTACCTTCCATCGCCTGCTCGCATGGTCAGACTGGCTAGTTTGTTTACTAAGGCCATGGAGGTGGTGGTGCTTTGATCCCTGACACATGCAGTCAGCTATGAGTCACTGAACGCTTTTAATTCCAAGTGCTGTCGTGCGTTTTTACCGCCATTAACAATATTTGATTTCTGGCAGTAATTTCTAGGATTTGGGAATAGCAAATGATATTATAGCAAACAACATTATAGCAATTGACGTTATAGCAAATGACATTATAGCAAACAGCATTATAGCAAATTACATATCAAATGACAGTGAAAAATAATTATGACTGAACATATCCTGGACAAAATTGGCAATGTGCTCCATGGGTTCCCGCCAGCACAAGCATGAGAACCACTACAGTTGTGTGTTTCGTCACTTTTCACCTGCGATAGTTACTCACCGCAAAATTCCCCGTCCGTGCATAATTTTAATAATTTTTCTGGTTACTTTTTTACATTTGCGTAGGAGGTTGTTGCTCTTGTTTGTTTTGGTTTCCTAAATGTTCTGGAAAGGTATAAAGGCTCAGCCACCAGGTATGTCGGGTTGTTTGAGGCGCCAGAAACGGCTGATTATTTTGGGCGTGAGCTAGTACTTTGAGCTTTGATCTTGGCACCATGGTTGTACTCTCAGAGCAGTTTCAACTTGTCACGCTAGTCCATTTTGAATATCGTGTAAGTAATTACGTTCCTTTATTTATGCTCTCCTTCTCGGTCTCTATCACTCACTCTCGCGATCACTCACTCATACACTCACTCACTCACTCACTCACTCACTCCTCACTCACTCACTGTAACGTTAAGTCTATCACGGCTTCATTTTTCTTACTATCTCACTATTAATTTCCTTTCTTTATGCTATCTTCCTCGGTCTCTTTCTCACTCACTCACTCACTCACTCACTCACTCACTCACTCACTCACTCACTCACTCACTCACTCACTCACTCACTCACTCATTCTCTCTCTCTCTCTCTCTCTTTGTAACGTTAAGTGTATCACGGCTTCATTTTTCTTATCTCACTATTAATTTTCTTTCTTTATGCTATCTTCATCGGTCTCTTTGTTACTCACTCACTCACTCACTCACTCACTCACTCACTCTCTGTACCGTTGTCTAGCACGGCTTAATTTGTCTTACTATCTCACTATTAATTTCCTTTCTTTATGCTATCCTCCTCGGTCTCTTTCTCACTCACTCACTCACTCACTCACTCACTCACTCACTCACTCACTCACTCACTCACTCACTCTGTAACGTTAAGTCTAACACGGCTTCATTTTTCTTATTTCACCACTAATTTCCCTCTTTCTCTTAGACATGTCGTTCACTTCTAAATGCACATGCCCACTGCTGCCCATCGTTGACATGCTTTAATACACTCTTTCATTTATTATTCATACCGCCCTTCCACATCGATTTGACCTCACTCATTTATTGCAAGACCACCCTGCTTCTGCTTTGTTTATTTTCTTCCATTCTCACTATCTTCTGTGCCTCTCTTTCAGCCTCTTTCTGTACCTCTTCCTTATTTTCTCACTCTTTTATCCCTTCCCCACCATGCGCCCCCACCCTCTATATCCAATTATTTCTAAATATCTTCTGTTTCACCTTCTATATGTGTTCTGCAATTCTTCACCATCACTTTTCCACTCTGTACATTTTTTTTCTCTCTCTATTTTACAATGTCTGTATCTCTGTTCCGAGATATATAAAACACAGACAAGGAGTCAGACAAGGCTGTGTTCTATCGCCGGATTTGTTTTCACTTTACAGCGAAAATATTATGAGATCAATAGTAGACAAAAAAGGAATTGAAGTCAACCGTCACAACATAAATAATTTGCAATATGCGGATGACACAGTCTTAATAGCAGAGACAGTGAGAGAGAGTGAGTAAGTGATTGAGAGAGAGAGAGATCGCGAGAGTGAGTGATAGAGACCGAGGAGGAGAGCATAAATAAAGGAATTTAATTATTTACAAACAAAAAGGGTCTCAGTTTGAATAGTACGAAAACAGAAGTAATGGTCATACAAAGAAACAATCATCACCATCATGCAGCATAAAAATAAACAGAACAAATATGAAACAAGTGCAACGCGTCAAATACTTGGGCACGATAATATAACATCAGATGGAAGATGCAACACAGACATAAAAAGCAGAATAGCTCAGGCCAAAATAGCACTTCAGAAAATGAAAAATATCTCATGCAACAAATCTGTCAATATAAGTGAGAAAGAGCGTTCATCGTTGCTATATAGAACCATTCTGACCTATGGAAGCGAATCATGGATAGTAGTCAAACAAATGAAAAGACGATTCGAGTAAAGGCCAGATATGGGATTTCTCAGAAGAATGTTGAAAGTACCCTGGACAGCTCTAAAAACCAACGAGGAAATTCTCAAAGAGGCGAACACAGAAAGGGAGCTCCTAAAAAACATCAGAAAGAAACAATCAACATTTTTCTGGAACATCATGACAAGAGGAAAGTTGGAATACTTGGTTACAACTGGCAAAATAAAAGGAAGGAGATCGCGGATGACAAAGAGAGAAAATAGTAGATAGCTTGGTGTCATGGCATGGAAAACAGTCAACAACAGAACTGATACGATGCACTGTGGATAGAAGATTGTGGAGGGACATGATCGCCTACGCCAACCGGTATGGCACATGATGTTGATGATGTATCTCTGCTTCCATCTTTATCTTTCTTTCTCTTTTTCTGAATATTTGTGTTTCATTTATTTTCGCTCGCACTTCCTTGTGTTTCTTTCAAATATCAGTGTTAATAGTACTCGCATAGGAATATTTTCCTATTCACAGATATCGTGAAGTAAAAAAAAGTAAAGTACCCCTGTAGCGCCAAGTGGCGGCGTATAGGGAATATGGTGTTAGTGACCATAAATTTTACAGACCTTCGGCACATGATTTTTTTTTTTTTTTTTGGAGGGGGGGGGGAGTAATGTAATCGGTATTACGCCCGTGCCGCTTTACATTCCCAGAAAAAAATCCGGTACCCATTTAAGGCTGGGTGAACCCGGAAGCCGTCGGTTGGGATCGAACCCTACCCCTTGTCCTTTGTAGTCCAGTTCACTAACCACTGAGCTATCGCGGCTCCCAGATATCGTGAAGCTTAGTGCATATTTGCCCCTCTCTGTCACTATACCAACTCACTGTCCCCTCTTCTCACTGACAGCAACTAGCCCTTCTGTTAATATTGTAACATCTCCAGGGAAAGCTTATTAGTTGAGAGGTAAGATGGTGGCCTTTGGACAAGAAGATCACGGGTTCGGTTCCCACCACAAGCGCTGGAAAATAATAGTAAAAAAAAACAACCAGCCCTGGTCTCTAGGTAGTGAGATCCGATGTCTAGCCCTCTCGGATAACGGAGGAGGTCCCTTGCGCTCTTTGCGCACGTTAAAGAACCATTGGCGGTTATTAGAAAAGAGTAAGCCAAAATTAGTAGGAAAAAAAATCTCCCTAAAGTGTTAAAATTCTCGACGATAAAAATATGAGAGTACCTCTGAAGTCGGAGAATAATTGCCTGTATGGTGGGGGGGGGGGGGCACTTAAGCACACGGTTGTCATTGTGGGAAAAATAGGAAAAAGTAATGTTCATGCAAAATTCAGTCCCTCGTGACTCCAGTAGAGGTATAAAGCTGGCGAAGGCAGAAAAGAACATGAAGTCTCCCACCTACACTCGCTGTTATTACACTGCTCCCGTGTGTCTGATATTTGCCCTTTATAAAAGGCCTTCTGCGTGTGCAGATGGTTGTTTGTACATGGCGGGGAGGAACTGGTTGACGAGTATATTGGGCGCTCTGGTTCACGAGAGTACAATTCCTTCTACCGTCAACATTTTGTTTTCTATTTGTTCGGGGGGTTGGGGGGGAGAGAAATATATATATATATATATATATATATATATATAGAGAGAGAGAGAGAGAGAGCGAAGATATTGTTACAGTCTTGGGAATATAGGAATTGACTGGCCTGTGTCACATTACCTCTGTCTCTATTATGATTTTGCAACTATTGTAGATTAAAGACTATGTTAGATTTTGTAGACTATCTTTTACTGTCTAATTTTTTTAAAACTATTAACATTTTTAAGACTAATATTTTTTTTTTAGATTACCTTCTATGGTATAAATATTTTAATTTTTTTTTTTTTAGAGACAATGTTAGATTTTTAAACACTTTTTAAATAGAGAATTTTAAAAATATTTAAGATTAAAAAAAAGACTGCTATATTTGTACTTTTTGTGCTACAATTATAAAACTATATATATATATATATATATATAATGTATGATTCTTTTAGGCTAAATATGTTAAGAGTTATAAAACTATATTACCTTTTTACACGGATTATCTGTTAGATAAGATTTAGAATTTTAAAGCTATTATATATATATTTTTATTAAGACTATTTATGTGTTTTTTTAAGACTTGTAAAAGTTAGATTTTTGTTATCCGTTTAGAGTGAAATAAAAACTGAATTGCAGCCAGGTGATGATTGCTCTGGAGTTTGCTACCTTTGGCCTCCATTCGCACACATATATACATATACGACAGACATTAGAACAAATGTGGCAACTATTGTTTAAATCTTTACAAAAGTATATCTCATCCAGTGTCTCCCGTTTCATTCAAAGATTTCCACAAAATTACATTATCGTGTAGTTTGCTTTTCTTTTCTCGAAATGTATCCGCTTGCATGTATCCACGTATTGTGAAGTGATGTCTTTGATCAATCAAGAAGTCGCACTAACCGTTGCGAACACACATCACGCTGTAGACAGTGTGCAACGCCGTGTCGCTACACGGCTTTGTGACGCGCTATTCTGTGTTAATGCTCAGTATATCGACCGAGACTGATTGTTTAATTCTGCGTTCAGCTTTTTTCTATTTCAGACATAACACAACTGGATAATTAACAGTCTCAAACGACCGTCATAATGAACGCGAAGATAGTAGTTTGGCGACACATTTCATTTTTATTACTACATTTGATTAATGAACAATTTTTAATGAAAAACTCTCTTAGCACAAGATTTTTTACAAATATGTATGTCGAGGGACAATAAATAAAAAAGTAAATCTAGTCATAATCTTAAATAGAAGATATTAAAATAAACAGTTGAGGTAAGCTAGGATATTTAATTTCAGTTTGGCCACGTTTCCATAATGCCATCAAACCGTATTTATTAACTGACTTCGTTCTGGCGATTCTAAAGGATTACTTATTATGATCCATTAACAGTATTTTCATGTTGAACAAAGTTCTCTATGTAATTTGATTCACACTCAACACGTTATAACTAGGGAATCATATTTGTACACAGAAGTTTGAACTTGACATGAGCAGTTCACAATTAAGCAAATCTCTTAAGTCTAAGCCAGCAAGAGACTTTACTTGGGGGAGTGGGTGGGGTATCCATTGAGGAGGAGTATATTTCTTTTATAACTAGAATATATTGTAACAACTGGGAAAATTGAGGGACGAAGAGATAGAGGGAAGCAAAGAGAAAAAATAACAGACAGCTTAAGAGAATGGCTTGGCAGAAGGTCAACAGCAGAAATGATAAATAACTGTCGAGATCGAAAGTTGTGGAGAGACATGATCACCTACGCCAGCAGGGCCGGTTCATGATTATGATGATGATATTTCTTCTTTTAGGCAATCCACTAAGAGAACTTCTTCCTTACTTCTTCATCCTTTAGCCCTTGTGGTCGTCGGGGCACTACAGACAGGCTTCATCAACCTTCTCTATTGATCTCAAACCTACAGTTGGGATTCGACGATGTCGAGGTCTATATTTCTTTGATGTTATCTTTCCATATCTTTCTTGTCTACCTTTGCTTCTTCCTCATTTGACAGTTCCGTGCAGAGTAGTCTTTGTCAGGCCGAGAGATCGAGATGCGTGGTCAAACTATTTCATTTTGTGTTTTCTTCACAATAGTCACAAGACGATAATATACTCCGATTACTTGCATTCTTTTGTTCATTAGGGATACGATCGAAGTAAGAGATGGCCAAACTCTTGTGATAACATTTCATCTTCATAGCTTGTATTTTTTTTTCTTTAGCTCTGTTGTAATGGCCCATGTTTCGCAAGCGTATAGAAACATTAATATAATAAGGGTGCGCATCAACCTTACTTTAGAGTCAAGAGTTATCTTCCTCTTTCTAAATAGGTTTTTTCAATTGATCAACTGTTTCTATTTCTTGTCCATTTATTTAGTTTGATTTTCAACAACGTCCCTCTGGTTATCGGTCATCAGTTTTGTTTCTGAAGCATTCATCTCCATGCCATTTGCACCAGATGTTGTATATCCAATTGTTGTATATCCAGTTGTTGCATGAGACCAGGCCTTGTTCTGTTCCTACATAAGCCATCGATGTCATCAGCAAACCGCAAGTTATTAATAGCTCTACTAACAATACTGACAGTACATGAAAAAAAAAAGTAAAGTACCCCTGTCACGTCAAGTGGCGTATAGGGAATATGGTGTTAGTAACAATAAATTTTACAAACCTTCGGCACATGATTTTTGGGTAATTTGGTCGGTATTACGCCCGTGCCGCCTTACTTTCCCAGAAAAAAATCCGGTACCCATTAAAGGCTGGATGAATCGGAAGCTGTAGGTTGGAATCGAACCCTACCTTTTGTCCTTTGTAGTCCAGTTCACTAACCACTGAGCTAACTGACAGTACATACCCTATGAGAAAACTTTCTTGTGTACCATTATGCGTCATATTTGGCGTTGTGTCTTATAAGCTTCATGTGTATGGATCCACTGAGGTTCCTCACAAGTAGAATATTGTACAACCAAATTGTGTTACAGGTGCAGTTGTGTACTCACTTTTTGGATGTGTTTATTTTGTTTATTCTTTATCCTTTTATTCTTCATTGTCTTCAATAGCGATATTTGTGATTATTAATTATTGCTGTTATATGTTTGATAATATTTGGTATTTAATATTTAAATATTTGTTAGCCATCCTAACAGTGTACTCTTATAGTATTTAAAAAAAAATATTTCGCCCTCTTGTTTCAGCAGTAATAGACATATTTGCTACCTGGTAATCAACTATGGATCTCTCTCTCTTTCTTTTTTTTTTCTCTCTCTCTCTCCTCCCCCCTAGTCCCTTCCTCCCTCCCAACCTCCAAAAAATTCTTGCCTTGTGTTATTGAGTCCAGAAATGCTGTTCGTACTCGATTCTTCTATAACATACCATGTTGATGAGTAAAGTAAAATATCTCCCTCCCTCCCTCCCTCCCTCCCTCCCTCCCTCCCTCCCTCCCTCCCTCCCTCCCTCTCTCCCTCCCTCCCTCCTTCCTTCCTTCCTTTCCTTCCTTCCTTCCTTCCTTCCTTCCTTCCTTCCTTCCTTCCTTCCTTCCTTCCTTCCTTCCTTCCTTCCTTCCTTCCTTCCTTCCTTCCTTCCTTCCTTCCTTCCTTCCTTCCTTCCTTCCTTCCTTCCTTCCTTCCTTCCTTCCTTCCTTCCTTCCTTCCTTCCTTCCTTCCTTCCTTCTTCCTTCCTTCCTTCCCTCCTCCCTCCCTCCCTCACTCCCTCTATTTCTTTCTTTCTTTCATTTTCTCTTTCTTTTTTTTCTTTCCTTACATACGAAGATGAAGTTATCTGCCTGTGCGGCGAGGGACCCCTGTGCACAGAAAACACGAATGCTACTTTGGCTTATGCTAATCTGCTGTTTATTTCGGCGGTGATCTTCCGTATGATCATGAACAAAGAAAATACTCAAAACCCACAAGTGGATATCAACATTGAAGGAATAGACACGGAGACAGTTCAGAACTACAACTACCTTGGACATGCTATAACCAGTGATGGAAAATGTACAACTGAAATAAACAAAGAATAGGAATGGCAAAAAGCAATTTTAATGCCATGAAGAACATACTAACATCAAAACAAATAACACCAGGCTAAAACTAAGAATAGCAAATTGTTACATCTTCTCAATATTCCTACGTGGTACAGAAACATGGACATTAGACACAAAAAAACAGAACAGAGAATTGAAGCCTTTGAAATGTGGATATATAGAAGAATAGGTAGAATTGGATGGAAGGAAAAGAAAACAAACGACGAAGTCTTAAAACAACTAAAAATGAAAAGATAACTACTAAACACAATTCAAACACGACAAATGCGATTTTTTGGCCATGTTAAAAGACACAACAGCCTACTAAAAGTAATCCTGGAGGGGAAAATACAAGGTAAAAGAGGCAGAGACAGACAAGACTAACATGGACGAGTAACATCAAAGATGGACAAATCAGCCGATGACAACCTGCACCATCAAAGCTAGAGACAGAGCAGAATGGCGCCCAATGGTTGCCAACCTTCGTTGCGGAGATGGCACTCGATGATTATGATCTTCCGTCTGATGTCACTAATGATTTATGGGAAAAAATCGTGTTATTGTCCATGTTTTTTTTTTTTTACCAGTAGATTTTTTTGTTTGTTTGCATGTTCAGCATTACGCCAGTATCGCTTTACTGGGAGGAAAAAAAAAACAAGGATATTCGGTTTTCGTTTAAAGTTTCTTAAATTTGTCAAGTCAAATTTCTGGAGGTGTAACTAAAAGTTCACTTTTATATTGACACTGTCATGCCTTGCCCAGCTTGTTGAAACGCAACATCTGTCGTTCCCCGACACGCCTGGAGTGGGCCTAGTATCGATTCGTACCTACATCGGAGTGGATGGCGCCAAGTCGATTACCTCCCCGCTTCAATTGATGGAACGTACATCGTGTAGATAGGAGTTTGTGTATGTGTCATCTGTACTGGATGTGGTGATGCGGACAGGGTGATTGTTTATTTATTTTAGTAAAAAAGATTGTGGTCGAGTAATAGCCAGAACAAGTGTTAGAAAGAGTTCAACTTTGCACAGCGAAGGTAGCTAGAAATATACACATGACAATCAGAGGTTGGCGGAAATATGCGCTATATGAGAGAATGAAAGAAAGAATAAAGGAAATCAAGAAAGAAAGAATCATATGAAGCATCTAGTGTGGGTAAATAAACCATTAGCATATTTTTGGGTGTTGTGACTTCACAACGCCACATATTCACTCAGTTGTTAGGTAGTCCATGTGTGTGATCGTCACTGTTAAGCCCGATGCGGACCCGGAATAATCCAGGGCAATACGGGCATGTAAGAGTTACTGCCGCTGGGGGAATCAGTTTCACGAGCCCTTTTTAGTCTATCTCCATTGTTCATCTGCTACTCTGTTTGTCTCATAAGATGTAGAAAGACGTCGAAGAGATGTACTTCAAGTATTTCTTTCTGTATTTTTGGACAACGTGGTTAGCACTACGCCAGGCTGCACTTCTTTTCCCCCCAAACTTTTCAATAGGCTCTCAGAACAATGCAAATCACAAGCTACAGTACTTTTTACTTTGTAGCGGTCCTGGACCTAGTGGTTGGTTTCTAATACTAGACACACCAAGGTGTGAGTCTGATTATGAATTGCAATCCACTTGTAAATATGTACTTGACATGGTGAGCTATATATGGGAATTAAGAGTAATTAGGTGGCTAGGTAATGTGGTTAAAGTCAATTTTTGTTGCTGCAATACTCTTTCATCTGATTCTCTCTCATCATCAGATTTGTTACTTCTCCTACAAGAACTGACCTCTTCAGAAGGAATCTTTCTTTGCAATACGTAGAGATTTATTGTATCAATTGTGTTACAATGTTGCCTGGGTAGTGGCCATTTTGGCTTACTCTTTTAGACTCTTAATTGTCGAGGGTTTTTTAATGTGCGCAGTGTGCACACAGACCTCTTGTTTTTCATCATTATCCGAGAGGGCTAGACACCGGGTCTCATTATCCGAGAGGGCTAGACACCAGGTCTCATTATCCGAGAGGGCTAGACACCGGGTCTCATTATCCGAGAGGGCTAGACACCGGGTCTCATTATCCGAGAGGGCTAGACACCGGGTCTCATTATCCGAGAGGGCTAGACACCGGGTCTCATTATCCGCAGACCAATGGAGAAACCACAAACAACAACAAATGTGAAGAGAGGAGAATTTCCACTCCTGGTGATGGATTCAAACCCTAGACCTTCTTGTTCAGAGACCATCTCATCTCTAGACTACCCAACCCTCTGAACTTTCCTCTAAAATGATACCTTCTAAAACTGTACCCCCCCCCCCCCCCCCCCCCTTCTATCCTCTAAGATAGTATTCTTTCCTCCTTTTAACATTGACCCATTCCCTTTACTACAACTGGTCCCCCTTACATCCCCTGTATGACCTTCATCATCATCATCAAGTACCAGGCCTACTGGCGTAGGTGATCATGTCTCTCCACATCTTGACAGTTCTTTATCATTTCTGTTGTTGACTTTCTGCCAAGCCATTCTCTTAAACTGTCTGGTATTTTCTCTTTTTGCTTCCATCTCTTTGTCCCTCAATTTTCCCAGTTCTTCTCTTCTCATTACATGGCCAAAAAATGATGATTGTTTCTTCCTAATATTGGAAATTAGCTCTCTTTTTGCTTTGACCTCTTTCAGAACATTTTCATTACCCTATCCACACTAAACTTGTTCATGTCTGTCCTGCTAATTTCACAATTGCTGTTTTCCTCTTTTAAATAAACGTTCCTTTCTCTAATTTTCTTGAACGTGTTATTTTCTATTTTCTCTTAGATATCTACTCTCTCAGGAGAATCATCAAGCCATATCTTTTTAAATAGATATCCTATTTTGTTCTTTTCCACAGTTATATCCCCTGTTTCCTTTATTCAATAAACAGCCACATGCATACCTGTTTCAGTATCTGTTGTGGTGGATTCTTTTTTCTTAAAAAGCAAACATTACTTCTATTTTATGTCTCAGTGAGTTCAGATTTCCCTGTCTTCCCACTCAGTCTCTGTATGGGCTTACACATGCAACTGTTGTCCAGTCGTTGTATTGGCTTACACATGCAACTATTGTCTAATCATTGTATGGGCTTACACATGCAAATATTGTCTAATCACTGTATGGGCTTACACATGCAACTATTGTCTAATCTCTGTATGGGCTTACACATGCAACTATTGTCTAATCACTGTATGGGCTTAAACATGCAACTATTGTCTAATCTCTGTATGGGCTTACACATGCAACTATTGTCTTATCACTGTATGGGCTTACACATGCAACTATTGTCTAATCTCTGTATGGGCTTACACATGCAACTATTATCTAATCTGTGTATAGGCTTATACATGCAACTGTTGTCTAATCTCTGTATGGGCTTACACATGCAACTATTGTCCAGTCTCTGTGTGGGCTTATATATGCAACTGTTGTCTAATCACTATATGGGCTTACACATGCAACTATTGTCTAATCACTGTATGGGCTTACACATGCAACTATTGTCTAATCACTATATGGGCTTACACATGCAACTATTGTCTAATCACTATATGGGCTTACACACGCAACTATTGTCCAATCTCTGATTATTATATTATATGTGCTGCGTGTTGGACACGGTTAATAAAGGCATCTGATGATGATGATGATGATGCGTTCGTCCGATGATTTGAGGTATTCTAACGGATACGAACCGTAGACTTCCTCCTCGTCATCCGCCCTAAAAGGACGTTAAGTGGACGTAGTTACGTTGTGTTGCAGTTTGCAGTGTAACACTGTGATATCTGCGCCTTTCGGCCCAACACATCCGATTTCAGCCGACGCTTTTTTGTGTACCGGGTTCGTCTTCCCACTTCGATCCCTGCTCGCTTGGCCAGACTAGACAGGTTAGTCTGTTTCTAGAGGCACCACGAAGAGGTGTAGCAGGGTCTGGATGGTTCTGGTTCACCGATCCTGGCGCAAGCCATCAGTTATGAGTCACTGACGACTTCCAGCTCTGGTGCTGGGTAGGGCGCGCCTTCGCCTCCATAAAGGCATCTAAAAGCAAGGAATAATAAAGGCATCTAAAGGGGAATAGGAGTGCCCTGGAATTCATAGTGAAAGTAGGAAAAAGTAATAACTGTAGTGGAGAGATTGGAAACAAATATGAGAGAGGCATGGATCCTTTAGTCTCTTATTTCCCTGCTCTTATTCCTGTTTTCCAGCACTCTTAATCCACTTTTTTCAAAATACCTTAATTCACTGTTTTCCTACTATTTTAATGCTTTCACTTCACTCTCAACTTCTCATTTTTCATACTTACGATCTAACTCATAAATTGGTACTTTGTTTTTTCATTACAAAAAAGTACAGACAATATTCTTATTTTGACTGAGGGTAGCATTGTAGCAGAAAATGGGGGACAGTATTCACAATTGTAGTTGTAAAAATAGAGAAACAAAGGAGGACATTGTAAAGGAAAAAGTAGGACAAACATTCAGAGTTGGAGTCAACACACTTCTTTCTACCTCATAGCACGGCTGCACACATCGTTTAGCCATTGTAACAAACTTGCAGAAATTGGGCAAACATGCCCGGGTAAACAAGGCCGTTGTGATCAGCATGCTGCTGTCAATGAGTGGCACCACTGACTGCATTTTACCGCTACATTTTCAGCCATTGTTGGCATACATTTTCAGCTCCCACGCAGGGCACATGTTCAACAAGCATTTTCTTATTTTTCATGTCTTGGATTAACTGTTTTTGATTGTTCATGTTTTCAATTTACTTTTTCAATTGTTCATGTCTTGTTCAAATTTTTGCTGATTGTTGTTAACATTTTTCAATTGTTCATGCTCTGGATTAACCTTTTAATATTGCTAATGTACTAGATTCATATTTTCATATTTTTCATGTCCTGGAATAACCTTTTGTATTCATGCCCTGGAATAAACTTTTGTATTCATGTCCTGGAATAAACTTTTGTATTCATGCCCTGGAATAACCTTTTGTATTCATGTCCTGGAATAACCTTTTGTATTCATGCCCTGGAATAACCTTTTGTATTCATGTCCTGGAATAACCTTTTGTATTCATGCCCTGGAATAACCTTTTGTATTCATGCCCTGGAATAACCTTTTGTATTCATGCCCTGGAATAAACTTTTGTATTCATGTCCTGGAATAACCTTTTGTATTCATGCCCTGGAATAACCTTTTGTATTCATGCCCTGGAATAACCTTTTGTATTCATGCTCTGGAATAACCTTTTGTATCCAATTGTAAATTTGACGACTAACTGTGTGTTTATATGTTCGGTTGCAGTCAAGAATGATATCCTAACATCATCAAGCGCTGTACATTTTTTGTTCTCAATATGACGATCATCATTTTCGGGAGGACGTGAAATTCCGGTATATGGTGGATAGGCGGCAGTAACCATTGAAGGCTATGCTTGAAAAGTGTTCCTTGTTGCAGTTTCCTCATATTCCAAGTCTTGCTTGTTGCAGGAGCTACTGAGCTAAGTGCTCTGTGCACACCGTGAGCTGTGTGTCTCATCCGTTTTGATCATGTTTTGATATTCCAATTGTTTACGATGAATGATGATATCGTATGACAGAGAACAGTTGGCTGTGTTCACTTTCTGCACAGTTTCACCCTATGTCTTTTGGCGTGTGCTGAGACTGTTACTATGGGGACTACAGTTACATTTCTTTGTTTGGGAGATGAGTTAGCAATTTGGATGATTCCACTGGCACGGGCGGTTGAGCAGTTATGGATTTTAATTCGTTTGCAGTGATACCGAGGCCTTCCATAACCAATAACCAATCCATGCCCTGGAATAACCTTTTGTATTCATGCCCTGGAATAAACTTTTGTATTGTTCATGCTCTGGAATAAACTTTTCATATTTTTCATGCCCTGGATTAACAGTTTTGCATTATTCTTGTCCATAATTAACCTCTTCTCACTGTTCATGCCCTGGATTAAATCTTTGCTGCTGTTCATGTTTTGGATTAACCTTTTTTTGATTGTCCATGTCATGGACTAACTTTTTCGATTGCTCATGTCCTAAATGAACCTTTTCATCTCTTTTTAATCTTGTTCATACATTTCTCTGTCTTTATATTTTAGTTTGTTCACTGTGCCTTTCTTGATCTTCCTCTGCTTGCTTCCTCCTTTTTTCTTTTCCTTTTCTTTTGTGTTAATGTGAGTTTGTTTTACTGGTGACTAAACTGTTTGAAATTAAAAATCCACTCCCAGTTCGATATGCAGGCATGTCATTTTTGTTTTATTCTGTACCTCTTTGTTGAGTATGAAATGGATCATTTATTATTGGACACTTCTTAAGGAAGTGACCTGGGCAAACCTTCCATATTGTAATGATTTTCCTAATTTGTAAAGTTGTTTTTTGTGTAAAAAATTTACTTGTAATCTTGACAAGGCAATTTGTAAGGAAAACAGACTGAGTTGTTTTCTTATTAAGATAACTATAACACTTCACATTTGACAAAAATAATTTGTTAGCTAAAGGTTAAAAAAAAAGTACTCCTTATACATATGGTAGCCAATCAAATTGTAACAATTCTGTTTTAAATAAACTATAAATATCACTACATGAATACACATTACCACCATTGAAAATGTAGTTTTGACAACAACTCTTTTAATGGTAACTGTGGTATAGTATAACCTTAAGGACTTTGTCTGTGATAACTTTGACAACTTAGAGTTTGAACAAATTGTACTTTACCAAGAAGAAGGTAAAAACCCAAGATCAACTAGCCACTGTACCTGAAGTGTGGAGGAACATATTGCTGCTAAAGGTAATGGTACGAGACTTGAATCAGCGTTTTAACGCGTTGGTTTTTACCCATATATGCTCGGCTACCTATCCAGAAGTGTTTAGAGACTCCTGTCTAGTGTCGCCTCAAACATTGTGAGTCGCTATTCCTCACAGTGCCAGAGTATGAACCCCGGTACCCATTTCTGCCATCATCTGGATTGGCCACAGGGGTATCTTTTTTTCCAACCACAAGTACAATCCACACTGTTTCCTGTGGGAATCGAACACTGGTTGTCCCAATGGTAATAGCTGGTGGGGTGGTTTTCTGAGCCTATAGTTTCCTCCGGTGTGCAGTGATGATGATCCTAACAACAACAATGAACTGCTGTGATCATTCAGTGCTAAATGGTCACTTATATAGCATATATTTTATAAGAAGATAAAAATAAAGGGAAACAGCTGAGAAATAATTATACAGCACCTCACAATAGCAACGATTAATTCAGCAGTATTTTAGGACAATTATTGGCATATCTGTCTCAGCATTCTCAGTGGGTTGTCAGATTGCTAGACGCCACTTACTTATTGGCAAATGTATTGACAAAAGAGGGTTTATATGTCTCTTCTTCTGGCCATTCTGTTTAGTGACTGAGTTGTGTTTAGTTTAGTTTTGGAATGTGTGCATTCTGATGATTTCTGTTGGAATAGGAAAGAGAAGGTTGTTATGTAAGCTGTTTTTTTTTCCTCATCGGAGCAAGTTCTCATAGTATTTTTGTTTTAAAGAAAAGACACCATTGATGTAGCATTGTTATAGATTGTCATAGTTGAAAAAAACTGTTTTTCACAGTTGTTTATCAATGATAATTTAGTTGATTTGCTCATTTGTGCTTCACCGAGAAGGTAAAATACACTTGTTCCTTCTATAAAACATTCCCTCTTCAAAGTTATTAGTGAAAGTTGTATTTTAAAATATTAAAACGTACCCCAGAAACTCTCAGATTTACCAATCTTTGAATTTTAGTTACGTGCACTTAAGTACTAAAATAATTATTCTTACATATTTACCTCAATAAGATATTTTAAGTTTTGCATATGGGGGTGTGACAAATTAAAATCTACTTCCAAAAATATCCATTTTAAGAATGCGAGCAATGTACTGAGCTCTGGACATCTTTACACATGCATGATGTAAATAATATAAATATGTGATAAATAATATAACTATTATATCATCATAACCATCATAATCATTGAGTGCCGTTTCTGCATCGAAGGTTGGCTACTACGGAGCGACATTCGACTTTATCTCTTGCTTCGATAGTGCAGGTTGTCATTGCCTGACATTTCCATCTTTTGATGTTACTCGTCCATGTTAGTCTTGGTCTGCCTCTGCCTCTTTTACCTTGTATTTTCCCTTCCAAGATTACTTTTAGTAGGCTTTAGTGTCTTTTCACATGCACCATAATCTAATTTGTTTTGTTTGAATTGTATTTAGTATTTCTCTTTTCATTTTTAGGTCTTTTATGACTTCATCATTTGTTTTCTTTTCTTTCCATCCAATTTTTCCTGTTCTTATATAAATCCACATTTGAAAGGCTTCAATTTTCTGTTCTGTTTTCTTTGTCTAATGTCCTTGTTTCTGCACCATACAGGAATGTTGAAAAATATAACATTTTGCTATTCTTAGTTTTAACCCTGGTGTTATTTGTTTTGATATTAATATATTTTTCATGGCCTTAAAATTAATTTTTGCAAATTATATTTATTTGTTTACTTCAGTTTTATATTTTCTATCAATGGTTATAGTGTGTCCATGGTAGTTAGAGCTCTGAACTGTCTCCAGGTGTATACCTTCAACTTTTATGTCCACTTGTAGGTTTTGAGTATTATCTTTGTTTATGATCATAGTTTTAGTATTTTTGAAATTCATATCTAGTCAATATTTTTTGCTTGTAATGTTTATTTCATTAAGTAATTGTAGATCTTTACGATTGTCTGCTAGTAATACAGTATCATCAGTATATCTTAGGTTATTGATTATCTTTCCATTAATGTTTGAGCCTGGCGTCTGTGCTCTGTGATGTTTTTAAAGATTTCCTCAGTGTATAAAGATTGAATGAGCTAGGTGAAAGGATACATCCCTCCCTGTCTTCTTACTTATCTTTTTATATCAATGTGTGTAGATTAATAATATCATTAATATAGGTCTCTTTGTTATATTTTATTATTTCTGTTTGCTCCCAGTATGAGTTACATATTAGTCATATGTCAGTGTCATCTAGATGAGTATCTTTTAGGCAGACTATCTATAAGTTGTTTGGTGTATTCTGTCAAAAGCTTTGGTGTCTTTTTGATGAAATAAGTTTTAAAATATAAACTATGACTTTGAATCATCTGTAATGTAACATAGAAGAACCATCTTCTTCTATCTCTTCAACTCTCACTGGAGCATGGTTCTTCAACAAACACTTGTCCAGTTTTGGTTCCATTCTTTTAAGATTGATCCACGTTTTCCCCATCTTCATCTCAGCTTTCCCCTATCTTCTGCAATTATACTTTGTTCCCCCTCTTTGTCTCCTTCCTTGAGAATTCCAGAAAAGGGCCTGTCATGTAATACTTTCATTTGGCTTCCACAGCGTATGTTCTATCCAGCATCATCGTCTTTATCTTTTCTCTTTATCCACTGGTGTTTGTCTGGTACTTTCTAAGTTAGAAATTTTCACTTGCCATTTCCATTCCATTGTTTTATTCTGTGTGAACATCCATTAATGAAAGCTTGTACCTTCAAAATTGTCATATTTGTTGCATGTTTCACAGTCACATAATAGAGCTCATTTTTTGCATTTCTAATTTTGTATTTAACCTAAAATCTTTGGATTTCCAAGTTTTTCTAGTGTTGAAGGCTCTTCTTGCTTTTTGTATCCTTGTTTTTGTATAATTTTGCATTTCTCCTTTG
>JAVIAB010000041.1:48860919-49068419 GCA_032433765.1 Megaustenia siamemsis | reverse complement strand
GCCATCCTCATAAAGAGATGTTGTTGCACAACAGTGGAAAGCAAACAGATTGTTCTTCATATTCTATAACACCATCAAGAAGTGAGGACAGAAACTTCAAGGGTAATCTAAGATCAAGCTCAGAAGAAGATTGTTCAGAAGAAAGTCTGGGACTCAGCACTGAGCCATCACATGAAATAAAACAAGATGGACATGGCACACTCCAGTCAGCATTATTGTCATCAAACTTGAGTTCACTTGGTGTTCTCAGTTCTAACAGATTCCTTGACAGCTTAATTCTACATACAGAAGCAGTTCTACCAGGAAATGAAAGAACAGACATTTGCCAGCTTAGCTCATCAGTAAATATGTCTGCAGAACTTTCTAACACATCTCTTTCGATAAATACAACCACAGAAGTTTCTAGCTTATCTCCATCAGTAAATACAACTCTAGAAGTTTCTGACTTGGCTCTATCAATGAATGCAACTACAGAAGTTTCTGACTTATCTTCATCAGTAAATGCAACTGCAGAAATTTCTGACTTATCTCCATCAATAACTACAATCACAGAAGTTTCTGACTTATTTCCATCAATAAATGCAAGCACAGAAGTTTCTGACTTATCTCCATCAGTAAACACAACCACAGAAGTTTCTGACTTATCTCCATCAATAACTACAATCACAGAAGTTTCTGACTTATCTCCATCAATAAATGCAAGCACAGAAGTTTCTGACTTATCTCCATCAGTAAACACAACCACAGAAGTTTCTGACTTATCTCCATCAATAACTGCAAGCACAGAAGTTTCTGACTTATCTCCATCAATAACTGCAACCACAGAAGTTTCAGACTTATCTCCATCAATAACTGCAACCACAGAAGTTTCTGACTTATCTCCAGCAATAAATGCAAGCACAGAAGTTTCTGATTTATCTCCATCAATAAATGCAAGCACAGAAGTTTCTGACTTATCTCCACCAGTGCATGCAACGACAGAAACTTCTGAGCTCTGCCTGTCAGTAAATACAAGTAAACAAGTTTCAGAGATACCGCCTTCTGTGTATGCAACTGGATTTCAAATTGATGGAACAGATTCAGTTAAAACTGAACAACACATTTCTGAGGCATATCCATCAGAAAGTGCAACTCAACAACTTTCTGAGACACATTCATTAGGAAGTGAAGTTCAACAACTTTCTGAGTTTCCACCAAAAGGAAATGAAACACAACAAACTTCTGAGTCACTTCCATCAGGAAGTGAAACACAACAAACTTCTGAGACACTTCCACCAGGAAGTGAAACACAACAAACTTCTGAGACACTTCCACCAGGAAGTGAAACACAACAAACTTCTGAGTCACTTCCATCAGGAAGTGAAACACAACAAACTTCTGAGTCACTTCCACCAGGAAGCGAAACACAACAAACTTCTGAGTCACTTCCACCAGGAAGTGAAACACAACAAACTTCTGAGTCACTTCCATCAGGAAGTGAAACACAACAAACTTCTGAGTCACTTCCACCAGGAAGTGAAACACAACAAACTTCTGAGTCACTTCCACCAGGAAGTGAAACACAACAAACTTCTGAGACACTTCCACCAGGAAGTGAAACACAACAAACTTCTGAGACACTTCCACCAGGAAGTGAAACACAACAAACTTCTGAGTCACTTCCATCAGGAAGTGAAACACAACAAACTTCTGAGACACTTCCATCAGAAAGTGATCCTGAACAAATTTCTGAGGCATTTCCATCAGAAAGTGAAGCTAAACAAATTTCTGAGACACTTCCATCAGAAAGTGAAGCTAAACAAATTTCTGAGACACTTTCATCAGAAAATGAAGCTAAACAAATTTCTGAGACACTTTCATCAGAAAGTGAAGCTAAACAAACTTCTGAGACACTTCCACCAGGAAGTGAAACACAACAAACTTCTGAGACACTTCCACCAGGAAGTGAAACACAACAAACTTCTGAGTCACTTCCATCAGGAAGTGAAACACAACAAACTTCTGAGTCACTTCCTTCAGGAAGTGAAACACAACAAACTTCTGAGTCACTTCCACCAGGAAGTGAAACACAACAAACTTCTGAGACACTTCCATTAGAAAGTGAACCTGAACAAATTTCTGAGGCATTTCCTTCAGAAAGTGCAACAAAACAAATTTCTGAGACACTTCCATTAGAAAGGGAATCTTTACAAATTTCTGAGACACTTCCATCAGAAAGTGAAGCTAAACAAATTTCTGAGACACTTCCATCAGAAAGTGAAGCTAAACAAATTTCTGAGACACTTCCATCAGAAAGGGAATCTTTACAAATTTCTGAGACAGTTCCATCAGAAAGTGAAGCTAAACAAATTTCTGAGACACTTCCATCAGAAAGTGAAGCTAAACAAATTTCTGAGACACTTCCATCAGAAAGTGAAGCTAAACAAATTTCTGAGACAGTTCCATCAGAAAGTGAAGCTAAACAAATTTCTGAGACACTTCCATCAGAAAGTGAAGCTAAACAAATTTCTGAGACACTTCCATCAGAAAGTGAAGCTAAAGAAATTTCTGAGACACTTTCATCAGAAAATGAAGCTAAACAAATTTCTGAGACACTTTCATCAGAAAGTGAAGCTAAACAAATTTCTGAGACACTTCCATCAGAAAGTGAAGCTAAACAAATTTCTGAGACACCTCTTTCTGCGAGTGAAGCTAAACAAATATCTGAAAGTCTTTCAGAAGGTGAAGCTAAACAAATATCTGAGTCACTTTCATTACTAAGCGCACCAAAAGAAGTTTCACCAACAATTAGAGCAAATAAGAAAGTTTCAGAAATACCTCCATCTTTTCACGCAATAGAAAAAGTTGTGGAGGTACTTTCATCAGTTAGTGCAGCTAAAGAAGTTTTTGAAATGCCTCCATTAGAAAGTTCAGCTGAACCAATGTTTTCTGAGACCATATGCAGTGGAATACATTCATCACAATCATCAAATTTATTTAACAACACACTGGAAGACATTTCAAGCTCATCAATCACAGCTCAATCAATAGAAACCCCATGGACAGATCTCAGATCTCAGATTTCCTTTTTAGAAGTAATGCCACAAAGTTTACCTCAAGACCAACATTTTTGTCTTAATTCACAAAATAATGGCACGGATACAAGCAAGTACTTAGGGAACCACGTTATTAATAATAATTATGGTTATAAAAATAACAGCATTATCGAAGAATTCTTAAACAAAACTTGTGATAATTACAACACTATTGGTTATGAAGAAAAAGCTCAGGATGATAGATTAGGTGAGGGAATTGGCAGTGGTATTAGCTTAGACATATGCTCTGATGAGGTTGCTGGTTCAGGTAGTAGTAGTCCTGATCTGAGTGATAGTTTAGATGAAGGTGAGGAAATTCAAGTGAGCAGTCAGATAAATGTGCTCACAAGATTGGAATCAAAACCCAAGCAAATAGATACACAGCAGGTTTGTGACTTGTTTCTGTGTTTTTCATTATTTTGATAAGGCAAGATAGTTTAGCTAAGTCATGGGGGAGGGAGAGGGGGGAAGATTTCTTTTCATGTGTGAACACCAGGGTTCAAGACAGATGTAACTTTCCTTCTGTGATAAGACAGAAAGACCAAACCAGCCTTTAATGAATGTTACAAGAACACAGACCATCAAGGATCAACCATGAAAAAGATGGATTGATGGAGTATTAGAAACTCTAGGGAACATAATAGCAGCAGAGGCCAATAGAGAGCAAAAGACTGAAGGAGGAAAGAAGAAGATAAATTAGTGAAGTCATTTTTGGGAGTTTGGGGGGGGGGGGGGGGGGGATTTTCAAAGCTATAATAATGCTATGAGATACCTTTACCTTTTATCCTTTTTTGAGAAGCCAACATAAGCTTTTTTCAATAGAACTCACAAAATATGGACACAGACGTGAAAATAATCAAACACTACATACAAACTACTATTGGCTTTGATGTGATATCAGATATTGGCTAGTTTATCATGATCTGCAACATGTTATTCTTTTACTGCAGTTATTTTCCTATGCTCAGGACGTCCATAAAAAGATTAATCACCTCCATGATTCTGACCGTAGCCACTTTACTTTTTCTCGGTGGAGATTTGAGCATTTATAGACTTGTCCAGTGTCCTGTCAACTAAACTATGCCTTAGTTATGGTGTAGCCACTTTCTTCTTCACACTACAAATACTGATCACAGCTAGACACAGATGACCCAACTAAGTAGTTAAAAAATAGTCATGAAACTGATTTTGCAATTGAAAACAGGAAATGCTCATGTCAGTTAACACCTAGATGACTAAAACACTTATATGAACTAAATTACACACATAGCAACTGCCTTGAGAAAACAGTATCTCCTGTTACTAAACAGCTATTACCTAAACAGATGTGCAATGTCAATAGCTCCAACACATTAAACTATTGACAACACACTCTTCCCATTAGCAGAATGACAGTTTGAGATGCATGGGCTTTAAAAAGAGCAACCTGCCAAAATATGAATGTGGTTCAAAGTTAAATTATCACACACATCCATTCATATTTAAGCAATAAATTTGAATTAAATTTGGGGGTTAAGATGCACGACAACCATTGGGCCGAAGTTGGTCAGTGATTCATAGCTGACTATTTTGCATTGCAATCAGTGGCAACAGCTGATCAAAATCCTGCTTCACCTCCTCGCTGTGGTACAAGCCAACCAGTCTGGCCAAACAAGTATGGATTGAGAGAAAAGGCAACCCAGTACCACTGTAGATAGAAGATGTGATAGACCTAAAGGTGCAGATTGTACATCTAAACCCACTTAATATTCTTTAAGGGTGGGCGATGGAGAGGAGTAGTAAAAATATGAGGCATGTTCAATTGAAACCCATCACACTGGCTTTATTACAAACATATAAAAAGTACACCGGTAGGTGTAGCAAAATTAAATAAAACAATTGTTATGAAGCAGGTACTCAACAGGGTTCTTTAGAAAAAGTAGCTACAAGCATTTAGACACGCTTCCCACTGTTTGGGTAGATGACAGATGAAAAAATGACCAATTGCTCTTTTGAACCATTTTGTTGCCAAGTCTATGACATCTGCATTGAGTCTTTTTGGATATTTTTTTAAAAGGGTCAGAACAAATGAAAGTCACATTGCAACAGATCTGGGCTGTAGGCTGAGTGTTACAGAACTTCCCCACAATTTCCCTGCTAGTGCTTCCTGCACAGATGTCATGGGCAAGCATTGTAGTGCAACAGGATCACACCACATGAAAACATTCAGGTGTCGCTTACACTTGATGGCTGTATACAAGTTGTCTAGTTTGTCTTTGTAGTGGATGGCATTGATGTTTACACCAGGCTCTTCAGTCTCCAATAGAAGCCCTTCATGGTCAACATGTGCGGACAGATTCCATATCACAATGGCCATTTTTCCAGCCGTCCGCAGCAAAACAAACTAATATTACATAGAGAATGAACACATATACAGTTGCGTATTCGTGTGCGCTTATTACGTCAGATATGACATCCTCATGCCTCCTATGCATGTCCACTTTACACAGCCCAGGCGGCTTTCATTTGAACACACCTCATAAGAAGGGTGTAGTTTTAAATTATCATGGACACTTAATTCTGATTCATAGAAGAGAATTAAAAATATCAGAGTAAAACAAAAGTCATGTATTTGTCAATGATTCTTTTACTTTGTGATAAGGGATATATAGAGAATCAGGATAGTGGGTGGTTTATGTATGTCATTGATTTGTTTTTTGGGGGCCTCGGTAGCCTAGTTGGGAAAACCACTCGACTGGACTACCGACGTTCGGACAACCCGTGTTCGATTCCCGCTGGGAGCAGTGTGAATTGTACTCGTGGTTGGAAAAAAAAAAAAGATACCCCCACGGTCGACCCAGCCGTTGGCAGAAATGGGTACCAGGGTATTACCCTGGGAAGGTGAGGAATGTTACCTCGCATCTGAGTTTAGATGCTTGAGGCAACAATACAGAAATATCCGAACATTTCTGGATAGGCGGCCGAGCACATATGGGTGGAAACTCGCGTGCTAAGACGCCGGTTCAAGTCTCGTACTTTACCTTTACCTTTATTGATTTGTTTTCCACAGGCCAAGCTTAAGTCGTCTCTGTCCTGGTTACTGTCTAAGGTTTATGGTAGCAGCATCCCAAAGGAACTTCAAGACCCTTTTTATGAAAGTGGAGAGGTGAGTTAAGCACTTGTCTTGTTAATCCAGAAAATGTTGTACTCTTGGATATACTGATATGAGTTGAATCATTAAAACATCATAGTAGAAAATATGTACAAAGTAACTAAATTTGCAAGTTTTTGAGTTCTTGTATTAGACCATTGTCGCTGTATTTGGATAATTACTTACTGTTAGCATTTTTATCTCATTCTTAATAATACTGGAAGATCTTGGCATGCAACTATGTAGAATTGGCAAAGAGTAATTTTTCTGTAAGCTGGTTAATTTTTGTTAATGATAGTAATTCTGATTTTCTTTTTGTAATTTGATCCCGGCAGCAGCATACTTTCTACTCCTTTTGATTTTCATCTTTGAATTCTTTTAATATATCAACTTGAATACAGAACCTCCTTCTTATAATCCATCTCTAAAAGAACTCGATCTCTCTTGATGGTCATAGATCATTTGAAAAAGCCAGTTGATACCACACATGATTCAAACTTAGTTAGCCTTTCAAGTTGTGTGATGAGCACCGTAACTGTTTTTCTAACCTGGGTCAAGTGCATCATACTGGGGTACTGCTGCTGAGTTTCTATGATATTGTTTGGGTGGACAGCACTGGGCTGAAAATGGTCAGTAACTCAAAGCTGACTACTTGCAACAACTGATATGAGTCCTACTCCACCTCAAGGAGGTGGTTATATAAATATAAAGTACGAGACTTGAGTCAGCTTCTTAGCATGCGAGTTTTCATACATATGTGCTCAGCTGCCTATCCAGAAGTGTTCGGAGACTTCTGGATAGTATCGCTTCAAGCAACAAAACTCACAATGCGAGGTGGCATTCCTCACTTTCCAAGAGTACTACTACCCTGGTACCCATTTCTGCCAGTGGCTAGGTCGACCTAGGGGGTATTTTTTTTCAAGAGTACAATTCACACTGCTACCAGTGGGAATCGAACATGAGTTATCTGAACATTGGTAATCCAATCAGGTGGTTTTCCCAACTAGGCCACCGAGGCCCTCTCATGGAGGTGATTCTAATGATTAAACTGGCCAAACAAGTAGGGGTTGCAAGGCAAGGCAATTAGACGCTCACAAAAATGCCATGATGAATCAAATGTGTTGCATCAAAAGGCACAGATATCACAGCTTGCTGTAAACCATGCTAAGCTATGTTAGGATCTTGTCACTGCACTCCAAACACTTCCATAGGTGCTCCAATATTCTCCTCAAAATATTAACCTCCGACAACCTTAACTCACTTGCGTGAACTCTGTTATAGAGATTGGGATCCATAAATTATGTGGATGTGTAATATTCAAGATTGGCACCACAATCACATGTACAAGTGGGCAGACTGTCCAGACTGCTGAACATATACTTCAAGACTGAACTGAATATTGTACATTAAGGAAAACCCTTTGGCTCATCGATACAACTAAAGGCAAAACTGTATGGGCTTCTACAAGGATTACAAAAAAAAAAAACAGTAAAATTGATACAGAAACGACATTGCAGATATAGACAATACTTCAGCAGAATGAAAGATAGATAGATATGGATGTTTTGCTGATCAGATTTCAGTGCATGAGATTTAACTTTAGAGTAACATCATCTATTGTGTAATACTGTTGCATAGTGTCAGATTTGACAGACTATGGTAGAGACCATCAGAGCTGGCTCATGCTAACCATCATAATATCATTTAACATCTTTTTAAGGGTAGACAATGAAGAGTAGTTATTGGGAAAACACAACAACAGCAGAAAACATGATCTATCTGTGTTGTTACACTTGGTCTTTATTGTTCCTTGAGGCCAGATATATGATTGTTATATCTTTCTCGTAGTAGAAATTTGGATGAAATTGAACATACTTGGTTATTTTTCATTGGTTTATCTGATCACGTATTCATCAATTTGCGAGCCCTTGAGCTATTATTTTTAATTCCCTGTTGGCAATAATTTCACTTCCTTTGATCTTTATTCATTGTACAGGTTTTTTTAAAAACTCATTAATTCCCACCACAGCTGAATGTAACTGATATTTTAGTTGTCTTGTTGTTTTGAGAAATATTGTCTGACTTTGATTTTGTCTATGGTATATTCAAGTTGGTTACAAAAAGTCATAAATTGAATGATCTTTAATAACATTTGACGTGAACAAAATTGAGCTTTTCTCACCAGGAAGTATTTGAAAAAATAACATTTTAATGCTTCTTACCATAAAAAATATAATCTATGAAAATATACTAGCAGAAAATCCTAAAAATCTACAACAATTACTTAATGAAATAAACATGACAAGCAAAAAATGCGGACTAGATATGAATATCAAAAAGATTAAAACTATGATCATAAACAAAGAAAATACTCAAAACCCACAAGTGGATATCAAAATTGAAGGAATAGACCTGGAGACAGTTCAGAACTACAACTACCTTGGACATACTATAACCAGTGATGGAAAATGTACAACTGAAATAAATGAAAGAATAGGAATGGCAAAAAGTGATTTTAATGTCATGAAGAACATACTAACATCAAAACAAATAACACAAGGGCTAAAACTAAGAATAGCAAAATGTTACATCTTCTCAATATTCCTGTATGGTGCAGAAACATGGACATTAGACAAGAAAACAGAACAGAAAATTGAAGCCTTTGAAGTGTGGATTTATAGAAGAGTAAGTAGAATTGGATGGAAAGAAAAGAAAACAAACGATGAAGTTTTAAAACAACTAAAAATGAAAATAGAACTACTAAACATAACTCAAACAAGACAAATGAAATGTTTGGGGCATGTTAAAAAATAAAAGACACAACAGCCTAATAAAAGTAATATTGGAAGGGAAGATACAAGGTAAAAGTGGCAGAGGCAGACCAAGACTAGCATGGACGAGTAAAATCAAAAGATGGACAAGTCAACCTATGACAATCTGCACCATCAAAGCAAGAGACAGTGGAATGGCGCTCCATGGTAACCAACCTTCGATGTTGAGATGGCACGCAATGATAATGATGAAAACATCAACTGAATCAGACAGAATACGATAACAGAACAGAAAAAAATCACCAAGAAAAATGAAGAATATTGAGACACACAAAGATCCAAGAAAATATCAGAAATAAATAGGATTGTACATGATATCAGAAACAATAGGAATAATAGCAAATGGAAAGATTTTTTATATTAACAAGCAAGATAGTGCATTGAATAACAGATTTAAAAGAGATATACAGGGAATGGATAGAGTTTATGAACCAGACTCTCGTTAACAGCGAGTATTAATAGCCTTCCACAACAAAAATGGTTACGTCTAACCCTTTTTTGAACCTTGTGGGTATGCTTGGTCAATTAGGGTTCTCATTCTATCATTATATTGTATTAATTACTCTTGTTTTCTGATTACATGTTCTCAACATGGTCAGTGTATGTTTGTGGTCTTTATATTGTTCATAGTGTCTGATTGAGTTTTAAACTCTGCCCATGGTTCATCTTTACAATTATTGATATGTTTACACATAAAATTTGGCACTTCTATCCTTTTTATTCCTGCTATGTGTTTAAGTTCTTTGTCTCCTACTATTTGCCATTCACCTATGTTTTCAATCTGTTGTAACCAACTTACACATTAGTTATAATCCCCATCAAAAATAGGGACTGTACTAAAAAATTTGATATTTAGCATTCTAACTTAATGCTTGCTCCATGTTACTCCATTATTGGCTTTCCTCAAAACCCTTTTATACAAAACCCAGTACACCTAATTGCTGTGGAAGAAACAAATGTATATCAATTTCCTGTGGAGAAAAAAAATTACCCTAATATGCTGCGGAAATAAAAAAAATGTATTTCTCATGTACAGCTTTCTTCCCAATCTTTAACCTGAACAGCATGTTACGTATACATATTTATATATGTATGCATTATAATACAATATGTCTAAATTAACTTAATTAATTAATCAATCTCCATATGTCGCTTTTTAAACACTCATTTTTGTTTCTTATTCCTAATTCTTTCCTTTCCTGTTTCCTATGCATTGAGAAATATTGTCATTTTCCTCCCTTGGACAGAAAGGAATCTATCCTCGTTAGTTTGTAACGTTTACTGACCTGTAACACAACAATAATTAAGCCAGAGAATTCATATTTTTTAATATGGTGTCACAAATAGAAACCACCCCTACAAAACATACATTTTATGAACGACAGGAATGTAGAAGAGACTGAACTTTGAATTATAACTAAAATGCCTTTTTGTGGTTTAAAAAAAAAAAACAAGCTGTAATGCCATATGCTGTAAGTTAAAGTAAAGGTAACTTTGACTTTCTCTACCTAGTTCCCACACACTGTAGCCTAGGCAAAATGGTAATTACCATAGAGTAACTCAAAATAGGCTTATATAGATAGCTTGTATAGAAAGGACAAGACAAAACAAGTCGATGTTTTGACTCCTTTAGGTCTTTGGTTGGGGGGGGGGGGGGGGGGGGTAAAACAAAACTAAAACATCTGTCAAGATTCTCTAAGTCTGATAGGTGAATGGGGCACCAACCATAAATATGCAAGAGATGTCATATGGAAACATATGGATAGGAGTGGTTCTAAAAGAATAGCCACAAATGGGAATGAAGAGTATCACTAAAACATAAAAAGAAATATAAAGTGTTATATTAGAGAAATGAATGAAAAGAATTAACCACACAAATAACTCATATTGTGGCCCCCAGAAGGATCCAAATTACTGGCATTGTCTCATGATCCTTGGGTAGTCTTAGTTGGTTCTGCTTTTAGAACTGCCTCATAGCCCACTTTGGTGCTTTGAACTTGTTTTCAGATTAATTATTTTCTCTGACACTTTGTGTTCCATTTTATACTTCATAGGGACTTTTTTCAGACCCTCTATTGTCTATATTTTTAGAACTGCTCTTGCTAATACCAGAGGTTCGACATATGACACTTAAAGTCGTTTATATTTAGTGTGAGTGACATCAGCCTTTCAGATTTGCTGCTTTCATAGAGTTGTTGTTGTTGACGGATTGCCACGAGTTGATGCGAGCATGTTGCCCTTTGACTCATAAGATGTGGCGAGTTGTAATGGCTTTCTTGAAATTCCCGGCTCTTACTGGAGAGGTTGGAGTTCATCTATCCCAGGCTATGCTGGGAAACTACTAGTCCAGCCCAGAGGCACTGCAATACTGGGTCCTCTATATCAGTAACAGCCACCACTACAGGGAACACGGCGATCCTAGCTTCTGTTAGCCAGTCTGGTTTGACGCAGACTGTTACCAGGGGAGACCACGAGGAGGTAGAACTGCTAGGTCTTGGTCGGCTGATGGTGCGCTGACCCTGCTATTGCGACCACAGGTCGCAGGCGCTTCTGCTTCCCCTGCTTTCATAGAGAAATCTTGAGATTTGTATTTGTTTGTGTTTGTCCCCTATTGAAAACCTTTTAGGTTTTAAATGTTGGCTTATTTTGTATTGTCTTTTCTTCTAGTCTGTATAAGATTATTTTGTTGTATCTGTACCAACTTTGCTGTGGCTTCACATCATTTTCATGTTTTCTTCTGAGAATTCACCTGTTGAGTGGACGTGGGTATTTTGTGTAGCTAATTTAATACAAAGCCGCAATATTTGTGATTTTAAGTCTAACACATCCGTCTTCGACATGGGTAGATTTGCTTAACAATTTTGGCCTAGGCAGCAGCCAGTTTTGGCCTTGGCAACAGCCAGTTTTGGCCTCGGCAGCAGCCAGTTTTGGCCTCGGCAATAACCAGTTTTGGCCTAGGCAGCAGCCAGTTTTGGCCTAGACAGCAGCCAATTTTGGCCTAGGCAGCAGCCAAATTTGGCCTAGGCAGCAGCCAGTTTTGGCCTAGGTAGCAGCCAGTTTTGACCTAGGCAGCAGCCAGTTTTGGCCTAGGCAGCAGCCAGTTTTGGCCTAGGCAGCAGCCAGTTTTGGCCTAGGCAGCATCCAGTTTTGGCCTAGGCAGCAGCCAATTTTGGTCTACTCTTGACTTTAACTATCAACGATTCTGTAATGTGTGCAAGTGCTGAAGGATCTCCTGTTTGCTGCCATTATCCTAGAGAGTTAGACATCAGATCTCTCTACCCTGGATAGTCACGAGAAAACTATGGATTCGAAGTGATAAATTCCAACCACCTGTGGCAGGAACAAACCCAGAACCGTCCTGTCCATAGACTGACATCCTACGTCTAGACTACCCATTTTATCTTCTTACTTCCAGACTACCTATTTTACCTTCTTACCTCCAGACTACCCATTTTACTTTCTTACCTCCAGACTACGTAGGGTTCGATCCCAACCGACAGCTTCCGGGTTCACCCAGCCTTAAATGGGTACCGGATTTTTTTCTGGGAAAGTAAAGCAGCACGGGCGTAATACTGACCACATTACCCCAAAAATCATGTGCTGAAGGTCTGTAAAATATAGGGTCACTAACACCATATTTCCCTATACGCCACTTGGCGTGACGGGGGTACTTTATTTTTTTTTTACCTCCAGACTACTCGTTTTACCTTCTTATCTCTAGATGCCCATTTTACCTTCTTTCTTCTAGATTACCCATATTTACCTTTTTTTAGTCTACTAGACTAACTGTTTTACCTTCTTATCTCAGACTGCCCTGTCCTCTAGTCTGTTTTTACTTATAATTACCAATAGCTACTGGCAGTACAACTTTAGTTCCTTGAAAGTTAATCTCTTCACAGTCTGTCTTTCAAATTTGTTGTTTATGAGTTCATTTAATCTGGACTTTAAAAACAAATTGCACCGCCTACTTGAGCTCAAACCGGTATCATGATAGAGAGAGCTCTGCCCCTACTGCCTGACAGCCCAGTCCAATGTACTAATATAAACAGTCTCACTCTCTCTCATTATCTTGCACTTTCTTTTCCTTCCTATATTTCTCTCTCTCTCTCTCTCTCTCTCATCTCTCTTTCTCACATTCTCCACTTGCATTTACAGCATGTTGAATAATCAGCTACTGTAACTAAAGATAAACCTTTTCAAAGCAACTTCTCTGCTATCTTCAATGTTTAATCTATTAAGTTAGCTTCCTTTACCTATAGAAAGCCTTGATGTTTAATATATAACATTATTCTAGATAGCTTTGCCAATCTATTTGATTGCATGAGCACCAAAGAAAAGTCAAGGAAATAAAACTGTTAGAGCAATATCCTATTTCTTAGGTCAGCATATGAGTTGAAAAGGAGCTTTAAGTGGCTGCATTTCTAGTATAGTAACAACATAGACAATAGAATCCTGTCACACCCTGGCTGTCTGTCTTTCTGTCTCTGTCTGTCTGTCTGTTGTCCTTTTCAGCCAAAAACAGCACATAGGGTAGAAATTCTAGACTCAACAATTTTTGCTGTAAAGTCTCAGACCTTGCACAGGACCTGCATTGTATCTTGCTACAATTGTTTTGGCAAGCTGCTCAATCTTGGCAAGGGAGCTGATGCATGCTGTTGTTGCTTCTTGCCTTAGAGTTCTTTTTAGGTCTGCCTCTTTCTTTTACACTCTGGTTCCCATTTGTGGGTTTGAGATTTTTTGGGTGTCTCTACACATCACATGGCCAACATATGACCTCCTCCTCTTGATAATAAATGATATTTTTGGATGCTTTTGTCATTTCTCTTATTTCTGTAATAATCCTGAATTTAATCAATCAACATTTTTCGGGCACATCATGAGAAGAGGAAAGTTGGAATACTTGGTTACAACTGGCAAAATAAAAGGAAAGAGAGATCGCGGACGACAAAGAGAGAAAATACTGGATAGCTTGGTGTCATGGCATGGAAAACCGTCAACAACAGAACTGATACGATGCACTGTAGTTAGAAGATTGTGGAGGGTCATGATCGCCTACGCCAACCGGTATGGCACATGATGAATCCTGAATTTATTTCAAGGCGTACAAAGTATTTATGGTGTTAGTGCTCATATTAAGTCAATTTTTAAAAAAATACCAACTGGGGGATTTCCCCCCTATTTTTCATTTCCTCTTCTGTCAATCCGAACGTTGAGCAAAAGTAAAGTTCTAGGCTGTTGCTCTTCTAGTAACCTGAACCATTGTAATATCACACTGTTGTAGGGTTTCTGTTGTGTTATCATCCAATTTAACTCTTAACAGACTATGTGTTAGAAGATAAACATTGATAATAAACTACATGGTGATGATTGAAGTTCAGATAAACTCATGAGGTATACCTTATGGGAGAAGTTGGTGAGAATCTAAGAGTGTGTAGAAGAGATGTTATCTTCTGGACATAGAAAAGATTGATAAAAGTGATTATGTGATGGAAGGAAAGATGTGGAATTACATGCTTCTTCTTTACTTCCTTATTTGCCTTTTAGCATCAAGGAAAGATGCAGTTTACAGTCTTTGGCTCTTTAAATGGTCATTATATCAATATGAAATAATACAAAGTAGTCTCATAGATGGCTTTGCTTGCATTCATCCGGTGACTAAAGGAGTACACATCTTCGCCATGTGCAGTTAAAAGTACATTAAGTGAGCTTGTATGTGTTGTGTTATGGTTTGCAGTAGAACCGTAATATTCTTGCCTTTCGGCCCAACACATCCAACTTCAGCATGGCATTTTTGAGTACTGAGTTGTCTTCCCTCTTGATCCCTATTCATCTGGCCAGACTAGACAGGTTGGTCTGTTACTAGAGGCACCAAGAAGAGAGAGAGTAGGATCTGGATTGTTCTGGTTCATCGATCCTGGCACAAGCCCTCAGCTATCATTTGCTGACAGCTTCCAGCTCTGGTGCTGTCAGGCACCTTGGCATCCAAAGAAAGTCTAAATATCTATTTTTATATTAACAATGACTGCATTAAAAAAAAAATTTATAAATTCTAGTAGTGAAATGCTGTGGACTTCCCATGATTGTTAGATTATATGCAGCACCACCACATTGATCATACATAATGATGATGTCAATGTAATATCTTATCAGCTCATGCATCTCTCTCATTTAATCTCACTATTTTCTTTTTCACTCTCTCTTGCTCTTTCATACACTCTCTTTCGTACACTCACTCTCTCTCTTTCACTTCCTTGTTATTTCACTTTCTTAATCACTCTCTCTTGTTCTTTCATTCTCTCTCTGTCTCACTTTCTTTATATCTCTCTTAAACTTTCACTTGCTCTTTCACTCTTTCAATTTCACTCTCTATTGCTCTTTCACTCTCCTTCTCTCTTTTGTTCTCTATTTTTACTCACTCACTCACTCACTCACTCACTCACTTACCCACTCACCTCACTTACTCTCCTCTCTTTCACTCACTCACTATTTCACATCCTTTGCTTCATTTGTAATATTCAATATTTGTAAATATTTAGTTCTAATATCTAAAATAATAAAATGATGGACCACATAACATTTATATATACACATTATAGTGTATCAATAGAAAAACATTAAAATATATAGGCTAACCTTATTGTTATGTTCTTGTAACTTAAACTGTAGATCAATAGGAATTGTTACGCATGGGTAGAAATCATTATGTAAAGTGTAATGGAGTAGGGGGGAAAGTGGAGAATGTAATCAATAAATACATTATTGCTGACTACAGTTGAATGTACTATTGTTGTCACAGTGTATGGTATACATCATTTTCTTCTCATCATTTGCTTTTCACATATGTGGCTGTTGAGTCTGTTACGTTCTGTTCCAGAGTAGTATTGATTTCTAAGGTCTGTGGTTTGTTTGTCTGTAGTTACTTAAGCTCTAGATTTTAGGATAGTTTTTTATCTTTTATTATTAACTATTTATTTTTAAGCTTTTTTTTTTAATCATTCATTAATAAATATTCATTTTAAATTAATTTGTTTTTGTCTTGCTTTAGGACCACCTTTGGTAATGTCAATTAGCTTTCTTATATTTTTTTCTGATAACTCTCAGTGCAGTATACAAACTCTGTAGCACAGGCAGGCACTCTCAGGATAATCTTAGAAAGCCAGTTAATTATTGTAAAAGATGATACAGGTTGTGTTATATTTAAATAAATAATAATATAATTTTACTAACTCTTTCCGTACGTTTCGCCGCATAGTGCGTCACTCTCAATTTGGTTAGTGTGAACCGTCATCAAACGATATTCTTTTTTTTTAATGTTTTGTGTCATCTTGGTTTTGGTGAAATATAATACATTGTTCATTTATCTAAACATTCAAAAATAATCTGTAACATGTTAGATAAATATAAATATGTAGATTAATTCTTAAAACATGAAAAACGTTCTCTGATGTCTGTTCCGTTGCATTGATAAAAAGCTTCCGTACGGAAAGAGTTAATATTTATAATTTATATAAGGTGGTGGCCTTAGATTCTTTAGATAATTTGATAATTTTGTGACTGTGTGTCTGATTCCCATAAGGAGGTTTATTGTTTTTTATTTTCTAATATGGGGGGGGGGGGGGTGAGGTAAAAACCCAAACTTGTAACAATAGTAACTATATGATGAGTGCACAGAGCTTTTACCTGAGTTTTAGAAATGGTCTTTTTTGAGCATATCTTTATGATGCATTAATAGGCATACTATGTTATCATTTTGGTTTGTTTTCTAAGACTCATTGTGTGTGCACGCATGCTCTCTCTCTCTCTCCCCTCCCTCCCTCCCTCCCTCCCTCCCTCCCTCCCTCCCTCCCTCCCTCCCTCCCTCCCTCCCTCCCTCCCTCCCTCCCTCCCTCCCTCCCTCCCTCCCTCCCTCCCTCCCTCCCTCCCTCCCTCCCTCCCTCCCTCCCTCCCTCCCTCCCTCCCTCCCTCCCTCCCTCCCTCCCTCCCTCCCTCCCTCCCTCCCTCCCTCCCTCCCTCCCTCCCTCCCTCATCCTAAGGGATGTTAGAAGCAACAGGTTATTGATTCTTAAGCATTCCTAACTGAGGTAGCAGCAACTTCAAATAAAATCCAAACACAAATGCAAAATCTGCTGTAGCTGAAGCCTGACATGATGTCAATTAATAAGCAAATCTGTGTATCTATCTATTTTTTGTCCTTTCGAACCGAAGACGGCACATAGGGCAGAACCACAATCTCAAAAACAGAAGCCTTGCATGCCAAAATGGCACATATTGCAGAGATCACTGCTTCTAAAATCTATGGCTGTTTCCATAACAATACTTTTTATAATGACAGCTTGTCAAGCCATCGATCAACCTCCTTAGTCGCCTCTTACGACATGCCTGGAAGGTCACAGTGTCACTATTCTTTACTTTCCTCATAGTGAGGCCCCGGTAACTAACACACAGAAGAATCAGTGTATATCACTAAGAAATGCTAATTCTTTGCATGGCAAGGTAGTTTGTTATGAAACCCTCTGGAAAAAAAAGAAAATGAAGCAGTGAAGACCATGGAGTACATAGAGAAGAAAAATCATGAAATCCTATAAGACATTGGCCTTGACTAGAAGGAAATGGAAAAAGTTCAGGAATAAAGGATGGATGGAGAGACCTGTGAAGTGTTTCCAGTAGGGGCTATGAGGGTGTTGATTAATTAAAAGTACGTCAGTGAGTATGTTAAAAATGAAGGATATCCTCCTCATCATCATCATAGAGTGCCGTCACTGCAATGAAGGTTGGCTACCATGGAGCGCCATTCTGCTCGGTCTCTTGCTTTGATGGTGCAGGTTGTCATAGGCTGATTTGTCCATCTTTTGATGTTACTCGTCCATGTTAGTCTTGGTCTGCCTCTGCCTCTTTTACCTTGTATTTTCCCCTCCAGGATTACTTTTAGTAGGCTGTTGTGTCTTTTAACATGGCCCAAAAATCGCATTTGTCTTGTTTGAATTGTGCTTAGTAGTTATCTTTTCATTTTTAGTTGTTTTAAGACTTCATCGTTTGTTTTCTTTTCCTTCCATCCAATTCTACCCGAATCTTCTATATATCCACATTTCAAAGGCTTCAATTCTCTGTTCTGTTTTCTTGTCTAATGTCCATGTTTCTGCACCATATAGGAATATTGAGAAGATGTAACATTTTGCTATTTTTAGTTTTAGCCCTGGTGTTATTTGTTTTGATGTTAGTATGTTCTTCATGACATTAAAATTACTTTTTGCCATTCCTATTCTTTTGTTCATTTCAGTTGTACATTTTCCATCACTGGTTATAGTATGTCCAAGGTAGTTGTAGCTCTGAACTGTCTGCAGGTCTATTCCTTCAATTTTGATATCCACTTGTGGGTTTTGAGTCCTAAGGATTTCCTAACCGATATAAAAATGTTGTAATGGTGGGTGAATATAAAAGTAATAGGTCAATGGACACAGAACATTTGTTATAACATTAGAAAAAAGGTAGTCATTCATTTTTTTATTTATTTGGGGAAGAGACACATTATTTGAATGGGAGAATAAAAAAAAAACCATGTGGTAACTAATAACATTTTTAGGCAAATATGTTGTGGTCTTTTCTTTTCTTTCTTTTCTCTTTTCACTGATACCTAAAAGGTGTCGTGGTTTATATCGTTTGTCGTTCTTGAGCTGCTCGAACTGTCTGAATTAGTGATTTTCCTTTGTTTTTACATGTCTCTGTCACTGCATCTATCCATCTTCTTCTGGGTCTTCCTCTTGGTCTTTTTCCATGCATTTTCGAGAAGAACGCTCTTGATGGTAATTGGTGAAATTTAACTCACATCAAAAATTGCATCGTGTTGCCAGCGCAGTCACGTACCGGAAGTATCGGTTATAAGAGAAGAGTAATGAAAATGTTCTGAAAGGGCTCGAAGCAAAGAGACAGCTAATTTCCAATAATAGGAAGAAACAAATATTATTTTTTAGTCATGTAATGAGAATGGAACAGCTGGAGATATTGTAACAGCTGGGAAAATTGAGGGATGAAGAGATAGAGGGAAGCAAAGAGAAAAGATACCAGAGAGCTTAAGAAAATGGCTTGGCAGAAGGTCAACAACAGAAATAATAAATAACTGTCGAGATCGAAAGTTGTGGAGAGACATGACCACCTACACCAGTAAGCATAGTACTTGATGATGATGTTGTGGTCTATGGAATAAGCAAAGTCAAAGTATTGTGATAAAGCTGGTAAATGAGGAGCAAGGTAAAGAAAAAGAAATATACTGTAAAATGATAGAAAATGTAACGATGTTTCAATCTCAGTAAAATATAAAGATGTTTCAAGCTCACATGACCTTCCTCAGGAACAAAAAAAAAAAAAAAAAAAAAAAACGTAGTACAAACAGAATATGAACATGAGAAATGAACTAAGATCTAGCAATGTTGAGAGGGATGTTGTCTAAATTCAGAAGAGCTACATGGAGAACAGGGAAGGACTTATGAACCAGTTTGCAATACCAGATTTGCTGGGGATGAGGTCTGAGTGCTAATGGCCAATAGTTTCATGTGAAATGAGAATAATCCTATGACTGATAACTAACAACACATGTCAAATCTTGGACAGTCAAGGTAAGGTATGAAAGAAATGTAACACTGATGTTGATAGACAACAGGAAAGACATGCCGAGGTTGATATGATGACATAACTATTGCTTATTCGTTATTGATTTTCTGTATAAGTGGACATGTGATCTTTATTATATTCACAGGGTCAATTGGTCCTTAGGCCCATTATGGTCAATATGCTGTCTTCAAGTGAGCTCTACTGTCAGGCCTGCAGTAACATGTTTCCAGATACTTACACACAATGGCAAGGTAATTAGTTTGTAGTGTCATTCCTTGGTTTAACAGTTTTTAATTTGTAGAGATTTAAAAAAAAAAACCTCTACAAGTGAATTTCACACCAATGCTGTTGATTGAATACACCAGATTTATGTCTGTAGCTAATTCCAGAGGATTAGGAATTCTGTGAATTTTGTGTGGATATCACTTTTCTACCCAGATTCACACCAACAGTCACATGCTCAGGTGTCCTTTGCCATGCAGGCAGATTTTCTCTGACTTCAGAGGTACTCTTAATTTTTTTTATCTTCTGATGTTTTGACATTTTTGTGTTTTCTATCAATTTTCCCAGAATAATGACCATTTTAGGCCCATCTTTTCAATGTCCAACTGTCAAGGGTTCTTTAATGTGCAGAGAATGGACACAGGACCCGCTATTTTATGCAGTTGTCCAAAAGTTCTAGACATCAGATCTCACTACCTAGAGATCGGGTAAAGCCAAAAAGAAACCACAGATTTGAAGTGAAAATTTACCACAGCTTGTGGTGAGATTTGAACCCAGGACCTCTTTCTTGTTCATGGACAAGATCTTACACCCTAGACCACTTAGGCTCCTCCCATCTCACACTACTAATGTTCTGGGTTTAAGAAAACTGTCATAAATTGAAAATCGTTCTATCATCTTCACCTGTGATTATAAGATGATTACATTTTTCGTTGTCCAACCTTAACCATTATTAAATATTTTATCTAATTTCTGGGACGGGCCAGGTGATTTCTGTCATTGCTAGAGAATAAAGGTCGCATGCCCATTGCGGCTACAAGGTGTTTGGATATGATTTTACTTCAGCCGTAATAGAAAAAAGTATTTTTTTTGTCTCTGCCGTGAATATAAAAGAGGGTAATTAAGTTCTATCATGATTTACAGTAAGATGTGATATGTATTCCTTTTAGTCCAAAATATCTAACACAGTATGGCATTTTTAGTTACCAGTTTTGCCTTCCCTCTTTAATTTAATCCACACTTGCTTTGCTAGACTTGTTAAGTCTTTTTTTTTTTTGTTAGTCCACTTTGAGTAGACAAACTTAGAAAGTAGGGCATCCTGGTGTGATACCAACAAGAAAGAAGGGCATCCTGATGTGCTACTGACAGAAGAAAGTAGGACATCCTGGTGTAAAAAAAAAAGTAGAGTACCCCCGTCACGCCAAGGTGAGTACAGGGAATATGGTGTTAGTGACCATAAATTTTACAGACCCACGGCACATGATTTTTAGGGTAATCCCAGAAAAGAATCTGGTACCCATTAAAGGTTGGGAGAACCGGAAGCTGTCGGTTGGGATCGAACCCTACCGCTTGTCGTAACCAGTTCACTAACCACTGAGTTATCGCAGCTCCCGACATCATGGTGTGATACTGACAGAAGAAAGTGGGACATTCTGGTGTGATACTGACAAAAAAGAGTAGGACATCCTGGCGTGATACTGACAGAAGAAAGTAGAACATCCTGGTATGATGCTGACAGAAGAAAGTAGGACATCCTGGTGTGATACTGACAGAAGAAAGTAGGACATCCTGGTGTGATACTGACAGAAGAAAGTAGGACATCCTGGTGTGATACTGACAGAAGAAAGTAGAACATCCTGGTGTGATACTGACAGAAGAAAGTAGGACATCCTGGTGTGATACTGACAGAAGAAAGTTGGACATCCTGGTGTGATACTGACAGAAGAAAGTAGAACATCCTGGTGTGATACTGACAGAAGAAAGTAGGACATCCTGGTGTGATACTGACAGAAGAAAGTTGGACATCCTGGTGTGATACTGACAGAAGAAAGTAGGACATCCTGGTGTGATACTGACAGAAGAAAATAGGACATCCTGGTGTGATACTGACAGAAGAAAATAGGGAAACCTGGTGTGATACTGACAGAAGAAAGTTGGACATCCTGGTGTGATACTGACAGAAGAAAGTAGGACATCCTGGTGTGATACTGACAGAAGAAAATAGGGAAACCTGGTGTGATACTGACAGAAGAAAGTTGGACATCCTGGTGTGATACTGTGACCACAGCACTCATAAACAAGTCATTTAAATTTGTCATAGAAAAATATGGGCACTAACATCATGTTCCCTATATGCCTTAAGGCATGGAGAGAACCCTAACTTACTTGTACTTCAAAAGCTAAAAACTACTACCACAGTTTTGGTTTATAGCTTAATCACAAGAACAGTAAACTAGTACTTAGTAAACTGATTAATATTCTCATAGGTCTAGCCTAGGCTAGCCTTGGTCTGCATAATGTTTATGTAAATACAGTCAGAGATGCTAGGCAGAGCATGTTTGTAAACAAATAACAACAGCACCTGGTGGGAAACATAGTGTGAAAGCTTGGCCTTGTGCCACTGAAGTGTTGGAACTGTCAAGCAGGTATCTCAAGCGTTGGGTGTGGTGACACTTGAAAAGAGTTGTAATTTCAAAATATACAAGTTGAATCACCTTAAATCAGAGCATTAACTGTACTAATGTTTCTAGCTTTGTGATCTATTTTTGCACATTCATGTTTCTTAATAATAACTTTTATTCACATTACAGTGTAGATTGTACCACATTTTTATAGGTTGCAGTATCATTTTTATATAACAGAATAATTTCTATGCTTGTTTACAAAAAAAATTGTGTTTCCAGTAAAAGTGAAGATTCATAAAAAAAAAAAATACATCATTTATTGTTACTTGTTTTATTTTTTTTTTTAAATTAAAAATTGTGTAAAATTGATTTATTTGCTTTTTATTGTATATTTTTTAGTGCATTATTTTTCTCACAAGTATATCTTGTGCTTTTAATTATGCCTATCTTGTAGTTAATTTTTTGAGTAGATTTTTTTATATTTTTCACAAGCTAGATGCTTCAGAATAGGGGTTTTCACAAATATTTTTGTTTTACAATAAATAGTGTTTCACTGAGAGATTTGATTTCACTTATAGTTTTGCTAAATTTGGTAAAAGTAAAGGCTAGGGGAGTCTGGTGTTGTAATAAAAAATTCTACAACTATGATCATAAACAAAGAAAATACTCAAAACCCACAAGTGGATATTAAAATTGAAGGAATAGACCTGGAGACAGTTCAGAACTACAACTACCTTGGACATACTATAACCAGTGGTGGAAAATGTACAACTGAAATAAACAAAAGAATAGGAATGGCAAAAAGTAATTTTAATGTCATGAAGAACATACTAACATCAAAACAAATAACACCAGGGCTAAAACTATGGAATAGCAAAATGTTATGTCTTCTCAACATTCCTATACGGTGCAGATACATGGACATTAGACAAGAAAACAGAACAGAGAATTGAAGCCTTTGAAATGTGGATATATAGAAGAATAGGTTGAATTGGATGGAAGGAAAAGAAAACAAACGATGAAGTCTCAAAACAACTAAAAATGAAAAGAGAACTGCTAAACACAATTCAAACAAGACAACTGTGATTTCTGGGCCATGTTAAAAGACACAACAGCCTACTAAAAGTAATCCTGGAGGGGAAAATACAAGGTAAAAGAGGCAGACCAAGACTAACATGGACGAGTAACATCAAAAGATGGACAAATCAGCCTATGACAACCTGCACCATCAAAGCAAGAGACAGAGCAGAATGGCGCTCCATGGGAACCAACCTTCATTGCGGAGATGGCACTCAATGATGATGATGATGAGGGGAGTAACATTCTAGAGCAGAGAATCTAAGGCAATTAGTCATTTGTTAAGATTCTTTTGTGGCAACTCAGATCTTTTCTGGCAACTCAGACCCTTACTGGCAACTCAAATAATTTCTGGCAACTCAGATCTTTTCTGGCAACTCAGATCTTTTCTGGCAACTCAGATCTTTTCTGGCAACTCAGATCCTTACTGGCAACTCAGATCCTTACTGGCAACTCAAATAATTTCTGGCAACTCAGATCTTTTCTATCAACTCAGATCCTTACTGGCAACTCAAATAATTTCTGGCAACTCAGATCTTTTCTATCAACTCAGATCTTTACTGGCAACTCAAATAATTTCTGGCAACTCAAATAATTTCTGGCAACTCTGATCTTTTCTGGCAACTCAGATCTTTTCTATCAACTCAGATCTTTACTGGCAACTCAGATCCTTACTGGCAACTCAAATAATTTCTGGCAACTCAGATCTTTTCTATCAACTCAGATCCTTACTGGCAACTCAAATAATTTCTGGCAACTCAGATCTTTTCTATCAACTCAGATCTTTACTGGCAACTCAAATAATTTCTGGCAACTCAAATAATTTCTGGCAACTCTGATTTTTTCTGGCAACTCAGATCTTTTCTATCAACTCAGATCTTTACTGGCAACTCAAATAATTTCTGGCAACTCAAATAATTTCTGGCAACTCAAATAATTTCTGGCAACTCTGATCTTTTCTATCAACTCAGATCTTTTCTATCAACTCAGATCTTTACTGGCAACTCAAATAATTTCTGGCAACTCAAATAATTTCTGGCAACTCAAATAATTTCTGGCAACTCAGATCTTTTCTATCAACTCAGATCCTTACTGGCAACTCAAATAATTTCTGGCAACTCAGATCTTTTCTATCAACTCAGATCCTTACTGGCAACTCAAATAATTTCTGGCAACTCAGATCTTTTCTATCAACTCAGATCTTTACTGGCAACTCAAATAATTTCTGGCAACTCAAATAATTTTTGGCAACTCTGATCTTTTCTGGCAACTCAGATCTTTTCTATCAACTCAGATCTTTACTGGCAACTCAAATAATTTCTGGCAACTCAAATAATTTCTGGCAACTCAAATAATTTCTGGCAACTCTGATCTTTTCTATCAACTCAGATCTTTTCTATCAACTCAGATCTTTACTGGCAACTCAAATAATTTCTGGCAACTCAAATAATTTCTGGCAACTCAAATAATTTCTGGCAACTCAGATCTTTTCTATCAACTCAGATCCTTACTGGCAACTCAAATAATTTCTGGCAACTCAAATAATTTCTGGCAACTCAGATCTTTTCTATCAACTCAGATCCTTACTGGCAACTCAAATAATTTCTGGCAACTCAGATACTTTTAGGTAACGCAGATCCTTTTTGGCAACTCCTACTGTCAGATTGGTACCAAAAGTAGCACATTGTTGTATTTGGAAAAACCAAGAAACCTGTGAAAAAATGTGAGACATGGGCAACACAGAGTCTCCATACACCTAAACCCATTTTGTGTTCTAGAAAGGTTATCTCTTTCCTGCTTTGGGCCCTGCGTGGTCTACAGTGTCGCATCAATTTATCTCTCGAGATAATGAGCCTTTTAGTATTCTTATTGAATAGTTATTTTTAGACTGCAAAACTATATTGTAATACAAATTTTTAATAAAAAAAAAGTTTTTAATATATTGATTTTTATTTCTTCATTTTTAGATTGCAGCATAATATTGATTTTTAGCTTTCCATTTTTAAACATATATTGATTTTGCATTTTATTTTAGTTTTTTTTTTTTTATAACAGTACAGTATTGATTTTTTGCTTGCATCAGTTATTTTAAGCTGGTAATATTTATTAATTTTGTAATAAATTTGACTTGTAAAATATTTGTTCTAAACTTATCATTTGTAGTATAATGTTAATGTTCATTTTTAGTTTGTCACAATTTTTTTTAGTTTTGGGGAATGCTTAATCTTTTTTGTTTAGTCATTAAAGTAAAGATAAGAGCCATGGTAGCTCATTGGTTGGTGAACTAGACTGCTAAGGAAAGATGCCAGGTTGCTTGATCTCGATCGACGACCCAAAGTCCGATCAGCCTAAATTGGGTAAAAAAAATTGTTTTTAAAATAGGGTAGCCTGGTGTGATACCTGGCCACATCGCCCATAAAAATATGTTGTTGGTCATTGAAAAATATGAGCACTAACACCATATTCCCCATAAACCTCAAGGCTTGGAGGGAACCCTTTACTTACTTGTTTTTAAAGCATTGTCAGTACCATGGCCCTGACCATGGTGAAGGGAGAAAAGAATATAGCCACTGTCACCAGCCAAGCATGTCATAAGGGATGATTAGGGAGGTTTTTGGGCCAAGGTCTTCACCTGTGCTACGGAGTATGTGCATCGGAGCTGAGGCCATCTTCAACGCTTTTGCTAGCGTGTCCTTCGTACTGGGGAATGTGCTGGGGAGGGGATCTGAACATTATGGAATTGTCTGTTGTACAGTGAAGATAATCTTTTGACTGAGATAAACTAAACTAAGCTTTAAAAGTAAAGATAGATATATTTTTATATATATATATATATACATACATGATTCTTTAATAACTGCAGTGCAGATATTTGTCAATTTGGTATTCCTTTGCTTTGTGTGTTATTATATGTGAAGGTATAACAGACCATCTAAACCTGAAGTATGCATCAGTGTAGGCTTATGCACAGCATTAGTATCCTCATCATATACAATAACCTACATTCCTGCCTTTAAACACCAACTTTGTATAATCCAACATGCTGGAGAAGCTGATAACTTTTGACTGGAGAGAAATGTGTGTGTCTTATTATATCAGTCAATGAAGTGTTTTTCTTTTGAAGCAGACATCTGCTACAGTGAACATCTTTGCAGTGTCTGGATTTTATTTTGTTATGTTCAGATCTTTTTGCCTACCCAGATATTTTCACCTTTTCCAAAAATGTCTTATTTATTTGAAACTGAAAAAAAAAGATGTCCATTTAACCTGAATTGAAATGTACTTACTTTATGAAGGACTTGTATATAATCTCTGTATTTCTAGTCAGGAAAAGATTGACTAAGTAAAGAATGGTTCAAAGACACCTTTTATGTTTTATTTAGTGTCTCTGAATTTGTAAGTTTATACCAGAGCAGAAAATAATTATGATTGACTTTATCATTCAGGATATAAGTAACAATGAGGGTGATAGTGTGTTCCACCTCAAGTTTGTTTGCCTCTATAAGAGTGATTTACTTTCATCTCCAGTTTCTTTTGTAAAATGATGAGTCATTTCTGGATTCAGTTTCAATATGGGGTCATTTGCATTGAATCAGTTATACAATCCTTTTTAACTGTAAGTTCAATTGCAGTCGTGGATGTGGTTTTGTTGGATGCCATCCTCAGTACAAGATCTTTTGCAATGAATAGACAATTTATTGGAATCTATCCTAGCTCTGACAGAGTTAGCTTCAATAAATATAAAAGGGGTAGGCTGCTTTCATTGTTTCACAAGACAGAGGTACAACTCTGACTACAAACAAATGCTGCCTTGCAGGAAAGTCTAAAGATATCCAAAGGATAGGAGTGCTGTTCTTACCAAATATGTATTCGGGTGGATATACTAGACCACTAGGCACGAAACATAATGTAAGGAAATGATAGTAAGGAAGAAGGATCCTATCTTAAGTCCATACTCCTTTGCAAGGAAAAAAATTGATTATGTTGGCAAAAAGAAGTTTAGTCTGGATGATAGGTCATCTTCATTGCACATCAAAGCCCATAAGTACTCACATTTCCGTCTAAGTATATCCTTCAAAGACTGAAGAGAATACAAAGAGAAGGGAGTTACATACTAAAACAACTACTGACAATTTATGAGGACATAATGATATTCCCCAAAGTAGAAACAGATGAACAAAAACACTTTCAGATATGAAATAAAGATGGTAGACTTAACTGCACAGCTGCTTGTCACTGATATTTTAGTTGTCATGTTAAAACATAACCTGTATAAGATTTGTCTATATACATTCAAGATGATTAGAAATGGTTTTATCTTCAATTTTAATCACATTTATGGTGGACAGTGTAATATTTTGTGCCAGAAAGTGTCACATTTTTCAACCTTTGAAATGTTCATTTACCATAGGCAGTAATAGATTAAATATCATCAAGACAAGAGTTAATTAGACTAGGAAATTGACACCAGAAGGAAGACAAGACCTACTCCAACTGCAGCCATCTTTTACAACACTTTATAGTAAAATATAGGGAAGCAAAGAGAAAAGAAACCAGACAGCTTAAGAGAATGGCTTGGCAGAAGGTCAACAGCAGAAATGATAAATAACTGTTGTGATAGAAAGTTGTGGAGAGACATGATCACCTACGCCAGCAGGCCCGGTACTTGATGATGATGATGATAGTGCAATGCCCCCAACTCAAACAAACTTGCAACTTTCACAAGCTGACATTCTTGCCAAAGAGTGGATAACTTGTAGTACCTGATTTAAGATTAATACATAGCTAGATGGGTGAATGAGTATGGGTGGGTTATTGATATGTGCCTTTATGATGATAAAACAAGACAGTTGAGACAGCTATGCAACATCTTTCTCCACAGCTGAAATGAAATGTACTTATTGAGAATTTGATTAAAAATTGTTCTTTTTGGTGGTAAATGTAGCTGTTCCATATTGTACTGAGTTAGCTTATTTAAAAGTAACTGTATATTGATATGGACAAAATAAATAACACAGTTGTGCAATGATTATCAACATAATATTATTATAGCTGTGAGATGATGCATATCTCTTCTGTTATTATTTTAAAAGGTCACTGGAGCATCATCCAGGTTTTATCAAGAAAAGGAATATACATCTCTGAAGTTCAGGAGTCTGCAGTCACAGAAACAGTGCTTGTACAGACCGCACCATTTCGTTTGGTCAGTTTATGTTTCTTTTGTTTTTTTTAGAAATGTCTCGCTCTATTTAACATATATTTCTTAGTTGGGTAATGAAAATGTTATAGTTAATGCACTGTTGGGCACAGCTGTTTGTTTTCATTTTAAAGTGGCATTTTAATTATAATCTTCAAAAATGTTGCAGCATTTATGAATGGTGGTGTCCTGCGTCTAGTACATTACAATCCTTTTTAAAACTGGTATTTTATGTGGTTTCTGTTTGTGGAATCACACACATAAAGTGCATACATTTTCAGTTAAAACTAAAGTCAATATTTATGTATGAATATTTCATTAGTTGAATTTTATAACAAAAACATCTAAGATTGGCAAATCTGAGTTGTTTTTTTTCTTTTGGGGGGGGGGGAGATGCAATATTCAGTTTTTAACCACACAGATTTTAAAATCTACTGAGCCTAAATGTAATTTAAAAAAAAACTTATATAACATTCCAAAAATTTGAGACATTCATGTGATGTATAAATAATAAATAACCACATAGTATCTTCTGGGATATTTTTGTAAAGTTAAAGCACATATTACAATTATTTTCTTAGCAAAAAAAGTAAATAAACGACAAATAATCAGCAAAAACTAAAACAGCATTAGCTTAATAGTTCACATATTCAGTATTAATTACTCTTAGTAAAAATAACAATATTTATCCTGTGTTCTGTAAATGTTTACAATTCATTGAATTCTCACTAGAAATGTTGAGTTTGGCAGTTGTTGATACTATGATAGGTAGCAGCTAATTTCTAAATATATTAGTAACACACAGTTATTGTAGCATTAAAGAATAATCCCATTTAAGAAGTGATTAGAAATACCAACGCACAAGCTAGAATCCTATTGTAAATTGAGATCTCTTTCTACATTTGAACAGTGAAATGTTACATTGTCAATAGTTGTTAACTTGGGGTTTTATAAGCACACCTTATTCATACCTGTGATGCACAATAAATGTGGCACCCGCATGAATTATGGTGGTACTTTTAGTGGTTTTAAGTGTAGATTGGTACGATTTAATTGGCGAGCTCACATATAACAGCCATTTTCACAATTCTGCTTACAATTTATTTTCTTAAAATTTTATGTGCGGATTAATTCTTTTAAGAAGAAAAAACACAAAAAGTCCTGCAGATGGACTGTTTCCAGTACAAATTGAATGGTATGACATACAAGTGTTTTTTGTTTAATTCCGTAGAAATTAATCAATCCTGTAAATATGGAAAGTATGCTTCCATATTTTGTTGTTTCTAGTCTTAATGTTTAAACATTCAAAGTGATATAAACCAATTTCCTGAACTTATCTGAGCTACTTTTGCCTGTGCTTTGAAGTTCTTGCATTGTACTGAGGTTTTTTGTTATCAAGAAATAAACTGGAGTATTGATGGGCACGGCACGTCTTAGTACAGTTATAATTGTTCTTTTTAGAAAAAACACAAATATACCTAATAATGTAGATTTTCATTGTAATGAAAATGTAAGGTTAAGCCAAACTTGACAACTTGTCAACTTTGTGCAATTAAAACTAGTACAGCTGTGAGACCAAGATTTTACCACTTTCCACATCAAGTTGATACTAGTAAGTCTAAAGCTGATGATTTAGACAAACAATGATTTGGCAATTGGAACACGGCAAAGTGGATCAAAAACCTGTCCTTTGCCAATCAGGTTCAGTTTCAGGTAGGGCCAAAATAAATTTTTTTTTTATTACAATGAAATAATTAAACTGAAGTAATGGCAATAGCGAGAAAGAAAGAAAAACTAAACATCATATTAGATATACGACTCTGAAGCAAGTAGACAATTTTAAATATCTTGGTAGCATGTTAACACAAGACAATAACCAAGAGACAGAGATAGATATAAGGTGTAACAAAGCATGCCAAGTTATAGGCCAAGTATCAACACTATTGAAAAACAAAGCAATAACTACAGAAGCAAAAAGGGCAATATACAAATCAATTTTTCTACCAACTCTGTGCTATCAGTGCCAGAATTGTATGCTGGACTCTAGAACAATAAGAAAGATAACGACCACCGAAATGAAATGTGTCAGAAGAATGACAGGAAACAGCTTAAGGGACAGAGTAAGAAACACCGACCTGAGGAAGAAACTCGAAATTGAACCAGCCATCGAATACATAAAGAAACAACAGATAAATTGGTTTGGCCACATAACAAGACAAAAAGAACTAACAATGACTCAAAGAGCCATAAACAAACGCTACGAAAACGCCAGATTAAGAGGAAGACCGAGAAAGAGATGGATAAAGGGAATACTAGAGTCACTAGGAGGGATAATACCAGAAGAGGCCAACAGAAGAGCAAAGAATCGCAGATTGTATCTCCCCTCGACGCCAACGGCAATAGAGGAAGGATAGAAGAAAAAAGAAGAAGAAAATTGAAATAAATAGTATTACCTATATCACATGGCAGATGTACTGGACTAAGCAACCAATATTGAGACTTCCGGTCAATATGGCAGATAAGCGACAGGAACGGTCGAGGCACTGTCTGAAAAGTGTTTCGTTGTTGCAGTTTCCTCATATTCCAAGTCTGGCTTGCTGTCACTGGAGCAACTGAGTTTAGTGCTCTGTGCACACTGTAAGCTGTGCTTTTCATGGGGAAAGGGGGGGGGGGGTGTTTCTATATTCAGATTACTCAAGATGAATTATGATATCGTATGATGGACAGTTCAGCTATGTTCACTTTCGGTGCTGCTTGGCCTTATGTCTTTTGGCGTGTGCTGTAGAGGCTATGATGGGGGCTGCAGCTGCCTTTCTTTGTTTGGATATTCAATGAGATGTTAATTCAGATGATTCCACTGGCACTGGTTGAGCAATTATGAATTTTCATTCGTTTGCATTGATACCAGGGCCTTCGAATAACTATAACTATAACCATTGTTACCTAACCCTCATAGAGATTCCCCTTGCAGACTTCAGAGAAAGAAAGAAATAATGTAAGGATGTTTCTTTTATATTTTAAACGGAAGTCTACATTTTCATATTCAGAAAACATTTTATGTGATAGCAATGTGAATGTGAATTTAATGTGATTAAAATAAAAAGTTATCTTTAAAGTTGTTTTACAGTATTGACACTATTATCACTATCTTTAATGTTGACTTTCAGAAAGCTCACTTGGCTCTAATTGATGCACTGATGAAGGCATATGTTTGTGAAGTTGCAAGTGTAGAGAAAGTGGTCAAAGCTGTTAGGTAAATATGATTAGTTTCTTGACCATGGAATATCTTGGTGGGAAATGTGATGATCAGTGTATGAGGTGATAGCAGGACGGTTGAGCAATTATGGATTTTAATTCGTTTGCAGTTGTACCAGGGCCTTCCATAACCAAAGAACCAAATCCATAACCAAAGCAGTCAGAAACATATCAAGTGTCAGGGTAACTTATAGTTGATCAAGACCCTACTTTAGCTCCATGTTTTGGTTCCAGAAGGAGGCTACTCACGGGTTCGATCCTGCTTCGGACCATATATTGTTCTTTGTTTTTTTCTGTTGTTTATTTGTCATTTTTTCCGACTGCTAACACATACCTTTTCCTTCTATTATTTCCTGCTTTTTCTTTACATTGATATAACATATAATTTATTGTTGAATTTTAGGCATATTTTTGTCAAATTATTATATTAGGGAGCACAGGCTGGACTACCTGCCAGGGTCAAAAACTACAGCTGACCAAGACCCAACTTCATCTCTATGATGACAAACCTACCCCAAAACAGAATGCAACAAAAACAGTAGGGCAGTATGGCGTCTAGAAAATACTATAAACTTCTTCCTGGTAACAGGGAAAAAAACATGGTGTGACTTAAAAATCTCAGAGAGACCTCATATTTGGCCTCCTGCATTAAAACAGGCTGGCTTTTTATGAAGTGAGAGTTGCTATACTTCAAACCAGTGATTTGGGGGGGGGGGGGTCCTGTTGATATAAACGATCTAGTATTCAGTACCTTTGTGATGGACAAGTTCCACCTCCAGTAGAACCTGGGAGATCAATAAAGCCATCATGTCCCACCATATCACATTCCTGAGCCTCAAAGCCAGTGACTTGCTTTGGCTACTAAACTATTTTCTCCTTTTATAGATACCTCTAGCCACTGTAATTATGCTTTACTGAGATGAACTTCAAAGAGTCAGACGTTGTTCTTATTTCCTGCCAGACAATTCACCACATTCCCTGCCTCAAGTGAGTTACCAGTCACACCAGAGGAGGCTTTAGTATTTTGGATCAATAAAGTTTGTTCTGTTCTGAGAACAGACGGAGGAAGCAGACAAAAATCAGAGGATATCACAGAAGGAGTTGCTGGACAAAAGGTAAGCTCTGATTTTAAAGTGAATTTTCTCTCTTTTTCACTTCTTCTCTCTTTTTCACTTCTTCTTCTCTTTTTTCACTTCTTCTCTCTTTTTCACTTCTTCTCCCTTTTTCGCTTCTTCTCTCTCTTTTTCACTTCTTCTCCCTTTTTCGCTTCTTCTCTCTCTTTTTCACTTCTTCTATCTCTTTTTCACTTTTTCTCTCTTTTTCGCTTCTTCTTCTCTCTTTTCCACTTCTTCTTCTATCTCTTTTTCACTTTTTCTCTCTTTTTCACTTCTTCTTCTCTCTTTTTCACTTCTTCTTATACCCTTTTGAGTGTGCTCTAGTTCTTCCTCCCAAGTAAAGAAGAAGAAAAATAACTTTTTGGATTGTTTGTATGTTTGTGTATGCCAGCTTTAGCACTAGTCTTTAGGGACAGAATTCTGCGTGATTATCACTTTTTTACCTATATTTCACACCAGCAGTCATGTGCTCTGGTGTCTCCCGCCATACAGGCAGATATTTCTGACTTAAGAGGTGCTAAATTGACAAATTAGCTTGTGGCTGGATCAACCTTCGTATATTCACTTTTTCAATTCATTTCTTTCTTGTTCACTTTATTATTTCCATTGATGAATTTGATTGATGCAGCAGCTAACTCAAGATTCCTTGGACAACCAGACTTTCCTGGGTATTTTTTCATGATTACCATTCTTAGGTGCATTTTTTCTTATTAAGCTCCTCCTGCATCTTCTTCCTTTCAACTCCCTGTGGAGCATAGGTCTTTGACAAACACTTTCCAAGGCATTCTGTTTCTTGCCATTATTTTAAGATCATTCCATGATTTACTTGTGATGCTCATTCTAGATGTAGTAGAGTTTATCTTTATTCCGTTGTCCGTTTGTGTTGTTCTTATTTTCTGAAGAAGCCTCATGTAGGACGAAATGTCAGTATTTTGTTGTGTTTCTTTTTTATAAAGCTGTCACTTTACATTGTAGGAGTGTACGTTAACTCCACTACTTGCTCCTGCTAATAGCTTTACAGCAACACTTAAATTTCAATCTCCCCCTGCATAATTCAATATTTACCAATTTTATTTTGGTTGTTTTGTCATTAGGTGCGTGTGTTCAGTAAGACTTTTCCTCAATGTGACCCTGTGCAAGTGCCATTACTTGAAGACCTGGTGAGAGATATAGGAGATGGATGCTGTATAGGGGCTGTTATTGCCTTTTACAGACCACATTTGCTGAATATAAAAGGTACAACCTCATATGATGATCTTTAGAGAATAGACTCTTGTGGTTTATGTGATAAATATTAACTCTTAGAAGTCCTTGGTTTTTAAGTATTTTGGGATATTTCAGGTCCCTATTTGTGGACAACTACAGAGGTCAATCTTTGTTGTGAACCTAGGTTTATTATATATTGTTGAATAGGGGATTGGATGAGCTTTTGTTTAGTGTTTTTGAAATTAGAATGTGTTAATAATGTGACCTAGTTTCTTTGTTACTAAAAATAAACAATGACCTAAAAACACACAACATAAATGGTTACTAAGAAGGAATTTTAAAAAGTATGATGATTATTATGAAAATCTTTAATACAGTCATTTACAGCATTCACTTTCACATAAATTAATTTTTAAAAAATAAGAAAATATTTAAAAATAAGTTAGTAATACACATTCTTAAAAAAGCATATAAAATTGACCAATTATTATCATAATACTCGCTATGTTGTAGACACATTTTCAACAACACATATCTATTTATTAGATAGCAAAAGCATTACTGGACAAAAGATATATAAATGAACTCTTCTTAAAAATGTATTGTAGCAATAAATTGTCTGGTTTACTATCATCGTTGTTAAAAATAAAAGAAAAAAGCTTTTCTGTTGAAGAAGCCCCTCATGGTCAGCTTCCAAAATGGCATCGTGTTGGACATAAATTTAGCGTGGTTTTAATATTTAAATTTTATAAACTAAAATTGAAAAATATTAATTAAAAAAAAAAATGTTTTTTTCTACATTTCATTAATGTTGATATTATATGATTTCTCTCATAAAGGCTCGGCAAACATCGGACCGACTGATCATAAAAATTTATACGAAATTCATATATACTGGACGTTCAGGAGTTAATGAATTGACCGTTGTGTTTTATGTTTATGTGAACATTAAAGAATTGACTCTTGGTTTATGTTGATATGATGAGTATAAAAGAATTGACTGTCATGTTTCATGATGATACAATGAACATGAAAGAAATGACTCAAGGCTTATGTTTACATAATGAATATGAATGAATTAACAGTCATGTTTCATGATCATACAATGAACATGAAAGAAATGACTCAAAGTTTATGTTCACATAATAAATGTGAATGAATAGACTGTCATTTTTCATGATCATACAATGAACATGAAAGAAATGACCCAAGGTTTATGTTCACATAATAAATATGAATGAATTGACTGTCATTTTTCATGATCATACAATGAAAGAAATGACCCAAGGTTTATGTTGACATAATGAATATGAGCTAATTGACTCTTACCATTTATGTTCACATAATGAAAATTAAAGAATTGACTTGATTTATGCTCATACGATGAATATTTGAAGAAGAAAAAAAAATATTGTGGTTTATGTTGGTTTATGAGTCCAGACTTCAATTTAAATGTCTAGGGAATAGGAAGGAATAAATGTGTGAAGTGATTAGATCAAACAAAACTGCTGATTCAAATGTGTTGCAAAACTGCATTTCATGTGATAACTGCATTGCAATGCTGAATTTAACTTCCTTTTTCTTGTCAAATTGAAGTTTGCATCTGATGAACTTTGGAGTAAAACATTTTTTTTTTAGTGCCTGGTGTGTTGATGATGAAACATCACAGCTATTTATTCTTTCTTTGATCATTTTATTATTTCACTTGATCTTTTTGTTTCCCAACCACTTTATAATTTCATCTCAGAATCTTTTTTTTTTTTCTCAATCAGTTTCTATTTGTCCTACCAATTTTCCTTTGTCATTAGGTTTCCCCACACCTTCCTTTCTAAGTTGAATCCAGTGAGTTTTGTTTATCTCTTTATCAATTCCATTTCTAATGTTCGTTTGATTCAATTTCCTCACAATATTTCTTGAAAATATTTTTATGTCCTGGATTTTCTTCCCCATTCAGTCTCTGCTATCTTGGCCTGACTGGTTAGTTTGCTTCCAGGCCCACTGCTGGGAGGGTTAAGTTGTGTCTTGATTAGTTCATCAAGAAGCTCTAGGACATCTTGAACCCAGCCGTTACCAAACCCTTTAAAGATTATGATAATGCACAGTTTCTATTTAAAGCAGTGGTGGCCAACTTATGATTGACGGCTGGATTAGGACAGGTGCTAGACAAAAGGACCAAACTTAGTTTAATCAAAAATTACATTATGTGATTTATTAATATATAAATAATGCTTGAACTTTGACAACATATTTTAACATTTGTAACAGGACAATTAATTAGTTATTTCAAAATTACTTATATATGATTTTTTTTTAACCGACTGGAACTTTGGTTTTTATTTATAGATAATTAACATAGTATATACATCTAGATGACATGGATATACGACTAAAATGTAATTTATACTGGGAACAAGCAGCAATAATAAAATATAACAAAGAGAACTCTACACTTATTGATTATATATTGAGGAGTAAGACAAGGGTGCATCTTATCACCAAGCTTATTCAATCTATACACTGGGCAAATCTTATAAAAGATATAAAATAACCTAAGATATGCTGATGATACTGTATTACTAGCAGAAAATTCTAAAGACCTTTAACAATTACTAGCATGGACGAGTAACATCAAAAGATGGACAAGTCAGCCTATGACAACCTGCACCATCTATGCAAGAGACAGAGCAGAATGGCGCTCCATGGTAACCAACTTCATTGCAGAGAAGGCACTCAATGATGATGATGAATTAAAATAGTAGTTTCTGTGGGGACTTCAAGAGTCAAGAAAAAATAGGGAAAAATTAAAAAATAAAAAAAGGTATGTAAGAAGCTTTACGTGACAAGTGGACGACACAGACTAAACAACGTTTCGGCTCAATAGGCCTTCATCAGGAACAAACTATAAAAACACACACACACAAATTAATAACGAAACAACCAAAACAAAAACAATCGAAATGTGTTAAAGAAAACAACAACAAAAAGTAAAACTATCCTGTCAAATCCAAAATAAAATCGTAACCAAGTGCGGCTGTCGTGAACGTCGAAAATCGTGCGAAAAAGTGCGTAAATGTAAACAGAACCAGAGGAGTAAACACAAGGGTCAGTGTGCAAACACAAAGGAGAAAGAATCGAATAGTAGTCTGACAGGTGTAAAAAGACGCTAAGAGTGAGATGTCTGAGAGTGGGGTACAGTAAAAATAAATGAGGGGTAAGAAGCACAGAAAAAAAATTTTTTATAGAGGAGAAAACCGAAGTGTCTCATAAGGGACTAGAGGAGAAGAACTATAAAAAGTATGGCATAGTAAGTAGACCAAAGAACCCAAATATGTGTAGTAGAGAAGGCTATGCAAAAGGGAAGGAGCAAGCAAAAAGAAACTATGCGTATGAGTGGAAAAAATAGACTGGTGGGCCAGATCTGACCCATGGGCAGCCATTAGGCCATCACTGATTTAGAATGTTTTGGTTATGTTTAAAGCCGTTTGTCTCTTGATCTTAGGATTGTTCATCAAGGACGGCATTGGTGTCACAGATTCTCTATACCAGATGTTTATGATAATGCACAGTTTCCATTTAGAGCGTCTGTATGTTTAAAGCCATTTCTCTCCTGATCTTAGGTTTGTGCATCAAGGAAGGTATTGGTGTCACGGATTCTTTATACCAGATGTTTATGATAATGCGCATTTTATATTTAGAGTGTTTTATTTTTAATCGTCTTTCTGGCATCCCCTGCACCTTCTTTCAATTCCGAACGTATGGACTTTGTCCCTCCTTCGGAAATCCTTGAAACAAAGTCGAGAGGGGGATAGTGCGACTGGGTAAAGCACTATCTCCATATCCTGTGCCCAGGCAGAGTAGGCAAAGTGAAATGAGGAAGAAAGCACCAATGTTTAAACTTGGCACATGGAACGTAAGGACCATGTGCCCTGGACTTACTAAAACAAGCACACTGAAAGAAGGACAAATTAGAAATATAAAAAGGCCCTTGGACCAAAAATAACAAAATTAGCCCCCCTAAAATCCAAGTTTGGAGAACCTATTACTGACAAGGGACAACAAATGCAAAGATGGGTTGAACACTACTCTAATCTATACAGTGACGACAGACCAGCAAACACAGCTCTAGCACAATCAATACCCAAATATCCTACAATGTTTGAACTGGATGTTGAGCCTACTATGAACGAACTTGCTGACGCTATAAATGCCCTCTCAAGAGGAAAAGCTGCAGGAAATGACAACATTCCCACAGATGTACTAAAGGACAACCTAAGCGTACTACTTCCACACCTATACAAACTGCTAATTAAATGCTGGAGAAACGGAGAAATACCTCATGATATGAGAAATGCTAAGATTATAACGCTGTACAAGAATAAAGGAGACAGGGGTGACTGCAACAATTACAGAGGCATTTCTCTCCTTAGCACAACAGGCAAAGCTTTTGCTAGAGTCGTACTTAATCGCCTGCATAGACTTGCAGAACGGGTGCTTCCCGAGTCCCAATGCGGTTTCAGACCCGGGAGATCAACCATAGATATGATCTTCACTCTTAGACAACTGCAGGAAAAATGTCGGGAACAAAATATGCCGCTCTATATTGCCTTTGTGGATCTCACAAAGGCATTCGACACAGTAAACAGAGATGGTCTCTACAAGGTGTTAGAAGGCATAGGCTGCCCTCCTAAATTACTTAGGCTGATAATTTCCTTCCATGAAGACATGAATGGCAAAGTCCATTTTGATGGGAGTCCATCAGAGAATTTCAAAGTCAACAAAGGAGTGAAACAGGGATGTGTCCTCGCCCCCACCCTTTTGGTATATTTTTTGCTGCCCTCCTAAATTACACCTTCGAAAACAGCTCAGGAGATATTTACATTCGCACTAGACCAGATGGCTCACTGTTCAACCTAGCACGACTAAGAGCAAAAACCAAAACAAATGTTGCCCTACTTAAAGAATTTTTATTTGCTGACGATGCAGCCCTAGTCGCTCATAGTGAGGCCACCCTACAGTCGCTGATCAACAACCTGGATAAAGCATGCGACCTTTTTTCACTGTCAATTAATGTTCAGAAGACAGTAATACTAAATCAAGGTGACTTCAAACCTATATCTATTACTCTAAAAGACTGCCCACTAGAATCAGTACAGAAATTTACATATCTTGGATCCACAGTTACGCAAACCATCTCTCTTGATGAAGAAATAAACTGTCGAATTGGTAAGGCAGCTACGACCTTCGGCAAACTCACAAAAAGGGCATGGAACAACACGAAACTAACTCAAAAGACTAAACTCTTAATATATCAAACTTGTGTGCTTAGCACACTACTATATGGATCCGAAACCTGGACAACATACTCAAACCAGGAAAAAAGACTAAATGTCTTCCACATGCGATGTCTCCGCAAAATAATGCACATCAAATGGCAGGACAAAATAACCAACTTAACTGTCCTGCAACGTGCTAAGACCCTAACAATCATGTCGATGCTCAGAAGTCGAAGGCTAAGATGGCTGGGGCATGTCCAACGGATGGAAGAAAAACGCATTCCTAGGCAAATACTATATGGCGAGCTAAAACACGGAAAACGACAAATCGGCAGACCTAAACTACGATATAGAGATATCTGCAAATCATCTCTGAAAGACTTCGCCATCTGTGAAAACGACTGGCAACATCTGGCAAGTGATCGCACATCATGGAGAGCACGTATAAGGAACGGTATAACAACATTTGAGACTGTTCTAAGACAGGACTTAGAAGAGAAGAGACTCATGAAAAAGGATGGTAAACCCTGTGGACCAGCGAGCCTGACCTGTTCATTATGTGACCGCGTGTGTTTGTCAAACATTGGTAGAATTAGCCACGAGAGAAGCTGTTCGGCAAAAACAATACCTCAAAAAAATACGCAATAGCCTCCACTAGACCGTCTGACAAGACGAAAAGGGCCATATATATATTTAGAGTGTGTCTGTATGTTTGAAGCCATTTCTCTCCTGATCTTAGGTTTGTGCATCAAGGAAGGTATTGGTGTCACGGATTCTTTATACCAGATGTTTATGATAATGCGCATTTTATATTTAGAGTGTGTCTGTATGTTTAAAGCCATTTCTCTCCTGATCATAGGTCTATGCATGAAGGATGGCATTGGAGTAGCGGACTCTCTGCATAATCTATGCCAGATTGGAGAGTTCTGCAGAAATCACCTGCCTTGTAAAAACTTCTACCTTTCTTATGAGGACTTGCTGTACACCCATGAAGTTGTGAAAGTAAACATTGTAGCATTTCTTGCCGACCTCTTTGTCTGTTTTGAGGGACCAAACTCCCTTGAGGGTGACGACCGTGGACTGAGTTCAGGAAAGTCTTCTAGTGAGAAGGTTGAGGGTGAGTTCTTAGTTTTGTTTCTGTTCAACTCATTTGAGAAAGAAGTGGTCAAAAAAGATTAAAAAATGGTTAAGATAGTGTGTGTAATGGCTCCATAGTGTAAAATGTCTTCGAAAAAAAAAGTAAAGTGCTCCCGTCACGCCAAGTGGCGTATAGGAAATATGGTGTTAGTGACCATAAATTTTACAGACATCCGGCACATGATTTTTGGGGTAATGTGGTCGGTGTTACGCCCATGCCGCTTTACTTTCCCAGAAAAAAATCTGGTACCCATTAAAGGCTGGGTGAACCAGGAAGCCGTCGGTTGGGATCAAGCCCTATCTCTTGTCCTTTGTAGTCCAGTTCACTAACCACTGAGCTAACACGGCTCCCAAAATATCTTAGGGGCATGAAATATTTTAACTTCATAACAGCATTTGTAGGTAAATAGTCAGTGTTTTTTTTCTTACAGTTGTCACTGCTGTCTAACTCTTCAAAACAAGTACTCAATATTACAGAGGAGTAGACTGAAGATGAATTAACATTTTAAAATAATTGAAACATAAATCTTCATAGATCAAACATTTTAAAAATGTATTGGCTTGGAACTTTTAACATATTGTCAATACTAAGGAGTTTAAAGCGCTGTCCTCAGGCTGTTTTTCATAATTAAAAAAAAAATTTGAAATAACAGCAATAAAATAAACTAAATTCAAATTTATCTGAAACATACACTTTGTTCAAACAATTTGCTCAGAAAGTTAGAAAAAGAGGTTAAATGAGAAAATTACAAAGTTTTAGTGGAAATAATTGTGGAAACATCAATAAATTAAAAGCTGCAAAGTGCAGCTTGTGGGTTCCTCGCATCAGTTACTAGGGCCCTATTTTGTGGCTCATGGTACAGAATGTGTTGAAAATTGATGATTTTAACATTGTCCTTTAAAAAAGAAGAAAATTCACCACACTGGGAATTATACCTGCAACCTTCTGGTCAGTAGGGAGTGCATTAACCACTCAGTTACATTATAGAATGTAACTGTTACATGTTTGTATATTAATTAAAGAGAAAATTAAACATTCCAACAATCTGTTATGCTTATTTCATGCAGGAATGATTGCAGCAGGGAAGAAGAGTTCACAAAACGTCTATCCGGGTGTCCAAATCAGCCAGGCTACCAAGAGAAGCTTTCATAGACAAGGCTTTGAGGAAACTGCTAGCAACCTTGGCATGGGGAGGTCTGGAAGTTATAGTCCAGTGTAAGACCTCAATTATTTTTTAATATATTTTATCATAATTATAATTTTGTTCTATTTTTGGTCTATGAAATACCTTAGACTATCTATCTACCTCCCATATTTCTCAGGCTTTTCTCTGATAGACTGTGTAAGTATGGCATACCCTATTTTCCACATACTCTTTAGTGAAAGACTTTCTATATACATAAATTGCCTATCCTAAATATCCCAGATGTTCTACTGTAGGACTATATATATATATATATATATATATATATATATATATATATATATATATATATATATATATATATATATACACACACACACACACACACCACCTATTATAAATACCCAAGTCTTTCTACTGAAAGAAAGACTATATATGTATGGCCTACCTAAATACCCCATACTATCTACTGTAGAACTATCTATATACATGTTGCCTATTCTAAATACCTAGGGCTTTCTACTGAAAGACTATATATGTATGGCCTGCCTAAATACCCATACTATCTACTGTAGAACTATCTATATACATGTTGCCTGTTCTAAATACCCCAGACTATCTACTGTAGAACTATCTATATACATGTTGCCTGTTCTAAATATTCCAGACTATCTACTGTAGAACTATCTATATACATATTGCCTATTCTAAATACCTAGGCCTTTCTACTGAAAGACTATATATCCTACCTTCAATTCTCCAGGCCTTCTACTGTTAGACTATCTATATATGTATGACCAATTCAAAATTTCAAATTTTTACAGATTTGTGGTCTATTTTGTTTCTTTTTTTTCCCCAGTTGAAGACCCTTTTAGTTCAAACATTGGTTCATTGTATAGTCTTGTCTTGTTTGTGAAGAAGAAACTTCCTAGTTGTATTTTATTAATCTAATCCCGCTTTAGACCAACAAGTAAATTCTCAAAGAGGCGAACACAAAAAGGGAACTCCTAAAAAACATGAGAAACAAACAATCAACATTTTTTGTGCACATCATGAGAAGAGGAAAGTTGGAATACTTGGTTACAACTGGCAAAATAAAAGGAAAGAGAGATAGTGGACGACAAAGAAAGAAAATACTGGAAACATGGTGTCATGGCATGGAAAACAGTCAACAGCAGAACTGATATGATGCACTGTAGATAGAAGATTGTGGAAGGATATGATCGCCTATGCCAATTGGTATGGCACATGATGATGATGAATCACACTTTGCTACTGGGCCACATAGTTTTCATGCTCTTTCATTACATCTTTGGTCCCATTCAAGTAATATTTTTATAGATCACTTCCACTTTTACTTAGAAACATTTCATGTAGAATAAGTATTCTTATTTATGTTATATTATTTTTTTTAATGAAATTTATATATATATATTTATTTATTTAAATGCCATTATTTTGAGAGCTTAACTAAGATCAATATACGATTTAGCAGTGAATCATCAGACACGGAGAGTTATAATTTCTGCTCTGTTTCATCTTTGGACTGAAAGGAACTAACTAATATTTTTGCAGACCACATCAACCTTTGCTTTCGAAACGAATATCAGGAAGACACTGCATCCCACAGGAAGAAGGAGGAACTTCAGTTATTTCTTTGACCAAACGACGAACTGGCAGGAGAGCAGTGTCATTATTTTCACCAGAAGATAGAGAAACTGTGCACAAGTCAGTTCTGGCCTGGCAGGATGATCAGGAAATGCTGCACAGGTAATGATGTGGATAAAAATGTTTCTTTTTTCTATAAAGATTCTTGAGATCTCTGATCCTTTGCTCAAACACAATTTTATGAATCATCTAAGGATTGAGATAGACACAAATATATATTATATTTTCTGCGCGGTTTCACCTTATGTCTTTTGACTGCTACGATGGGGACTACAATTACCTTTCTTTGTTTGGGACATGAGATATTAATTCGGGTAATTACACTGGCATGGGTGGTTGATCAATTATTGATTTTAATTCGTTTTCAGTGATACTGGGGCCTTCCATAACCAAATATAATATATTAAATATCACGCAGGGCCGTGAGTAGAGCTGCAGTTTGTCTTGTCTCTCTACAGGTTTAGCTACTTAATACCATCTTATGTTTGTTTTACTGTAATTTGAGAAGATGAGAGATGGGGTTTTCTCAGAAGAATGTTGAAAGTTCCCTGGACAGCTAAAAAAGATCAGTGAGGAAATTCTCAAAGATGCCAACACAAAAAGGGAGCTCCTAAGAAACATCAGAAAGAAACTAATCAACATTTTTGGGCACATCATGAGAGGGAGGAAGTTGGAATACTTGGTTGCAACTGGCAAAATACAGGGAAAGTGAGATCGTGGACCACAAAGAGAGAAAATACTAGATAGCTTGGTGTCATGGCATGGAAAACAGCCAAGAACAGAATTGATACGATGCATGGTGGATAGAAAATTGTGGAAGGATATGATCGCCTATGCCAACTTGTATGGCACATGATGATGAGTTTGAGAAGTGCAGCAAATTATTATTTCTAGGCCATCTAAATACAGGATCTCACTGGCTTTGGAACTTGGTATTTTCTCAATAATTCTAATGCCAATGAAGATATTGCTATCAAATTTGAATTTATTTAATTGTGTTTATTGCATTTATTGTGTGAGAAATGACAAGAAATGTGTCTGTAGTGTGTATGTGTGTCAATGAGCAGCACAGCCTGCCTATCTGACATGCCTCTCTGCTGATCTCTATCATTTGTTGAAGGTGCCTCCTCAATAACGGTTATTGTTCATGAGAGTTAGTGTACAGTATGTGTGAGCTTACACAGGATAGCTGGAAAATGTGTTGGTTTACGCTGGAGGTGTGAGTGTTTAGTGGTAAAACCCATTAAAGAAATGCCGGGTTTCACAGCACGTGAGACACCTTATATCAGTGAATCTAGTCTTTGAAATGTTATAAATTTTCTATCTGAAAATGGCATTGTACAAATGCAATATGTTATGAATACCCCTTCTAGAAAACAAATTAGCAAATGCAATATGTTGTGAATACCCCATCTAGAAAACAAATTAGCAAATGCAATGATATGTTGTTGTGAATACCTCATCTAGAAAACAAGTTAGCAAATGCAATATGTTGTGAATATCCCATGTAGAAAACAAATTAGTAAATGCAATATGTTGTGAATACCCTATCTAGAATAAAAGTTAACAACTGCAATGATATGTTGTGAATACCCGAATAGAAGTTAAAAAATGCTAAATGCTAAAATATGTTGTGAATCGAACTCTACCTCTTGTCCTTTGTAGTCCAGTTCACTAACCACTGAGCTATCGCGGCTGTTGTGTTTTATAAGTTAGGTGACATTTGATGGCTAAATTAACTCAGGATGTTAATCCATTGTGTTTTAATTTGGCTGTGACTAGCCATGCAGTGCAGTTTAAAGGTTGCTATTCTGTCATTTAGGACTGAGAGCAATGACATCAGTGATTCTGGTAAATCGGCAGTGACGGTCAGCACTGACGTGAAGTTCAGTCAAAACTTCAATGCAAACAACAGCCTCAGTTTGGATCTAAGTGGTCTGGAAACACCCTTGTAAGTTACCATAACCAAATAAGTTGCTTTTTTAAAAATAAACTTATGTGTGCAGTAGCTTCCTAGTAAAATCTGCAGGTCTACTATTAGGATGATGTATCAGATTAATAGCCTCATAAATTAAGGGACCAGACTACATAATCTCATAAATGAAGCTGATATGTCTAATACACCATATATTTGCTTATGTTCTGTTCCACATTTTCATATATTTGCCTATGTTCGGTTCCACATTTTCATATATTTGCCTATGTTCGGTTCCACATTTTCATATATTTGCCTATGTTATGTTCTACCTTATATTTGTTAGTCATTAGATTATCCTCATCTTACATTAAACAACTGCCCATAAGTGTCCAGATATATATTTTTTATATCTTTGCTGTAGGTGACTTGCTGTGGGTGGGTGGGTGGTTTAGATGTCGGTTTCTGGTCAAGAAGGTCCCAGCTTCAGCTCCCACCACAGGCAGAGGAAAATTAAATATAACAAAACTGGATATGTGGTTTCTTTGAGGCTTTATTCTCCCTTGGTCTTTGTGTAGTGAGATCTCATGTTTAGCCCTCACTGATAATGGTGAAATAAAAGAGGTCCCATGTGCTTTCAGAGCACGTTAAAGAAGTCTTGGCATTTGTTAATCGAAAAGCATAGACTAAAAATGGCTGCTGCCTGGGCAAATTTAATAGGAGAAAAAAATCTACCCAAAACATTAAAACTATCGACAATAAAAATGAATATCTGCTTGTATGGCGAGGGACACTTGAGGACACGACTGCTGGTGGAGTATATTAGAGAAAAGTGATATTCATGCAAGATACAGTACCTCAGGATTTCACTAGAGATATAAAGCTGCAGAATGCAAACAAACAATGTGACAGCTACATCTCTTCTTTGCTTGTCCATAAAAGGACATAAAATGGATATAGATGTGTTTTGTTATCATTTACACCAAGCTGTGATGTTCTGTGCCTTCTGCCTAATAAATCAAGCTTAGCATTTTTTAATACAGGGATTGTTTTCCCTCTTTGATTCCTTGTGCTGTTTTCCACACTGGTTAATCTTGTTTCCAGAGGCACTGTGAGGATATGGAGTAGGATCTGGATCCTGACACCAGCTGTCACCACTCTCTGCCCAACTGGTGTTGGACATAATGGCCCCTCCCTGTGTTCCACTTTTCATTTTTTCTTTGTGTGACCGCATTAAGAATTTTTGTTTGGCATTCTTGACTGTTTAGTTTACCCTCAAAGATCAGAGAAGTCATATCTCTGTGATGTAAAGTTTTTGTTGTTATTCACTTGCTATCCGTGATTTGCTTTCTAAGGCCAAGATTGGCTCTATACAACATTGTGATGAACTCTCTCTCTCACTTTTACTAACACACATTTTTTTGCACAAAATCTGTCTTTTCTCTCTGGAATGCTGTGTTGACCGGTGCTATTCTGCCAAGAGATGAGAGTGAAACAGAGAGAAAAGATACCAGGCACTAAATGGTTTAGTAGGAAGTCAATAATAGAACTAATAAACAACTGTAGAAACAGAAAAATGTCAATAATAGAACTAATAAACAAGTGTAGAAACAGAAAAATGTGGAGAACTTTATCACCTTCAGCAACAGGCTTAATTTACTTGATAATGATGATGATCCTGTTTTTCCACTGCCCTCTTAATAAAAATAATCAATTTTGATATCTGCAGATGAACAAAAATGAAGTTTATGTAATTTGTGTATAAATCAGTTTTCTACTTTTCTCTTCAGCTTTAGCAAAAGCTCTGATTTAAAAAAAATATTGTTTATTTCAGCCAATCTGATCATATTGAACTTGAAAGTGTCACTTCAGACCAGAGCTGCTTAACCTCTCCACAGCAGCAGACTGATCGCAGAGGCAACAGAACACCAACAGTCCTGCATGCTGACCACAAGCTTGAGCCGCTCATGCCAGCATTGTTGAGACCCACCAAGGAAAGAGAGACCAATTTGAGTAAAGCAGAGGAGAGGGGAGACAGGTATTGCCTTTATCATCATGTATCACACAGGCTTGCAGAGTTGATCACCACAACTATCTGTCCACAGAATTGTCCATCATTTCCACTTGATGAAGAAGATCTAGCAAAGCCTTGTTAAGGTCACTGACCTCCTAAAACCAATAAACAACAATTTCAGCTAGGCTCGCTAGAACCAGAAGCTGTGGTAGAGCAGTGATTGGTAAATTAGTCTACTAATGACAAGAGGCCAATTTTGATTAATAGCTTCTAGATTCACCCAGCCTTAAATTGGTACATTGGTCATTGAGTAAAGTATGGACACCACCATATATTCCTTTTATATCTATATTTTAATTAATAGAGAGAACCAACTTGTAATTAATGTCTCAGCAATAGCAATTATTTCATACTCCAGAGAGATACAGTACTGTTATAATGCTGGCCCACATTGTTTTAAAATGTGCAGATGGTGAGAAAGAAATGTGGGCACTAACACAATATTCCTTATACTCCAAGGGTCATGAGAGAGTTCTTTTTTCATCTTCTTTAGAGTATAATGTAATATAAATAAAGATACCTATACCATAGCAGACCGGGTAATAAGATGAGCAATCCTACAATCCCATCATTGGCCGGAAATGCTACTATTGAAGATCTAGTATTGCACTATCAGTTAAAATGAACAAGCTGCAACTTTTCAAAACAATTGTGGCCCACCACATCATTTGGATTTAATAGCTAACACCATGGTCACTCACTCAACCACAGCTTGGTGTAGTGCTGTCCAATTTTGCTAAAAATGTGCTGATGCAAAAAAAAAAAAATAATAATAATAATCTACAGATTCAAAGCCAAGTTTTAACTTCAATGACCACTTTCTGAAGGATCTGCCTGGTAATGATAGTGTTACATATTCAGACCAGTTGATCTATTGTTTCATGTGAGATCCGTCAATGAATTTTTGTTATTATTATTGTAACCTCCAGATATTATTTCTCAATAGGACACCAAGAAGGAAGAAAATGACATCACCCACAGAGCACCAACTACAGATAGTTCCACAGGCCCAGAGGTCTGCAGCTCAGTCACCACAGCAACGGAGACAACAGCCTGTGGACACTGATAGTAACTATAGTCAACAATCTGATGAAACAACAGTGTCACCACTGACTTCAGGTTGGTAAATCTCATTGGTGCAGCACAAATAAACAGCACAGAGAAGTACTTTGGGGAAAAAAAATATCTTTTGATAATTGAAAACATGTATCTGTTTATTATTTGTTTATGTAGCTTTAGTGATGTTTGCTTATAATTTTATGTTTGTCTGATCTCAAAGTTGTCTTTTGTCTGTTTATATTTGTACAACCTCAGTGACGTCTTACCTGTTTGTTTATTGCTTATGTTTCTGATGTTTGCTTATAATTTTATGTTTGTCTGATCTCAAAGTTGTCTTTTGTCTGTTTATATTTGTACAACCTCAGTGACTTCTTTTTTTTTTTTTTTACCCCCCGTCACGCCAAGTGGCGTATAGGGAAATATGGTGTTAGTGACCCTATATTTTACAGACCTTCAGCACATGATTTTTGGGGTAATGTGGTCGGTATTACGCCCGTGCTGCTTTACTTTCCCAGAAAAAATCCGGTACCCATTTAAGGCTGGGTGAACCCGGAGCCGTCGGTTGGGATCGAACCCTACCCCTTGTCCGTAGTAGTCCAGTTCACTAACCACTGAGCTATCGCGGCTCCCACTAATTTTTAGGGAATTAGTAAAACCCAGGTGTCCTCGCCAGGGTACGAACCCCGGCTGTTGCCGTGGTAAGCCAACCGCCTATCGATTGCGCTAACCGGACACCCTCAGTGACTTCTTACCTGTTTGTTTATTGCTTATGTTTCTGAGCTCAGAATATTATCCTATGTCTGTTCATTACTTGTTTTTTGTTTTGGCCTCAGACTAGTCTTATCTATTTTATGTTTGTACAGCCTCGAAGATCTCCTGTCTGTTTGTTTATTGTTTATATTTCCATGGTCTTTGATTGCAATCTTGTGTCTGTTTATTATTTATGCTTCTCTAGCATTCTGATTACAGCACAAACACCAAACTAGAAATGTATAAAAGTGGTGAAATTTCCTTGCTTCTCTGCAAATACAAATCAATTGCAAGCAACATAAATGTAATATAAAACCAACCATCAACACATTCCGTACCAGGAGCAGCAAAACTCGGTTCTAGTAACTGACACGGAAAACCCAGGAGCCGAGTTTTGCAACTTTTAATTTAGTAACATTTCTACAATTATTTTCACTAAAACCTTGCAATTCTCTTATGTAACCTCTTTTCTGACCCATGACCAAATTGTTAAAATAAACCATATGCTTTAGATCCATTTTAATTTATTTTCTTGCTTTTTTATTTTATTTTTTTAAATTGTGAAAAATGGTGGGGTTTATTTACCCCTTGGTAGGAAATGTGTTCAGTTTTGATGCAAACTGTTTCAACTCTGATATTTATCTAAGTAAACATAATAATTTCATTGTCTTTTATTGTAAACATAATAGCTTAGACTATTCAAATCAAATGTACTATCTACCCTTACGTATGTGTGTGAAAGCTGGAAAACAATAAGAAATATAGAAACAAAGTTGAACGCATTCGAAAATAAATGTCTAAGGAAAATACTTGGTATAGCGTGGAACGAATTCAAAACAAACAAGGAAATTAAAGAAATCGCCAATCAACCACTATCTTCAGTAATCAAGAAAAGATGATAATCATATGTTGGACATGTGGTGAGAAGAGATAATAACCGAATAGCAAAGCAAGCCCTTATGTGGGAAACAACAGGTAAGAGGAAAAGAGGAAGACACAGAGAGACACTGAGAAGAACATTGATGAGAGAGGCAAGAGCAGCAGGAATCGGCTCCCTCAATGAGATAGAGCTGTTTGCACAGAACAGAGACAAATGGCGAGATTTGATAAAATATCTATATTCATTAAGGAGAAGGAGTATCTTGGTCTACGCCCTATGGGCCAGCTATGGCTCGAAAGGTCAATAGATAGATAGTAACATAATAATCAGGCAATAACTGCTTAGAAATAAAATACATACCTGCACTTCTGATCAAATTGGATTGAAAATACCTGGACACCATTTCAATGACCTGGCCTTGGAGTCCATATGGAAGATAAAAGAAATAGTGACCAGAGACTATTTCATGACTGATATTGGAGGCAAAAATTCATTCCACATTGAAAAAATGATGAATAAGAGATGGTTAGAATACATGCTTCAAAAACCAATTACAAGCATTGATAGACAAGCTTTCTCCTGGAAACTACAGGTGTCATAAAAGTTATAAAGACCCTAAAGGTTTTGATGATCATTAACTGCTAAAGAATAAAAGGAAAATCATGTTAACTTAAAATAAATGCTTGATTGGAATACTGAATGTATCAAAAAGAGACAGAGTAGGAAATGGCAATAGAGAGATTTATGTTTGGATTATATTGAGAAACAACAAATTAAATGGTTTAATTTTTATCCATAAGTTTTATCTGATATCAATTTCGGAAGAATAACACACATAAGCAATAAGGAAAAAGAGAAAAGGCAGACATAGAAGATGATGAGTAAATGAAATAGTAGGCACCACAACAGGCACCATTGTTGAAACAAATCACAGTGCCCTGGTCTTTCAGCTCTGAAATGCAACAGAGCTGAAGGAAAGTAATTAAAAAAGGATTGGTTTCACTTATTAGCAATCAAGAAGCAAGGAACAATATATTTATATATATATATATATATATATATATATATATATATTTATTATTTTTCAGAAAGTGATCTCACAAGTTCCTGCCAATTAAAAATCTCACTTTATTAATTTTCTATTCCAGATTCTTCAAGTGGAAGAAGTCTGTCGCCTTTCTGCAAGTCACAGCCACCAGTCGCAAAAGGGAAAGCTTTTGAGGCTTTTGTGGTTGGGCCAGATTCAGAGACAGAAGTTGCCCTTGAAGTCATGCAAAAGCAACAAGATAAAGGTAAGGAAATATAAACATTGCACAGCTTGTAGAAGCGTCACAGAGTTGGTAAACCTTTCAGAATTGCTTTCTGTTGTACTGTCTTGGATTGAAGCTTGTAACAAATTAAACTTAGGAGATATTACTATTTTATTTTTCTTTTGGTTATCATCAGATTATGTTTCACTGTGTTTCACTCCTTGTGGTCCAGTTCATCCATCTTCAGGACACATCTATTCAAGACTGCTTCCCTAACCTTTGGTTTCCTTCATCTTCCTGCAGGATAGCAGTTGTTTGTAGTCAGTGTTATCTCTCCTAATAAAACAGTCTCACCAGACTAGCAAGTCTTTCTTACCTAGATTTGTATTAACTTTTCCTTCTTTTAGGTAGGATGTCTCCAGGACTAAAATGCTCCTACTGCAAGGATATTTTACTGGATTTTCTTCGCAGTCTTTGCTTGACTAGAGTGTATTTCCCATCCTACGTATAGTCTTATTGTGACACTTTATCTTCTATTATTTGCTGATAGTGTTCTTGAAGTCCAAGTTGCTAATGGATCAGCCACTTTTCTTTTGCGTTATTTTTAAGGAAGTCATTTTAAGATAAAGGATAGTAACAGATAAAATAATAGTAACTGAGCACATATTTGTTATCTAAGTAACTAATATTGTCTGGAAATATTTAGGTCAGTAATTAAAAAATTGTGTGAGAGAGAAAGAGAGATTGATTGATTTTGAAGAACACTTCACCAGAATGTAAAGACCTCAAGAATTTATTACTTTACCATGGAGATGCATCTGTGTATTGCCTGACTCAAACCTCCTTCGTGTACCTCGTGTTTATTCTCTTCATTGTCTAGCCACAGACATCAGCACTGCAAGCAGTTACACAGTCAAAGATCGTCCCTGCAGTGCTCAAGCAGCCAGGGCTGCTGGAATCCCCGTTGTTGCTGACAGTGAAGATGTGACCTCAGTTACAGATAGATCAAGGGAGGGAAGCATTGCAAGCTCTGGAGAGTACTCTGATCATGAGTCACAGAAAATTCACCAAGAGTACAAGGTCTGTATAGCACCATATGTTGTCATGTAAGATCTAACAGTTAATTTGTTTCAGTAGAGGCTGGACATTTCTGGTGTGTCAGTTTTCTAAGGTAGAAAAATATGTAAGTTTACATCGGACAATACAGATTATTGAGTTGTGGGTTATCATTGCACTCCGAACATGTCCATATGTGCTCAGATTCCCTCTTCAGCAAGTCCCACAGTGTCCAGCAACTGTTAACTTTTCTGATGGTTGATAAGTCCTCTCAAGCTATCTTTATTCCCATCTCTTTCATCTGAAGGAGTGTTGTGCTCTTCCTGCATCTCAAAGAACATTAATGATGTCCTCCTAATCCATTTTTGACCATCTCTGATGATGCTACCAAGCCTATCCGCTTTTTTATTTACCCATACTCCCATATGTAAGGAGATGTAGACAAAGGTAATCCACTGCCTGTGTACAGTTTGCCTTCATATTTCTTATGTTCAGCTAATTCAGATTATCTCACGGATAGTTTTTTTTTTTTTTAAAGACAAAAATATGTTAATTTTTTACTTTGTATCAGCCATTTGAATGTTTTCATTATATGAAATAAACATCTCTTAGATCATATAACAAATGAAAGTGTACACAAAAGGATATAACAAGCAATTTAAGTACATGATGATCTTTGACTATTTTGAGAAGTGAAAACTAAAATGGGTTCAGCCACACATCTTGATTGTCTGACCTTGCAACAACAATTCTGCAAGGAACTGTGGGAAAGATGTGAGAAGTAAAAGAAGTAGAGAAAGAGATGGTAAAACAACATCCAAGAATGGACAGGCCTTGGCTTTGCAAAGTCCCAGAAAATGACTGAAGATAGAGAGAAATGGAGAAGGTTGAAGTTTCTGTCAGTGGTGCCACAATGTCCCCCAGGATTATGGGATGATGATAAAAAAGAAGATTGTTAATACAATTTTTAAAATCTTCCTATAACTGTGACAACCAACATGCTGTAAAGAGCAACTAGCTCACAGCTAAAGGGATTAAGTCAAGTCAAAAAATTGTTCCTATTGGTGGAATTTTTTGTTTTTAGCAAAACAATGTTACTTAAGGCTTATTTTGTCTTCACATAATTATTTTAAGCATAATTAGTTATGATGTTCACTATAAAAATATATATACCCATCTTATTTAAATCTTTCTCACACTCTCTCTCTCTCTCTCTACCCCTTTAACTCTCTCTCTACTAGTGCCAAACATGGACACTGACAACAAGGAAGAAGAGACATAACGAAAAATGAGACTATGAGAGATAAAAATAAATAAAGTATTTTTCTTGAATTGTATACAGAGGCCAACACAAAAAGGGAGCTCTTAAAAAACATCAGAAAGAAGCAATCAACATTTTTTGGGCACATAATGAGAAGAGGAAAGTTGGAATACTTGGTTACAACTGGCAAAATAAAAGGAAAGAGAGATCACGGATGACAAAGAGAAAAAATACTGGATAGCTTGGTGTCATGGCATGGAAAACAGTCAACAACAGAACTGATACGATGCACTGTAGATAGAAGATTGTGGAGGGACATGATCGCCTACGCTAACTGGTATGGCACATGATGATGATGATACAGAGATGACAAAAAAGATGGTTTGCCTAACTGGATAGAAGGCCTTATGATTCCATACAAGGCTTAAAAAAAGGAGAAAACGAGAACAGAACTTGAGGCATACTGAGAGAAAGATGGAAAAACAGTATCATGGAAACTCTACAACCTCATCGTATGATAATGGCTGAGGTTATCATCATCATCATCATCATCATCGTGTGCCCTCTCCGCAACGAAGGTTGGCTACCATGGATCGCCATTCTACTCTGTTTCTTGCTTTGATGGTGCAGGCTGACATAGATTGACTTGTCCATCTTTTGATGTTACTCGTCCATGTTAGTCTTGGTCTGCCTCTGCCTCTTTTGCCTTGTATTTTTCCTTCCAATATTACTTTTAGTAGGCTGTTATGTCTTTTAACATGCCCCCAAAATTTAATTTGTCTTGTCTTAATTGTGTTCAGCAGTTCTCTTTTTATTTTCACTTGTTTTGAAACTTCGTTTGTTATCTTTTCCTTCCATCCAATTCTACCTATTCTTCTATAAATCCACATTTCAAAGGCTTCAATTTTCTGTTCTGTTTTCTTGTCTAATGTCCATGTTTCTGCACCATACAGGAATATTGAGAAGATGTAACATTTTGCTATTCTTAAATGGGGATTATGTTATCTACTTCTTCCTTGTTTACTTTAGATTTGACTTGTCTCAAATTTCCTTTGTGATTTTGTTTGTTTGTTTGTTTTTGTGTGTGTGTTTGTGCGTGCGTGTGTGTGTTTTTTTTAGTTATACTCACACACTTTCTGTTGAGTCTTTAATTAGATTAGTGTACTGTGTATTACTGTATACATCTGCCGAATGTGCTTTTATGTAAAATACATGTATCCTCAGATGAGAGAGTCAAACCTTACCTCCACACTTGGAACAAAAGAAGCTGATACCAACATCAACAACAACAGCAAATCACTTATGCTCATAACAGACCATCTCAGCAACAACACCTCCAAATGTGGAGATGACGAGACTAGCATCTTTAATAAACTGACCACCACAAATTTTGCAGAGCTGAAACGTTTGAAGGATAAACTTGGATACAATTTGGACAAGGTAGGTGAAATAATATATGGCCTTTGGCGTCTTGACAGACGGTTGGTAGCAAGCAATCATGATAAGTCAGTAGTTTGGTAAAGTATTAGTGTCTCATACTGGGTGCTGCTTTACTGAACAGCTTCTCTCGTGGCCGAATTTGCCAATATTGGACAGACAGATCCATCCACAAAATGAACAAGATGTATTTACATTACCTGGTCTTGTCTCTTTTCTCTTGTACCTTTTGTCTTCTGAATTTGATATCAGCACTGTCTCGAAAGTTGCTGTGCCATTTTTTATGTTTGTTCTCCATGTGCTAAAATCTGCAGCCACATTTTCCCAGTTTCTTTCACTGATAAAAAATTCCCTCAAGGAAGCCCTGCAAACATCCTTATATCTCAGCACTGGTCTGCCCTTTGGTCTCTTTCCATCCTTAAGTTCACCATACAATATTTGTTTGGGAATACGATTGTTTGCCATTGTTCTTACATGCCCCAGCCATCTTAGTCTATGCATCCTAAGTGTTGCCATGACGATGGGAGTTTGGCTCGTTGTAAGACATTAGAGTTAGTTACTTTGTACTGCCGTTTGATGTTCATAATCTTACGAAGGCAATGTTCATGAAAACTGTTTAACCTTTTCTCCTGCCCTGAATAGGTAGTCCAGGTTTCTGATCCGTATAGAAGTGTACTAAGCAAACAACTTTGGTAAATTTGAATCTTAGACCTGTGTGTTAAATTGGTGTTGGCCCATGCTCTATCTTTAAGGTTACCAAATTTGGAAGCTGCATTTCTGATTCTAGAATTTATTTATTCTTCAAGGGAGACATTGGTTGTGACCATAGAACCAAGATAAGTGAATTTTCTCACAGGTTCAAGGGGTATGTTATTTAATGATATAGCGCCGGGGCTGACTACACCTTGTTGAAGTACCACAGTCTTCTGGATACTTATTGACAGGGAGAATAATTCACATGATCTAGCTAGATTATCAATCATTGACTGCAGGACCGATTCATCGTGAGCAACCAGTGCTGTATCAACAGCGAATAGATGCTCCTTGATCAGGGTTTCAGTTGTTGTTAATTTTGACCTCAGATGTGCAAGATTTAATAAGGAGCCGTCAGATTTTGTACGGATGTAGATGTCTCCAGAGACGGTTTCAAACGCATTGTGTAGAAGGGCAGCAAAAAATATGCTGAGTAGAGTAGGGTCTAGGACACATCCTTGATTGACTCCACAGTTCACCTCAAAGGGCTGGGAAGATCTACCGTCGAACTGGATGATGGCACACATATTACTGTGAAACGACTTAATCAGCTTAAGTAATATAGGAGGGCAGCCAACATTTTCCAGCACCCTCTATAAATCTGCTCTGCTCACTGTGTGAGATCTACAAAGTCTATAATTAGAGGTCTTCTTTGTTCCTTGCATTTTTCTTGTAGCTGGCGGAGAGTAAAAATCATATCAGTGATTGACCGTCCAGCTCTAAACCCAGACTGGGACTCAGGAAGGATACCTTCCGCCAATTGATGTAGGCACTTTAAAACAATTCTTACGAATGCCTTTCCAGCTATACTCAGGAGGATTATACATACTCCTATAATTGTTGCAATCGCCCTTGTTCCCCTTATTTTTATATAACGTTACAATCTTGGCATCTTTCATGTCTTGGGCTATATCTCCACTTCTCCAGCATTGGACAAGGAGTTTGTAGAGGTGTGGCAGTCTCTCCACTTGAGAGGTTGCGGATGACATTATAAAGTTCTTTCTCAGTAGGTTCATTGTCCAGTTCAGTCAGCACTGAGTATTTTGGGACTAGCTGGTCTAGGAGTGGGCTTGCTGGTCTGTCTTCAGAATATAGACTTGAGTAATGTTCGAACCATCTTTCCAGATGTTTAGTTTTGTCACTGATAGACTCACCACTGGCATCTTTTAAGGGAGCAGTTTTTTAGATATTTGGGCCTAAAGCAATCCTAATGTTGTTGTACATAGTTCGTGAATCACCCAGCTCAGCAGCTTTCTTGATCGTAGAGCACAGATTTGTCCAGTACTCATTCGTACATCTCCTTGATTCCCTTTGTACTTCTGCTATTGCTTGTTTGAATTTGCCTTGTGTGTTCTGGCATGGATAGTTCTTCAAGGCTGGGAAAGCCTTCTTCTTATTCTCAACAAGTGGCATGTGTTTCATCAAGTTTTCCTGAACCCAATCCTTGGTGGAGTGTTGCTCTTTACCAAAAAAAGAGATTGCACATTCAATGATGTGAGATTTTAGCTGGTTCTGTGAATCATCTATATTGTCTAGGTCTTCAGCTTTCTCCATGCATTTCTGGAAGGTATTCATGAACAGGGCTTGGCTGACAGACAATTTTGTTACAGCAATATTGATCCTAGGCCTGGACCTTGGGTGGTGCCATGTTGCTTTTTGTCGGTTCTTGATGTTAAAAAGGGTGTTGGTAGCACACAAGTTGTTAAGGGAACACAATTCTAGAAGTCTCTGACCATTTTGGTTCATTTTGCCAATACCATGATGTCCTAGGCATGATGGCCATGAATGATGGTCAGATCCAATATGTGAATTTTGATCGCTCAATACGTAAATTTGTTAGGCTTTGGGGATTGAATCCAAGGTAACTTGGAGCATCTCGTAAAATTGATCTTTATCTGCTGTGGTTGCTGACATTGTTGGTGTATAGGTGCTAATGATGTTAATTGGTCCAGCTTTTGAGTGGATTTTTAGTGTTATTATGTGTTCTGATATATGGGGTGTTTATAGAATGTATGAGTTTATTATGCACAGCGAAACCCACTCCATGTAAGCGAGGCTGTTCAGGTCTTAGCCCCTGCCAGAAAAAGGTATAATTTTTTTCCCTGACTTAACCACAATCTGCAAGCCTTGTTTCCTGAAGGGCTGCAATATCAACATGTAGTCTCTGTAGCTCCATGTCAATGAGGGCTGTTTTCCGTATGTTTTCTACATTCGTGAAGTTGGTGTTATTTAAAATAAATTCGGGACACATGGTTCTAACGTTCCATGTGCCGAGTATGAGAGATTGTGTTTTCCTTCTATTGTGTCCTAACGAGGATGAAACTGACATTTCAGCTTGCTTGCTATGCCTGGGTGAATAATATGGAGATAATGCTTTGCCCAAAACGCACTACCACTCCCTCGTCTCCTCTTTGAAGTGTTCCGTAGTGTAGTCCCTCACTAGGTCCTTACGTTCGGAAACAAAGTTGAGCTGCAGGGGATGCCAGAAGATGAATAATACACCACCGACTGCCTTAGGGTCCCTCCCTCTGGATTTTCTGTTTGGGTTTACTCCCGTAGCCTTCAAATTCTCATGAAGCAGTGAGCGAGTTCGATGGTGTATTTCGAAACAACACATGCTGTAACGGAAAACACTGTCCACATACAGACGCCACCTTTAACCGAACCCAATGAAATAATTGCTGGTTACGAATTAAAAGAATCATGGTCCGACTCTAAATTCTTATTTCTTCAGAGGAGATGGGCGCTTATGGACTTGTCCAATGTGCAATGAGGATGACCTGTTGACTAAACTAGACTTAAATTCTGATTCTTGGCCTATAAGAAGTGGTTCCTAGAAAATTGCTGTTACATACATACATACATATATTTTGTGTGTGTATGCGAGAGAGAGAGAGAGTAAGTAACCCATCTCACTCAGATATCCTTCCAAACAATCATAATCCTTTTATTGCTGTGAACTTTGAGTGACAAAGTTCATAAATTAATACAAGACTCTGCAGGCCTAAGATCTGTTGAAGCAAAGTTTGGGAATAAATGTATCTTTTAGTTCCAGGACTGAAAGTGATCACTGACTCATAGCAAAGAATGTCAGTGGCTCATAGCAAAGAATGTCAATGGCTTATAGCAAAGACTGCTTGTATGAAAATTGCTATTTTGTGTCTTAGCTGTTAATGAGATATTTCGTTGTTTATAAAGTGGAGATGGTAGTTGATAATGTTTGTTCGCTGTACTGAGTATTCTGGTTGCTTAAGAAAAGTAAAGAGCCCAGTTACGCCACATGGTTATAGGGAATATGGTGTTAGTGACTATAATTTTAACAAACCTTTGACATACTGAATTTTAGGGTAATGTGGTCAGTATTACACCCGTACCACTTTACTTTCCCAGACAAAATTTGGTACCCATTTAAGGCTGGGTCAATCCGGAAGCCGTCGATCAGGATCGAACCCTACCTCTTGTCCTTTGAAGTCAAGTTCACTAACCTCTGAGTTATTATTCTAGTTGCCTAATTCTCTGTTAATACTTCCATCTTCTTTACCATTGATCCTCATTATCATAATGTCGTTTTTAACATTTGAATACTTACATTCCTGCACTTATGCTCCAAGGTGGATGGAAATGCCCTGATCTACATGCAGAGTGGCAGCCACGGAGGACCTTATGACAAGATGTCTGGTCTAGATTTGAAGCACATGTTCGTCATCAAACAGAATCAGGGACAGCAACAAAATAAAGATGAAGCAGGTCTGAACATTAAACTTATGTTCTATTCATTCAATTACTGTCCTCTCACCATTTTTTACCTACGATTTTTAAGTCATGGCCTTAGACAAATAGTACAATTGTAGTTTTCATGTTGTTTTTCTTGTAAACATTAGATCAATCATAAACTAGGTCTCCAAACATTGTGTTAGATCTCCTTTAAGAATATAAAAGGAAGGCTGTGTTCATTCTAAAAGAGTTACATTACTTGTTCACTTTTCTGTGTCTTTTTTTTCCCCTCCATTTCAACAACCCTTCCTAATCTCTAACTACCCCTCCTTTCTAACTACCACTTTGTCCTCCACAAAAAAAGCCATATTCTGCACATATTCATTTATTCCTTCATGATCCATGCTATGAGGCATTGGATATTATGCTCCTCCATAACCTTATGCACTGTAATAATTGTGCCTGTTGGCACAACGCAGCATTTTTTAATATCAGGTTTGCATTCCCTCTCTGATCCCTAATCACTTGGCCAGACTAGAGGCACGGATAGAGTAGGGTCTGGATAGTTCTGTTTTGCCGATCCTGACGCAAGCCTTCGGCTACTATCGCTGAATATTTTTCAACTCTGTTGCTGTCGAGTACCTCTGCCCCATGAGTATATTCTGTTTATGACTCATTGTGTGATGTATTAAATAATGTACATGTTTATTTAGATTAGCAGTAAACTAACATTTTATTAAATGACTTCTTCTATGTTTATGTATCCCAGTAGAGCTGGTTTGCAAACACCAGTTTTGATCTAAACACACATCCAAGGAGAGATAATATTTTAACATATCAAAATATTGTCTTGAAACTAATGTGTTTGCTTATATACACATGTCCTGTTATTCAGATAAGACTGGATCAATGAATCAACAACCTGCAGTGTCAAGCACTACACTCATACCTGACAATGCGACACTGGAAGCAAAGGATTCAAACCCAGGCTCATTAGAAATGCAACAGTTGAGGCTAAAGTTGGAGCAGAAGAGAAAAGATATTGAGAGGAAGAAACACAGACAAGAAGCACAACAAAACAAGATGAGGCAGCAGCTAGGTTTGTCTATAAAATATTTATTAGTAATTTAAATTTACAAAAAAATTTGCACAATTCCTCTTCCTCCTCTTCTGCATACATTTCTTTTAATCACTTGAATTTGATCTGCTGTCATGATGGGGATAGAAATGATATCATACTAGACAAGTCAATCACATGATCAGAAATGTGACTGCACATGTGCCCTGATTCTTCCCTCCTCCAAAAGCTTGCTGTGGTCGAGACACACTCCATCTTTGGCAGGCTGGAACTTGGTTTGACAGAGGTCTTTCTACTCATAGGTTGCTGCCAGTTTGGACTTTAGAGCCCATCCAACCAGTAGTTTCTGTCATGACTTATATTGTCTTTGGAGCGTGAAGAGTACTTTATAGTAAGTAAATGTTCCCTTCACGCCTTGCTAGGTGTATGGAGAATATGGTGTTAGTGACCATATGTTTCCATGACCAGAGCACCATAATATTACCTAGTTGAGGTTTTTATTACGTCTCTCAGCTATAAACGACAGGTATTCAATTTCTTTCAAGTTAAGTATAAGGCTAGATAGTGTTGATCTCAAGAACCAGTTAAAGTCATTGGATCATGAAGCCAATGCTCTAACCACTATACTATGAACACTCTTTCAGTAGTGTGCATGTGTTCTACCAGCAGTCATATTCATCTTGAGAAGGTGATTATCCAACTCATTGTATTGTGCACTTTGCCATGTACACAAATCTATTAATCCTACCTGATGTACTCAAATTAGTTTAATTCATGGTATATCAACATGATAGTAACCTGGAGACCAAATGTATAAAGGAGACTCAGCATACAATCTCCATTTGCAGGGTTTGATATAGTTTACATTGGTTTAATATATATTAACAACATGATAGTGACCTGAAAGACATATGTGTAAAAATGGGGAACAAATGTGAACGCTCACATTCCAGACTTTCAACAAGGATCAGTTTGATTTGTCTATGACATCAGCGTAACACTACCTCAAAACTAACTGTGTGAGAAATAAGGAACCAATGTGAAAGCACCTATTACAGTGTTTTACTAGCTTTAGTGTCAGTGTGTTGTTGGAGAAAAGCAAGTCCAGAGTAAAATGGACAGACAACAAAAAAGAAACACTAGAACATCAATTAGCAAAGGTTGAGGCCACTAGAAGGGTAAGAACCAGAACTTTGTATCCTCCCTCAATACCCAGTTGGGTACAAGAGGAAGAGTGCTATTTGCTGCTTTGTCTCATTGCATACTTAAAGTTGTGGCAATAGACCTACACTGTCAGGGAGTGACTAGTGATGATTTCACTTTAGATTTCACTTTACAATGACAGATGGTATCTTGAAACTTATCTATAGTAGCCTCCATCAGTCATAGTTGACTGGATTTTGCAGCGCCCCTATAAATTATTTGTTCTTTTCTTTCGCTATCTATTCTCTTTTTCTATGAATCTGTCTGCTTTTGTTTGAGTTGAAGATTTAGAGTGTTTCCAAAGATTGTGGTCTGCAGCTATTTCTTCCCAGGCTGTAGGGTTTAGGTTCTTCATGTAACATTTACACACATTTACAAATTGAAGTTTTGGACGCCTCCTAGTTCTTTTGCCATCTGCTAGTTGCCCATAGAGTATACTTTTAGTATGTGGCCATCTTTCATATGGCGTACGTGGCCAAGCCAGCGTAACCTACATTGTTTGAGCAGCGTGTGGATGTTCAGGAGGCCTGTGCGAGTGAGGACCTCCTCTTATGTCACTTTGTCCTTCCAGGTAATAGCAAGAATACAGCGCAGACATCGCATATGGAATACATTTAGTCTTCTCTCCTGCTTTGCATAAGTTGTCCATGATTTGCTGCCATAAAGAAGGATACTAATGATGCAGGCATCCAACAAAACTGTGGCCTTTGTTTTAATTGCTGGTTTGCTGTTTTGCCAGACATGCCTAGAAAGACGGGCAAAGGTGATAGCAGCTTTACCAATGTGGGTGTTAATTTCTGTATCAAAAAATAGTTTGTCGTTGATGATGGACCCCAGGTAGCTATACAGCTGCACAGCATCAAGTTTGTAGTTGGTCTTTAAAAATTTGAAACTATCACTAGAACAATATAAACTATTAATCTGTTGATGAAAATAGTTCAAGCTGGTCTCCTGTTCTGATTAGTGGCAAACCTTAATGAGTCCAAGAATGCTTCAGAAATATAAACCACACACCACCCAACCCCCAGTGGAAGTGTTAAGAGGTTCAAAACTGCTGGGTCATGAACTTCCTGATCCTGGAGAACTTAATAAAAGAATGCAACTGCTACTTTCCTGCAGGTCTCTTTAATGATGGCACTTCACATGGTGACTTGAAGCATAGTTGAGACAATGTGTCCAGTTCATAGCTACAGAAACATTTTTAACCCAATCTCTGCAAGCAAATAAAAAGCAAATATATTTTGTAGAGATGTATTTACTATGTAAAACAAGCACATTTATATTGCAGAGATATATTTTACTATGTAAAACAAGCAAATAAAAAGAAACAAAAATATTTTGTAGAGATATATTTACCATGTAAAAATTACTCTTCATTTGACTTCTGATACAAATACTGATGATCTCTTATCTTGTTTCCAAATTGTTAAGTTATGCTCAATGCCACTACAGAAATTCTGTGATAGATATATCACATTTTTTTTAAAAACCTTACTGATACAATCTGAGAGACTGTTGTTTGTCCATATTTTTATGTGACTCATATTTATAGCCTTGTTGCCTGTATATTCTAACATAACTCAAAACTGTTGATCTCTTAATATTTTTCTCCATTTAATATGTCAGTTTTCACTTGAGATGGTAGTACATTCTCACACCGCTACCCGTCTGTGATTTTGCTGTTCTATCTATAGTATTATAGTCTGTTTACCTAATACCTTGAGAATCTTGCACTCTAATATTGTGTTTATGAATATATTATGTCATCATTCTGTATGCTTAACAAATTGAACTCTCTCTCAGTATTTCATTATTATTTGTGCTTTTCTTTTTACTCGGTTTGCCCTAAAAGTCTTTCACAAAGGCTTCAATCTTTTTTCAAGTTGCTTATTTAGGTTTCATGTCTATGCATTGTGTCAAAATAATTCATTTAAAATTCTAACAGGCTAACAAAGTATTTTGAATATTATTTCAGGAAAGGCTGCCTTTATGCGAGTAGTGTCTAAGCACATAGAGGGCGAAGCTGAAGGAGAAGATGAAACAGATACAGCAAGATCAGAACACACACTGAACTCATCTCAAGCTCAGATACAAGCTCGTCTTGGCCATCCACTTAAAAAACTACCACTGGGTCCCTCTGGTAAATCTCATTTGCCAGCTCATTCAGTTCCTCTACAGAATCAGGGAGGTCAGAATTCAGTAATTCCTGCTGATGCCTCAGCCCAGAGATTCACAGATTGGAGAGCACAGAGTCAGCTGTCCAAAGCAGGAAGTGGAAATATGTCAGGTCTAGCTACTGCTGAAAGTGTGGCCAAAAGTTTAGATCCAGCACAGCAGCAGTATTTACTTGGGTCTGCTGGAGCTGTTGGGGGCAATGGTGTAGGATCAGATTACTCTCCTCTCTCACCTGGAAACAAGGCCTTTTCCAGAGAGGGCATCCAACAAACTATTGATACTGTCCGAAATAAGTGGTTTAAAAACGATAATGATTTCTTGTCTCATGAAAGAGGGGCTGGTGAGGAGGACGATGCTGATGGGAGATCTTTCAGGCTACATGATGGTGACCTTTTAGCTGGAGCCAGGACCAGAACTGTCCAAGACCACGGTCGCTCTCCAGCAAGGTCTCACAGCCAGTCCCCTCTTCATGGTGTTTCACAAGATATACCTACTCGTCCAGATACATCAGTGTCTATGTTTCCCCGAGAAACTGCCTCACCCTCTCTGCCAATTTCTGACATGGAATATCAGGAGTATGATTCCTCTTTAGGTAAGCTCAACACCAGCTTGACAGAGCTGCAAGGTGAGATCATGAGACTATCCCTACAGCATGAGCAGCTGAAGGCAGCACAGTCCCCAGTTAGTAATCAATCTACCATATTTCCTCAAAGAAGTAATTCTCTTCCTACATCTGGTGTTCCAACATTAGGTGTATCTTCTACTCAGTCACGACCTTTACATGGGATACCTCAGAAAGTTCAATTTGGGCAAAGGACAGAACAAGGTGTCCCATTCTCTTTAAGCCAGCAGCAACTGCTATCTAACTCTCTCCTAGCACATCAGAATGATCTTGTTACAACAGGAAACTCTGACAGACATGCTCCCATGGATTCACCACAGCCCGCATTATCAGACTTTCCTCCACAAACTAAATTAGCTGATGAAAGTGGATCAACTCCTAATCAGCTAAAAATGGATTCCAGTGAACCTGAGGATATCATGAACATCAGCAACGATGGATTTTTTGTTTCGTTTGGGGATAAAACAACACCCAAACGCCTAAAACCAAAGTTTCCTGAGCATCGAACAAGAGGGGCATCACCAGCTCCCACTGTTGGACACACTGCCACTCCACCTACAGCGATCATTGCCACTGCACCTACAGTAATTGTTACTAATGACACAGATAAAATTAGTAGTGAGGTGGCAGCTAATTTAGCTGGTCAGACCATTGTGCCAACTCTGAACTCACAGAGAAATGGTGAAACCAGTGATGAGTCATCACCTAACATTGGATTTATTATTAAGGATGAAGCAGTAGCATCCAAGGAATCTGTAAGTTACCATTTGTGCTTTATTAAGTTTTGTATACAGAAGTAATTGAGTGCTTTAGAGACAGGGGTTATGTAAGATATCTTTGACTGTCTCTTATAGGTCCAGTCTGACTCTCTTATAGGACACTCTGACTGTCTCTTATAGGACACTCTGACTGTCTCTTATAGGACACTCTGACTGTCTCTTATAGGACACTCTGACTGTCTCTTATAGGACACTCTGACTGTCTCTTATAGGACCAGTCTGGCAGTCTCTTATAGGACCACTCTGGCAGTCTCTTATAGGACCACTCTGGCAGTCTATTATAGGACAACTCTGACAGTCTCTTATAGGACCACTCTGACAGTCTCTTATAGGACACTCTGACTCTCTTATAGGACCAGTCTGACTGTCTCTTATAGGACCACTCTGACTGTCTCTTATAGGACCAGTCTGACTCTCTTATAGGACCAGTCTGACTGTCTCTTATAGGACCAGTCTGACTCTCTTATAGGACCAGCCTGACTGTCTCTTATAGGACCAGCCTGACTGTCTCTTATAGGACCAGTCTGACTGTCTCTTATAGGACCAGCCTGACAGTCTCTTATAGGACCAGTCTGACAGTCTCTTATAGGACCAGCCTGACTGTCTCTTATAGGACCACTCTGGCAATCTCTTATAGGACCAGTCTGGCAGTCTCTTATAGCACCACTCTGGCAGTCTCTTATAGGACCAGTCTGGCAGTCTATTATAGGACCAGTCTGGCAGTCTCTTATAGGACCAGTCTGACTGTCTCTTATAGGACCAGCCTGACTGTCTCTTATAGGACCACTCTGACTGTCTCTTATAGGACCAGCCTGACTGTCTCTTATAGGACCAGCCTGACTGTCTCTTATAGGACCACTGACATTCTCTTATAGGACCAGTCTGACAGTCTTTTATAGGACCACTCGGACACTCTCTTATAGGACCACTCTGACAGTCTCTTATATGACCACTCTGACAGTCTCTTATAGGACCACTCTGGCAGTCTATTATAGGACCAGTCTTGACTGTCTCTTATAGGACCACTCTGACTGTCTCTTATAGGACCACTCTGACAGTCTCGTATAGGACCACTCTGACAGTCTCTTATAGAACCAGTCTGGCAGTATCTCCGAAGAACCTTTCTGATCAGGAAACAAGCACACTAACCACTCAGCCACCAAGAGTCCCCTTTATTAAAGCATTATCATTTATCCAACTCTGTGTATGTCTTCTTCCTCTTCTTTCCATACTCATTTGTCATTCAACATATAGGGATACATTTTTTCAAGCTCATCTTTTTGTTCTTTTGTTGTCTAGTGTTTATTAATGGCTTTGTGGCTTACTTTTGGCAGATCAACAGTGAGGTATGCCAGGCAAACATGTCAACAATTAGGTGGCCATGCGCACACACACACTTGTCTTTTCATTTTTCACAGAATGCTACTGTTCATATTTCATTGCAATATCTTCATGGATGTTATAATTATTGAAGAAATGCGCAGTTCTGTTGCGAGACACCCTATATATTCTATTGTTGGGGTGATCCTTCATTTGTTTCTAATAGTCTCGCAATATACATCTGACACATTTCATTTCTGTGATACTTATCTCAACGATTCTAAAATCCAGCACCCAAAATTGACATTGACAACACAACATCTGCTTCAAGACTGTATTGAAGAGTGTGTATTATATTTATATTGTGAGTTTGTTGGCTTATAATGGTTCCAGTAGTCAACCCCGATTTACTTGTATCTTGAGACAATTTTCATTACTCGTTTGTTGTAATATGTCACCAGACTGTCTGTATATCTTATCTCATTTACTTGCTTTAGTTATCCACCTGTCTTTATGTTGATGTTTGTCCATCTTGGGAAATGTTTGTTACTTTTTTTTTATCACAATTATTTTGCTGCAGTGCTTGCCTGTCTGTATAGTATAGTTTATTTTGTTTTGGCGTTGTTGCAGGCTCTCTTTATTTAATGCTTAGTTATTTAAGATGTGTGATCTGTCCTTTGAGTGGTTACAGAAGAAAACAAATAATGAAGTTTTGAAATAAGAATTAACTAGCACATCAACACCAGCTGAAAGCAGTCAGTGACTCACAGCTGATGGCTTATTCCAGGATTAGTGAACCAGAACTATCTAGATCCTACTCCACCTCTTCGCAGTGCCTCTAGAAACCAGTCTAGCCTGGCTGGGGGGGGGGGGGGGGGGGGGTAGTGATAATGCTGAAGTTAGATATGTTGGGCCAAAAGGCACAAATATACAGCAAACCACAAAACAACACATCCATGCCCACTTATCATTTAGATGACAAAGAAAACTATTTGTTCCTTTAGTAGGCATCAGGTGAATGATAGAAAGAGGAAAGAGAAATAGCTGGAAATAAAGAATTAACTAACACAATTTTTTTAAAGACTAATGGAATGTTTGAATACACAAAAGAAACACAATTTAAAAAAAAAAAAAGAGTAAAGTACCCCCTTCACGCCAAGTGGCGTATAGGGAATATGGTGTTAGTGACCATAAATTTTACAGACCTTTGGCACATGTTTTTTTGGTTAATGTGGTTAGTATTACGCCCGTGCTGCTTTACTTTCCCAGAAAAAAATCCGGTATCCATTAAAAGCTGGGTGAACCGGAAGCCGTCGGTTGGGATGGGAACCCTACCTCTTTGTAGTCCAGTTCACTAACCACTGAGCTATCGTGGCTCTCAAAGAAACACAATAACTTAATGAAAATCATTTTGGAAATGTGAATCTAGTTAACCATCAGATACCCACATTCCACACCAGACAAATCCTTAAGTACTCAAGCAACCTCTTTGAGTTTATCTTTCAGCAAGTTGTGACTGGCAACATCAAATCTATGTTTGGTTTACAAGTCTTCTTTGGCTCTACACAGTACTCTTGTATGGATTCTCACTTTCTAATTTGCTGCTCTTTAAGTCTGCTCATGATCGTAGACACATAGTCATTACTTGAATCAGAACTGTTCACTTGTCCTCCCTGAGGACATTTAGAGTACCAGTTTGGTTCTTTGCTCTTCACAGCAGCTGTAATTTCAAGACTGTCAGTGCATTCTCTACCTTTTACCAAAACTTCTAGTAGTGGATGTAGCAAGCCAAATAAGTTTATGTGTTGTTGGCAACCATGGCTCAGGGTGCATAAGTTGACTGTATATGGGAAGAAATGAATAGAGGTGAAGCATACGTTTGTTACTGCATTGAAAGTGTCAAGACTATTTATTTGCTAAAGCAAGAAAATGCAAATCATCCAGTTGAAAATGCTAAGTTTGGTCTGCAACTCTGCAGAGTTAAGAGCAATCATGCTTGTTTGTTTGATAGGTCCAGAACCATTGTGTGTGTTTGATAGATAGGTCCAGAACCATTGCATGTGTTTGATAGATAGGTCCAGAACCATTGTTGTGTTTGATAGATAGGTCCAGAACCATTGTATGTGTTTGATAGATAGGTCCAGAACCATTGTATGTGTTTGTTAGATAGGTCCAGAACCATTGTATGTGTTTGATAGATAGGTCCAGAACCATTGTATGTGTTTGATAGATAGGTCCAGAACCATTGTATGTGTTTGATAGATAGGTCCAGAACCATTGTTGTGTTTGATAGATAGGTCCAGAACCATTGTATGTGTTTGATAGATAGGTCCAGAACCATTGTATGTGTTTGTTAGATAGGTCCAGAACCATTGTATGTGTTTGATAGATAGGTCCAGAACCATTGTATGTGTTTGATAGATAGGTCCAGAACCATTGTATGTGTTTGTTAGAAAGGTCCAAAACCATTGTATGTGTTTGTTAGAAAGGTCCAGTACCACTGTATGTGTTTGTCAGAAGGTCCAGAACCATTGTATGTGTTTGTTAAGTCCAGTACCACTGTATGTGTTTGTTAGGTTCAGTACCACTGTATGTGTTTGTTAAGTTCAGAACCATTGTATGTGTTTGTTAGAAAGGTCCAAAACCATTGTATGTGTTTGTTAGAAAGGACCAAAACTGTTGTATGCGTTTGACAGATAGGTTCTGAATTATTGTATGTGTTAGGTCCAGAACCATTATATGTGTTTGTCAGATAAGCCCAGAACCATTATTATATGTTGTCAAATAGGTTCTGAACCATTGTATGTGTTCGTCAGATAGCTCCAGAACCATTCTTCTTCTTTTCTCTTTTCACTGATACCTAAAAGGTGTCATGGTTTATATCGTTTGTCATTCTTGAGCTGCTCGAATTGTCTGAATTAGTGATTTTCCTTTGTTGTTACATGTCTCTGTCACTGCATCTATCCATCTTCTTCTGGGTCTTCCTCTTGGTCTTTTTCCATGCATTCTCGAGAAGAAAGCCCTTGATGGTGACACAAATAAATCTGTTCAAAATAGCACTAGAATGCTTGAATTTCTTGTACTATGGGCATTAAAATTCACTTTATAATTTAAATTTGACTTCCAACGAAAATTGTATCGTGTTGCCAGCACAGTCACACACTGGAAGTCCTTCCAGAACCATTATAAGTACTTATCATATAAGTCCAGAACTGTTGCATACATTTGTCAGACAGGTCCAGAACTCTTTATGTGTTTGTTTTGTAGGTCCAGAACCATTATCCAAATAAGTAAATTCCTGGTCTACTTACATGATGCTGGTAGTGAAAGTAAAGTAAAGTACCCCCGTCACTCCAAGTGGCGTATAGGGAAATATGGTGTTCTATCTATCTATCTATTGACCTTTCGAGCCGTAACCGGCCCATAGGGCGTAGACCAAGATACACCTTCTCCTATATGAATTTTTGTTCTAGCAGTTTTCTTTTAAAGATATTTTATCAAATCTCGCCATCTGTCTCTGTTCTGTGCAAGCAGTTCTATCTCATTGAGGGAGCCGATTCCTGCTGCTCTTGCCTCTCTCATCAATGTTCTTCTCAGTGTCTCCCTTGGTCTTCCTCTTTTTCTTTTACCTGTTGTTTCCCATATGAGGGCTTGCTTTGCTATTCGATTATTATCTCTTCTCATCACATGTCCAACGTATGACCATCGTCTTTTCTTTATTACTGAAGATATTAGTGGTTGATTGGCGATTTCTCTAATTTCCTCATTTGTTTTGAATTCGTTCCATTCTATACCAAGTATTTTCCTTAGACATTTATTTTCGAATGCGTTCAACTTTGTTTCTATATCTCTTGTTGTTTTCCAGCTTTCACACGCATACGTAAGGGTTGATAGTACATTTGATTTGAATAGCCTAAGTTTTGTGTTTGTGCTAATGAGTTTTGATTTCCACAACTTTTCAAGGCTTCTGAAAGACATTGCTGCTTTAGCCAGTCTGATTCTAATTTCTTTGCTCGTATCCCCTTCTCGATCAATGTGACTTCCAAGATAGATAAAGTGATCGATCTCTTCTACTATATGGTGTTAGTGACCCTATATTTTACAGACCTTCAGCACATGATTTTTGGGGTAATGTGATCAGTATTACGCCCGTACTGCTTTACTTTCCCAGAAAAAAATCCGGTACCCATTTAAGGCTGGGTGAACCCGGAAGCCATCGGTTGGGATCGAACCCTACCCCTTGTCCTTTGAAGTCGAGTTCACTAACCACTGAGCTATCGCGGCTACCTTACATGATTCTGGTGACCTAAGGAAAATAGACATTTGTGAAAAACATATTTCTCTAGCTTGTAGAAGATCAAAATGATTGATTTGACAACAATAAAGAGGGGACTGGGTAATCTAGTGGTAAGGTGTTGGCCTCTAGACAGGAAGATCCTGGGTTCAAATGCCACCACAGAATGTGGAAATTTACAGTTCAAATAAGTGGTTTCCTCATGGCTTTACCATCCCTTGGTCTATAGGTAGGGAGATCCTGTGTTTAACTTTCTCTGAAAAACTGCTAAAAACAGGAGGTCCCATGTGCACTCATGCATGTTATAGAACCTTTGACAGTTGAAAGAGGTAGGCCAAAAATGACCCAAGAAAAATTGTTTTTGTCAATCCTAAAGGTGATTTGTCAGGCCTAAAGGTGAAATATAGTGGCTTTGGTATACTAGCGACACAATGTACCACACCCACTTTGCAGGTGAACACTAAGAACACTGTCTGGTTTAGATGTGAGATATCAGCCTTTGAAAAAGAAAGTCCCAGGTTCGAATCCTGTGCCAGGCAGTGGACATTTTTCACTTTGAATTCATGGCTTTACCCTTCCCTGGTCTCTAGGTAGGGAGTTCCGATGTCTAGCCCTCTTGGAAAACTGGAGATCCTGTGTGCATTCAGCACATATTAAAAACCCTTGGCGGTTGCACATCAAAATGAGTAGGCCAAAAATGACTTGGGCAAAATGGATAGGAAAAGACAACCCCAAAGCATCAAAACTCTCGATGATAAAAAAAAAATGAAAGTACCTCTGAAGTCGAAGAATATCTGCCTGTATGGTGGGAGATATCTGAGCACACAGATGCAGGTATGAAGCTGAGAAAAAGGGATATTCGTGGAAAATTCAGTTTCATAAGACTTTGCTAAAAATAAAATTCTGGCATATGCAAGCAATACAATAAACGGTAACAATACCATAAAGTGCTCTGCTGCCAAGCTAGCATTGTGACTAGAAACTCCCAACTGGCGTTGCTGTTAGCATGAACTCTGTAGTGATGGCAACATTATTTTTGCCCTTCTCAGAGTGATATATCTAAGACTGTGGTTCCCATTTTAGCTGGTGGATGAGTGGACCACAGAGGTTATTTTTTCATCTCTTCTTGGGTGCCACAGATGACATTCAAACCCAGGTCGTCTGGTCAATGGATGAGTGCTTTTTCACAACTGTACCACCATGGCTTCCGAATTGTTACCTGATATTATTAACATTATATATATATATTATAGGGAGCTGCGATAGCTCAGTGGTTAGTGAACTGAACTACAAAGGACAAGAAGTGGGTTCGATCCCAACCGACAGCTTCTGGGTTCACTCAGCCTTAAATGGTTACCGGATTTGTTCTGGGAAAGTAAAGCTGCACGGGCGTAATATCGACCACATCACCCCAAAAATCATGTGAAGTAAGGTAAAGAGCCCCCGTCACACCAAATGGCATATAGGAAATATGGTGTTAGTGACCATAAATTTTACAGACCTTCAGCACATGATTTTTGGGGTAATGTGGTCGGTATTACGCCCTTGCCACTTTACTTTCCCAGAACAAATCCGGTAACCATTTAAGGCTGAGTGAACCCGGAAGCCGTCGGTTGGGATCGAACCCACTTCTTTCTATATAATATTTACTGTGTATGAAGATTGTTCAGGTAAAACTGTGACTGTTTGTCTCATAAGTGTAAAGAGATATGAGTGTAAGCTGATACTATTAGTCATGATTGTAAAATATGAAAATAAGTTCATGCTGTTAGTTGTGATTATAATAGGTAAGTATCAATTGTTATCACATGGCGAGACAATGCAAGCCACATGTTAAGCAAAGTGCCAGACAAGCCTTTGAGTGCAAAAGGGGAACAGCATGTTGTAATGGCATATATATATATATATATATTTATTTATTTACTCTTCTTCTTTCTTTCACCTCCCTGTGGAGCATAGGTCTTCAACAAACACTTTACAAGCCGTTCTGTTTCTTGCCATTCTTTTAATATCTTCCATGTCTTCACCATCATCTTCATCTCTGCTTCCATCTGTCTTCTCCAAGAATGTCTTCCTCTTTTGTCTCTTCCCCTGGGGATTCCATAAAAGACATGTCATGTAATACTCTCAGTTGGCTTCCACAGTGTGTCCCCTATCCAGTGCCATCATCTTCATTGTATCTCTTTATTCACTGGTATTTAACTGGTACTTTTCCATAACTCTATGTTAGTGATTTTGTCCTGCCATTTCCATCCTTTTATTCTTTCCAAGCATCCATTAATGAAGGTCTGTATCTTCATCATTGTCATTTTTGTTGTTCTCCATTTTTCACAACCATATAATAAAACTGATTTAACATTGGATCCCTCGCCATACAGGCAGATATTCTCTGACTTCAGAGATCCTCTAATTTTTTTCTTACTGTCAGGAGTTTAGACTTTATTGGGTAGATTTTTTCCTATCAGTTATGACTAGACAGCAGCCATTTTTTGGCCATCTCATTTAGACTTCCAACTGCCAAGGGTTCTTTAATACGCTGGAGACAAGTAATAATAAAGGAATATTATTATAGAGGGAAACTGTCCACTACCTGTGGTGGGATTCGAACCAAGGACATTCTTGTCAGAGGCTGGCATCTTGGCTCTTGCCACCTGGCCCCACATTGAGGAATGAGGAATAGAAGTTTTTTTCTGTATGCCTAATTGTGTTTTGTTATTCCAAAAAATCAAATATACATGTTTTACATGAACAACTTATGCAAAATAAAATTTATATTTTTATATTATTACTGTTTATCTTTACAGCATTATTCCTTCTTAAATTCCATTAATACTAATGACATAATGATGATGTATGTTCAACTTATTTGCTAGCTAAGGCTTCAGTGTTGTTTCTTTTCAGGTTATTGAGGATGACATGCACAAGAAGAGGATTAAACTAATGGAGATGCAGAGAAAGAGAAGAGAGGAGCAGGAGAGAAAGAAATCAGAAAAGGAAGCAGAAATTGCCAAGAAACAGGAGGAGAAACAGTGAGTTCCTGATTTTCCTGAACAATTCTATTGATTACAATAGTTTCCAAATGTTACAGTCTGCTAGCAGAAATACTAGCAATCTATCAGAAGGGAAAATTGAAAAAAAAATAGAAAAAAATGGTATGTTAAAAGCTTTACATGATTAGTAGACGACACAGATTTGAACAACGTTTCGGCTCAATAGGCCTTCAGCAGGAACAAACAAAAAACACGCACACACAGATATGTAAGTAAATAAAACTGATCCTACATAGCTAACTAGTAACGAAACATCCAAAACAAAAATAATCGAAATTGGTTAAAGAAAAGAAAAATGACTTCTCTGTGTCGTGGACCGTAGTCAGAATGGAAAAGGAAGGGTCCCACGAGTGTAGCTGTAATTATACCCTCAGGTCAGGTGAAGGGTTCTAAAAATACACGAGTGAGGGGAACGCTGTCTAGGTTACCTCGACTGCAAAGACACTGACAATGTCTGAACATATCTAAGGGCCCATAAATGCATGTATACACACACACAGATGCGTGTATACATATATACACATACAAACAGACATGCAAATACCTATACATATCAACATATACATACATACACATACATATATATGCATACCAACAAACACACACATACATGCATATATATATACAAATGCCCATACATATGAACACATACATGCATGTGCACATCCATACGGGGACAATCATATATGTGCAGAAATGTGCGCATAACGCACACATAACCAGAGGAGTTCACACCGGGGTCAGTGTGCCAACACAAGGGAGAAAGAATAGAACAGTAGACTAACAGGTACTCAAAAGGCGGAAAGAGTGAGAAGGCACAATGAGGAGGAAAGTTGAAATACTTTGTTACTACTGGCAAAATACAAGGAAAAAGAGATCTCAGATGACAAAGTGAGAAGATACTAGATAAAATAGCTACATGGCACAGTGAACAACTGAATTCATACAATGCAATTTGCACAGGGAATTGTGGAAGGACATGATTGCCTACAGCATCTATTATGGCACATGATGATGATCATCATCATCATCTTTTATTTCTGTACTTATAGACTGGCATGTGTCATGAAGAGATGCTTGAGATCATCTGTGGCTTACCCATAGTTTGTTGTAAAGGCTTGTTTCTCCATGCTAAGATTTCACTTTCTGATTTTTTTAGGTCTGTTAGTCTTAGAATCTGCTTGGATGATTTGCAGCCAAAGACAGCCCTTAAGGCCCATTTCCTGAAAGTGTGTTCTGGAGCCAGAATTCTCTGCTCAAAGATCTTGATCTGCTCATGTCTCTTCAGCTTGATTATACTTTCTTTCTTTCTTTCTTTTTTTTTTGCCTCATAATTGCCATTCATTTCTCTTCATTCCTTTTTTGTGGTCTGTATAAAGAGTGGCCTTACTAGCTGGAGTAGGTTGTACTTATCAAGATTTTTCTCTCTAACCTTTTTGTTACAGGGATGTCACAGGAGAGGCTGATATCCATAATGTGATTAGTTCTGTTTTCAACCACATAGTTATTTGTTTTCATCTCAAACTGACATTTAAGACTGTCTCTCAAACTCAATTTTACTATGGTATCATAAATGGGAGAGTCACAGATAAGTATCTTAATTCTATCTATTGACCTTTCGAGCCGTAGCCGGCCCATAGCGCTTAGACCAAGATACTCCTTCTCCTATTTGAACTTTTGTTCTAGCAGTTTTCAATTCTTTTAAAGATATTTTGTCAAATCTCACCATTTGTCTCTGTTCTGTGCAAACAGCTCTATCTCATTGAGGGAGCTGATCCCTGCTGCTCTTGCCTCTCTCATCAATGTTCTTCTCAGTGTCTCTCTGGGTCTTCCTCTTTTTTTTTTCTCTTACCTGTTGTATCTTAATTAAGGGTTAAATAATTTTCTAGAACTAACTACATCAAATGTGCCAAGCCCAGATGCCATTTTCTGAATAACAAATAGAACACAAATGTATATTTTTGGTTTGTCCTCATTAAAGTAACACCACACGTCTGACATAAGGCTTTTTACTAAGTGAACTGGATGTTCAGCAAGGTGGAAAACTCTCTTATAGACTGGATGTCAGTGTAAATATTGAAATAGAGGTCTCCTATAGACTGGATGTCAGTGTAAATATTTAAATAGAGCTCTCCTATTGACTGGATGTCAGTGTAAATATTGAAATAGAGGTCTCCTATAGACTGGATGTCAGTGTAAATATTTAAATAGAGCTCTCCTATTGACTGGATGTCAGTGTAAATATTGAAATAGAGCTCTCCTATTGACTGGATGTCAGTGTAAATATTGAAATAGAGCTCTCCTATAGACTGGATGTCAGTGTAAATATTGAAATAGAGCTCTCCTATAGACTGGATGTCAGTGTAAATATTTAAATAGAGTTCTCCTATAGACTGGATGTCAGTGTAAATATTGAAATAGAGCGCTTCTATAGACTGGATGTCAGTGTAAATATTGAAATAGAGCTCTCCTATAGACTGGAAACTAGACTATCTCAGGCCAAAATAGCATTTCAGAAAATGAAAAATATCTTATGCAACAAATCTATGTCAATGAGAATGAGAAAAAGAGTTCATCGGTGCTATATAGAATCAATTCTGACCTATGGAAGCAAATCATGGACAGTAGACAAACAAATGAAAAGACGATTAGAGGCCACAGAGATGGGATTTCTCAGAAGGATGTTGAAAATTCCCTGGACAGCTAAAAAGACCAATGAGGAAGTTCTCAAAGAGGCCAACACAAAAAGGAAGCTTTTAAAAAACATCAGAAAGAAGCAATCAACATTTTTCAGGCACATCATGAGAAGAGGAAAGTTGGAATACTTGGTAACAACTGGCAAAATAAAAGGAAAGAGAGATTGCGGGACACAAGGAGAGAAAATACTGGATAGCTTGGTGTCATGGCATGGAAAACAGTCAACAACAGAACTGATACGATGCACTGTAGATAGAAGATTATGGAGGGACATAATCGTCTACGCCAACCGGTATGGCACATGATGATGATGGTGTTGTGAATAAATGAGCATGTTATGTATTTGGGATGATGTCAGTCCTTCAGATCAGTCAGAAACAAGTGTCTGAATTAACTTACCAAAAAGTACCTACACCACAAAATCAAACATTAAATAATGAATATCCTTGACCACATTATTTGTTGAAATTGACATCTGTGGATCTGTGGAGAGCGCTACATATGAAATCAAAGAAGATTTATCAACCAACATAACATTGATATGTATGAATCCAAAGAAGACATCAACCAACATAACATCTGTGTTGTTAGTAGCTACACATTGATGGATATTCTTCAGAAGAGATCTAAGCACTTCTGGACAAGTCTGATGTGCAATAAGGATGACCTGTCAACTAAACTAAACTATAAGCAGTCCTAAAGTACACCTACCTGTTCATTATGGAAAATAAATATAAAATGGTATCAAGCAACTAAACCTGTAGAGAGACAAGACAAACTACGATGTTTCCGCAAAAGCCTTCTTTATATATAAGACAATAAATACTAATACAAAAATAAACACAAAATACATACATAGATAAATTAAAAAAAAAAATTATTTTGTATTTGTTTTTGTACTAGTATTTGTTGTCTAGCATTTTATTTATCTCCTTCTTACCATTTTATGTTTATTTTCCATGTTTTCTGCGGCTCTACTTGCGCCGTGCATTAATTAATTAATTATTTTATACTTCTGCCTATCTCCTGTTTTTTAACTTTATTGGTCTTGGTATATAGCAAATGTTGTAGAAGAGGGAATAAAAGGGCCCATGGACAAAACTAACAAAGATAACTGAAATAGAAGTCAGTAGAGAGTGAAAGCTGCCACAGTCATCCTTTCCCATTTTTCTGTTACACATGGAGAAAAATACTAAACAAATGGGGGAGAATTGAAAGGAATAGTAAGGACTGAAGATTTTCAAACATAAAGCTAACAATATTTGAGAACAATGTACCTTTATTGATTTTATATGTTCTTATATGTTGAAGAACAGCACAAAAGGAAACATTAAGACCATCATCATTTCATGCAACAGGTCTGAAGCAGACTTTCAGAATATTTTAGTTAAACAAAATAAGTCATCAAGGACTGCTAAACATGTGCAGCTATGAGGATATGCAGACAGTGATATTAGAAGAATAATGGAAATAATTTGCTTATAACAAATCCAGATATAATCACAAGAACTACCATACAGTGGACTTAGGAGAGAAGGAAAAGAATGAAAGAGTGACAAACAAGAGTCAGGCTGCTGGAGAACAGTAGAGGTAAAGATGAATTTTTGTCTACGTTTTATTTCTATTCTCCCTCTTATAATTTTCCCATACTCTTAATCTTTGTGATTTAGGTTAAAAGATGAGGAACTTGAAAGAAAGAAAGCTGAGGAGAAAGCCAGGAAAGAGCTAATTTTCCAGCAGTACCTCCAGAAAAAACAAGAAGATGAGGAGGCTCCTGTTAAAGCCCACACCAGGAAGAGAGATGCAAGTGCCAATAAGCAACGGCCCAAATCTATGTTCGTAAAGAAGGCAATGACCCCAGAACCAGGTATGTGGATTTGTCTTGTTATATTAATGAACATTTCATGGAAATTGCCCAAATGTTTACATCATTAATTTTTTTTTATAGCTTATCTAGAAGATGGAAAACTTTGATCTCAAACCACATGTTGTCCTCTTGAAGTGATATAGATTTTTAGTGTAAATCAGAGACACTCAAAACAATGGGGGATCGCTAGTTTGCACTTTCAACTGCAGTACACTTTGAAAGATAATCTATGAAAGATCACTATCATCAATGAATCTGAGAAATCACTCTTGGAAATGTATTTTCTTCTGTACTCAATCAACAACGTTTTCCATTTTATTGTGTACCATTAAAAAAACAAAAAGAACTTAGCTACAGTGTTTTGTGTTTCACAGCAGCCTGCGATATTTGTGCTTTTTTGCCTAAAATTCTGTCTTCTAGTAAAGCATTTTGGGTAGCAGGTTACCTTCCCTCTTGATTCCTAATCTGTTGGCTTGACTGGTTAGTCTGTTGCTAGAGCCGATATGGGGAAGTAAGGTAGGATATTGATCAGTTATTGCCATTGATCAGTTATTGCCATTGATCCTGATTCAAGTGAGTTGTTGATCACTTTCAATCTACATGCTCATTGGCAGCTTGGCCTTGTATAAGAATTTGAGAGACCGCTTTCAGCCTAGGAAGACCGCTTTCATCATCAAAATTAGGAAGACTAATTTCATCATGAGAATAAAGAAAGACCACTTTCAGCATCAAAATTAGAAAGACCACTTTCAACATCAGAATTATAAAGATCAATTTCAACAGCAGAATCTGTATGATCACTTACACTTTGAAGACTAATAAAACATGTGAACTCAGATGTTATCATATGTTAAATTAAAACATTACTAGTAAAGAGTAGATTGACATAATTTTTTTTTTTAAAGTACTTTTTTGTGCCTGATCCTCTATTATTTTAGGTTCTTTAGCTCCAGACTCTGGAAGTAGTTCTCAAGAAGACCTCAACTTGGGTGGCAGATCTACACCGAGTGTTATGTCGGGTAAGTAACAGAATAGAATTGCTTTTCTTTGTGAGGGATGCTTGTCATTGTTTCTTCTTTTAATTTGTATGTTCATGTTATTACTCTCATTGTTTTATGTTGATTCCAGTTATGGTCTTGGCCACTGTGACCTGTAACCTGATGAGTTTCTTATTTGTAGACAAATGTGATTTTTTAAAATGAACTTTATAGAGAAATCAATAGGGTATTTGTTTAGTTTGGATTGTTTCCATCATTTTTTTTTTGGGGTGAGCATGCTTCTTTGTTTTGTTCATTAAATTTCATTTGCTTAAATACTTTGTGACTATGCACGTGTATATTTAATGAATATACCAAATTCTGTAGAACACATCATAAAGTCTGTGCAAGTAATAAAAGTTTCTGAGAGCATCAGTCTAAATGTAAACTAAAAATTAGTTTGGCCAAAAAACATTTTATAATCTGGTATTTACTGAGTTAAGAGAATACATCAGGTCCACAGTCTCAGTGGTTGGCAAAAGTTTTCATAGGGGTTCCCAACATGTTAGAAGCAAAATCCATTTAGCCAAATCCCAGGACGGGTTTGAAATACATAACTTATAAACCTTCAGAGTTAAATTATTGTTGCTGTATCTTTTTACCCACTAATTCTGAAATCTATGCATCACAGGCAGATTTATAGGTGCAAAGTATCTCTATACAAAATACTGTGTAAAATGAGCAGATGCTAATAATTTAAAAAATACATGATCTTCCATGACCAACCATTTGAGGACCCCTGTATTATAGGAGCACTTTTTATGTGTTTTGTGCTTGCTACTACCACATGTGTTTATTTTATTTATGCCTTACTGGTCTACACAGCCCACTGCTTCTTTCACACTTTCCTTCAGGTAATTTTGTTATCTTTTAGTTTGTTTAAAATTACTAGTCTTAATTATTGAGACTCCTCAAGTTGGTGACTGTCAGGTCAAGATGTATTTAATATAGAAATTTAATTTGTCATCAGCATTACTATCATCACCATCAATCATGTTTGCAGAAATCACTACATTTCCAATCCCTACCACAGAAGGTATGTCCAGTTAGACTTCTTCCCTTCACTGACTTACTCCTTTTCCAGTCACCCGCAAGAAATTATTAGTGGAAATTTGTTTCCTACGCTTTCGTTCAGTTATACATACCAACCAACAACACTGCATTTTTCACAAAGTCTGCTACGTGAATTCTCAGCGGAAGCAGCTATATTTAATTATGGACATTTCTTTGGAACTAAAAATACAACCATAATTTATTAAAGACTGGAAAGGGATTAAGAGTATGATAACATTACTCACACATCCCACTAAGTTGTGAAAAGCTTTTATTGTAAAGTTGACTCAACTCTGCTATTTTCAATACTATGTACTTAAAGCTGTATATAAAATGATTGAGCGCATAAGATCTATTTTACTGTTCATTTTCATACTTTTGGAACACAGCATGCGAGAATGTGCATTGTGAGCATATATGAGTATCTTCTATGATTACAACATCATAATTTGGCCAAAAATAAGTCATCATAAATGTTAACTTCTTAAAATCAGAGGTGGTTCTGGGCAAAAGAGTTAACTGTTTTTTTTTTAGAATTTTTTGTTCAGTTTTGTTTATTGAATTATTGATTATTGCCTTTATAAACATAAAACTGTTATTTTATGTAAGTTTTTTAACGGTTATGATAAAATAAGGAAAAATGTAACATAATTTGTTACCCCTAACTTCCCACATGAATAGTAATGTATCCCTAGAATGTTGTCTTTGTTGAACTAACCTCTCAAAAATGTACCAAGAAAAGCCATTTTTTAAAAATCCATGAGCTGTTCTAACTGCTCTTAACTTCAAGAAGTGAATACAAGATCAAATATGACATCAAAATCATACACATACGAAATGTGTGTTGCTAAAGCAAAGAGAGGCCAGTGGTGTTGTGGTTAATGCACTCACCTTCTAACCTGCAGGTTCTGCAGAGCATATACACTGAATCACAGGGTTCAAAATACAATGCAAACCAAGGTGCAATAAGTAAACAGAGAAGAAAACATGAGCGACTAAACTTTAGTTGTGACATGTAAAAAAAAAAAGTAAAGTACCCCCGTCACGCCAAGTGGCGTATAGGGAATATGGTGTTAGTGACCATAAATTTTACAGACCTTCGGCACATGATTTTTAGTGTAATGTGGTCGGTATTACGCCCGTGCCGCTTCACTTTCCCAGAAAAAAATCCAGTACCTATTAAAGGCTGGGTGAACCCGGAAGCCATCGGTTGGAATCGAACCCTACCCCTTGTCCTTTGTAGTCCAGTTCACTAACCACTGAGCTATCGCGGCTCCTAGTTGTGACATGTGCCTGTTTGAATTGTTTTTCACGTCCGTGAAAATCCAGAAGTGTGCTTTGTCGTTTCTTGTGAACACTAGGTCTTAATTCTGACAAACTACTTCAATTAAAACATCTTTTTTTCTGTGAAGTAATAGAGAGAATTAAGAAATATAATGTTATAGATGAAAAATGACTTTATCGATGTAATATAACTTTATAGATGTAACATACTTTTACAGAATAGCAGGTCTGAATGTTGAATCTTTATTTTTGCTGTCCATTTAGCTTGATGTTAGAATCATATATGTGTCATTATATGTATTCAAATTTCAATTTAAATAGGACAAAAGTTTATTTTATTTATTTACTCTCTTGATTTAGACAATTAGTATGTTTTATTTATTGACTTATTGTTGTGGTTAAGTTTTGACTTATTTGGCTGCCAGTCTATGTTGCCAGCATTTTACAATGTTTATTTTTTTCCTTGCATGAACACACATTCCTGGTAATGTGGAGTTTTGTGACTGCAGCATGCTAGTGTGAAGCTTATCACTCACAACAGTTCCTTAATTTGGGTTATTAGTAGCATGCTTTTACTTAATTTAGTTGAAAATTTGAAGGATAATAAATTATTGTATTAGTAAATTATAAAGTTCATTTTGTTTCTTTTTTAAAATTTAAACTTCAAGTTGAAAAGTATCTTATAATTTGTAATATAAATTTTGTGTGTTCATTATAGTCTGTTTTATAGTTTTTATATTGTAGAGTTCACAGATAGATAATTTGTAATTGAGTTCACGGCTAATTATGTTATGTCTTGTCAAGTACTAACACAAAGGTAGTCATGTGTTTGGAATTTAGTTTGCCTGTCTAGGCCTGGGGTGTCCGGTTAGCGCAATCGATAGGCGGTTAGCTTACCACGGCAACAGCTGGGGTTCGTACCCTGGCGAGGACACCTGGGTTTTACTAATTCCCTAAAAATTAGTACCTCTGAAGTCGGAGTAAATCTGCCTGCATGGCGAGGGGCATCCTGTAATGGGATAAAACAGACTTTACACGCAAAATTCAGTCCCACAAAATTGAGTGGGTGGGACTTCGTCAGAGGTCAAAGCTGACGAAAGCGAACGAACGAACTGTCTAGGCCTCACTATTGATAAGGAAAATGTTTGTTCATTGAGTTGTTGAATAACACCTCAACACTCTAGGTAAATTAAAGAAACGTTTTGAGGAACAATGGTAATTGTTTGATTGGACAATTTGTGAAAAGCTCTCAACTCACCCACCAATCAGGCAACGCAATTTTGATTTCCACTCTCTTTGGTGGGATCGTCCAGCAGTTTTAAATAGCTGCTGTGGCCTACCCAGTCACCAAAAAATGGAGAGAAGAGTCCATGCTCTGGGGCGATTAAGAAGTTCTGCATCACCACGGAGTTCTTTTGGAAGGCAACACCAGGAAATCCAGAACAAATTGTGGGCCTCGGTACCTAGTTGGGAAAACCACCCGATGCTCCCGACGTTCAAACAATCCATGTTTGATTCCCTTTGGAAGCAGTGTGAATTGTACTTGTGGTTGGAAAAAAAATACCCATGTGGTCGACCAAGCTGCTGGCAGAAATGGGTACCAGGGTAGTATTCTGGGAAGGTGAGGAATGCCGTTTCGTATTGTGAGTTTCGATGGGTGAAGCAACACTATCCAGAAGTCTCTGATCACTTCTGTCTAGGCGGCCAAGCACATATGGTTGGAAACTCGTGTGCTAAGACACCGATTCAAGTCTCATACTTTACCTTTACCAGGAAGTCAAGAAACCCAAAGCTGACCTTTTGTTTCTGACCTTACATATATTCCTTGGTTGCCAGTCAATATTTCCATTATGTAAACATGACTGAACAAATTTATCTGTAGCTGTTTCACTAGCATCTATTAATGTTGTGTTTCACAGCCATGAAGTATAGACTGGTTATGTACTTTATTTTTCCATAATGACCTTATTTTCAAGGTTTTAATCTGGGATCCTCGAACTGCTGTCTTCGTCCATGATTAACATTCATTTATTGTCATGTCTGTGTTAGTCACCTCTAGTGACTCGGGCAGATGGTGCTCGTAAACCTGGGAGGGCCGACCATCTAAGGGCAGATTCTCCCTACAGAAAAGACAATCTGCTGCCTTGCAGGAAGATTGGGGACAATCAAAGGCTAAGGAAAACAAACCTGAATAAAATGCTTGCTGAAATCGGATGCACTGGGCCACTGGCGCAGAAAACAGTGCAACGTTTTAACAGGTACTCAATCAGAGTGGATCTAACAGACTCAAATTATGATGTTTTGTCTGTGGGGTCAATTCACTTAAAACAGACAGCTTGTCTTCATGTGAGAGTCTGGAATCCTACTCTGATTGAGTCTTGATCGCAGAGAGAGAGAGAGAGATTTATTATCACCAATATCCATGTCAATGTGTAACACCTTTCAGTGTTATCCTAATTGTAACACTTGATGGCACTACAGGGCCATCGTACACACACAGCACCATTATATTGTAAATCGATGTTGTTGTAGCTGCTGTTGTTGGTCTGGAAAACTGGGTATCGTCTTCTCGTAACCCAGCCTCTCGTAACAGCTACACACTGATGCTAATGATGTTAAACGTGCCGTGCTTTAGTAGCTCACGCTTGTACACTTTCTTGGCTGTCAATCTCAATTGTCACTGTGTCTGTGACCGGGGGTTACTGTCAGATACACACTGTACCTTGATCGTACTTCGCTTGTAAGCTGGACCGTACTGACTGTCTTCTTGATTCTCCTACTTATATGTGCGACAACTTCCCTTCAGCTCAGCGCCGTAGTATATGTAATGACTGCTGGAATAAGAATGGCTGCACACTGAAGACTTGTATTGGAAAGATCACATAACTTTATTCAGCAACCCTAACAATGTCAAACTAATCACAAAATATGTACAACGGCCAGCAGTCTATACATCTCGCTCAGCCATTCACACATCGGTACAAGGAAATACACTTTCTCCACTGGGCACTCTCACTTCAGGTATAATATCACACACAGCCTGATTAATCTCATTTCTGCTGTACTAAGTTGCTAATGTCCTGGCTGCTATTGCTAACATAAGTTCACTGTCTCTTCAATACTCGAGAGACTCTCTTCTACATTGGGTCTAACTAGCCCTTAATAGCGTGTATGCTTGAGCTCATTGAGCCTATGGGCTGCCGCCTGATCTACCAGGCCGCCTCTAGCTTCCACCTACATGTCAATGTTTTCTGGAGAGCCTGCTTCTAGCTCTGTGCAGGGACCTACATACTTTGTTTCCTATCCAATCAAAACTCACTTCCTCCATCTCCCTACCAATAGAATTCATCTACATCATCTATTCACTCTATGTTTACACTCTTACCAGTCACGAGATTCCTACTATACCTCCAACACCATTCTACTCCTATTTCTCGTGACTGTTCCCCGTGCTATGTTTCCTCACTCTCTCCAACTATCTCCTTTTCTCCCTCACACCCACTGCTACAAATGTACTCCATATAAAAATAATATAGTATTTTTTTTTTAAATAAAGTGAGAAAAGTAGTTAAATTTACAATGGGTTGGAAAGTGGACATTAAGAAATATACAATATATGCATTTATGTTAATAATTTTTGTGTGTAACTACATTAGGCAGATGGTGTAATAAGGCTAATTGAGGGGAAAGCGAGTCCACAGTTGCTGAAAGTCTGTTCAATAAACAGAATATTATTTGTTAAATTATGTTCAATTTATTTAAAAAGATGTTATAATGTACATGTAGGAGTAGCATATGATATAGTGTATATAGAGTTATTTGTATATAGTATGAAACTGTTACAATTTTGAAATAAATTTAATTTTCTTAATAAAAATAAATAAAGTTATGCTTAGTTTATATGTGCTATAAAATATCTGTTAATTTTAAAAAAAAAATGTATTTATCACAGCAACCAAAATATTAGTTACAAATTTATTGCAATATTTTAAACAAATATTTGTAAGTTGCACATTTTAAAATACATTTTGAGACTGTTAAACCATAGGCTATTAAATCGTTAGTACACTGCGTTATTAACAGTGTATTGATATGCTGTGACCAGTGTTGATAAGTAACCCTCTAGCATGTTCTAGTCACACAAACCACCCAGGGAAATGCTTCTAGCACTTTATTATTTCTTGTTGATCATGTTTTCCTGCATTTTGTTTTATTATTTTGGTTTGCCTCTGCCTGGATGGCCTGGTATTCCCCCCTTGTGGTAATCAGCCATGCGGTCCTCGTTTAACTTCAGACTGCCACAGCCTAGTAACATCAGGAAAGCAGGTAATGTAATGCCCACTGGATATTTGTAAGCCCCAATATCTTATTGTGAATAGTAGTTGAAGAAATTTGTAAAAATACAAACAAAAAATAAACAATGTGTGGGTAAAATACTTGATATAAAGAGAGAAAATGTGTTGATAATTGTTAAGAGACATGATATAAAGAGACATGATATAAAGAGACATGATATAAAGAGAGAAAATGTGTGGATAATAGTTAAGAGACTTGATATAAAGAAAGAAAATGTGTGGTAAATAGTTAAGAGACTTGATATAAAGAGAGAAAATGTGTGGATAATAGCTAAGAGACTTGATATAAAGAGAGAAAATGTGTGGATAATAGCTAAGAGACTTGATAGTAAGAGACAAAATGTGTGGATAATAGTTAAGAGACTTGATATAAAGAGACAAAATGTGTGGATAATAGCTAAGAGACTTGATAGTAAGAGACAAAATGTGTGGATAATAGCTAAGAGACTTGATATAAAGAGAGAAAATGTGTGGATAATAGTTAAGAGACTTGATATAAAGAGAGAAAATGTGTGGATAATAGCTAAGAGACTTGATAGTAAGAGACAAAATGTGTGGATAATAGTTAAGAGACTTGATATAAAGAGACAAAATGTGTGGATAATAGCTAAGAGACTTGACATAAAGAGACAAAATGTGTGGATAATAGTTAAGAGACTTGATATAAAGAGAGAAAATGTGGATAATAGCTAAGAGACTTGATATAAAGAGACAAAATGTGTGGGTAATAGCTAAGAGACTTGATATAAGAGAGAAAATGTGTGGGTAATAGTTAAGAGACTTGATGCAAAATACCAAAAGATATGGGTAGTAGTTTAAAGAGATTTGATGCTACAGACAAACTACAAGTAGTATACAATGGGTTTTGATACAAAAGACAAAAGTCGAGTGTGGTAGTTGAATGCAAAGTAATATTTCAAGGTTTTACATGTGCTTTTCCCCTTGAAGACTCAGTGAAACTCTAAATTAAGGGGACTAAACTGAACATGCATAACACATGTGTTACAGACTCAAAATTAAGACTTTAATGTTGAAAGATGCCCCAGAATAACCTGTCTTAAAACAGTAATGCCATTATTAACATGCATCTTGTTGGTAATAATAATAATATCTTATTATTGGCATGTGTATATTTTGTATATGTTGCTACATTCTAGTGAGATCAAACCAAGAATCTGACAAATCAATCATTATTCATTCAATCACACTATTTTTTTTTTGGGGTCAATTTCTTTGATCTCCAGCACCACTAATTCTTTTGCACTTCCTCTGTTTGCTATTTGATTCCCTCCCTTTATTGCCTATAAAATATTAAAATGTTTGTGTTTTTATCTTATTGATACTGTTATTCTACGTTTTTCTTAAACTTAAATTTTCTGAGGGTGATTCAAATTTGATACCAGATGAAAGAAATTGATTGTCTAAGTGAAACCTATACATATGTATTGTAGTCGCTTTAATATTAGATTCATCTCTATGAGGTGACAGATTCTGTGTATGGTCTAGTTTATCACTTTATAGAGCAGAATGTAGATTTTATTCCACATACAAATCTGCATATTATCAGCACAAAAGAAAACAAACGATGAAGTTTTAAAACAACTAAAAATAAAAAGAGAATTACTAAATGCAATTAAGACAAGACAAATGAAATTTTTGGTGCATGTTAAAAGACACAACAGCCTACTAAAAGTAATATTGGAAGGGAAAATACAAGGTAAAAGAGGCAGAGGCAGACCAAGACTAACATTGATGAGTAGCATCAAAAGATGGACAAGTCAATCTATGACAACCTGCACCATCAAAGCAAGAAACAGAGAGGAATGGCGATCCATGGTAGCCAATCTTCGTTGCAGAGACGGCACTCGGTGATGATGATGATGATTATCAACTCAAATGTTATTTATACTAACATATACAATATTATGTAAAGCCAATTCTGACCTATGGAAGTGAATCATAGACAATAAACAAACAAATGAAAAGACAATTAAGATGCCACAGAGATGGGATTTCTCAAAAAGAATGTTGAAAGTTCCCAGGACAGCCAAAAAAGACCAACAAAGGAAATCTTCAATGAGGCCAACACAAAAATAGAGCTCTTAAAAAACACTTGAAAGAAAAGGTCTGCATTTTTTGTGCATGTCATGAGAAAAGGAAAGTTGAAATACTTGGTTACAACTGTCAAAATGCAGGGAAAAAGAGATTGCAGATGACAAAGAGAGAAGAAACTAGATAGCCTGGTGGTCGTGGCACAGTTAACTGAACAACAGAATTGATAATGTACTAAGAACAGAGAACTATGGAAGGATATGACCACCTCTGCCAACCAGTATTGATGATGATACAATAAGAGTTTTGAAAAACTCACAAATTACAGTTGTTACTTTGTAAATAAGAGTAGGAAAACAAGAGAAGTAAAATATATTACATAAATAATTGTCCCCAATATTGTATTTGACAGCATAAATCAGGGGTGATGCAGAATAGCTCAGACAAAAGCAGCTTTCCAAAAAATGAAGACGATACGGTGCAATCCATTTTTGACAATAGAAACAAGAAAAAGAGTTCTTATATGTTATGAAGAGCCAGTCTTAACATATGGATGTGAATCTTGGACAATAGGACAACAGACAAGAAAATCACTGGAGGCTGTAGAAATGTGGTTTTACCTAAGAATTTTGAGAATACCATGGACAGCTAAGAAGTGTAATGAAGATGTTCTAAAGGAGGCCAAAGCTAAAAGAAAGCTAATATACAATATTAGGAAGAAACAATCATCATTTTTTGGCCATGTAATGAGAAGGGAACAGCTGGAATATATTGTAACAACTGGGAAAATTGAGGGACGAAGAAATACAGGGAAATACAGGAAAGATACCAGACAGCTTAAGAGAATGGCTTGGCAGAAGGTCAATAACAGAAATGATAAATAGCTGTCAAGATCGAAAGTTGTGGAGAGAAATGATCACCTAAGCCAGCAGGCATGGTACTTGATGATGATGATGATGATGAAATCAGGGGTTCACAAACTTTTGAGATATGGAGCAAAATACATTTTTAAAACTGCTAAACTTGATAAGTCAAAATAAATGTTTCTTGGCTTTGTGAATCTTAGTTTTACTTAATCAAACCACTTATCTGATGGTTATTACAGAGTGCCAGGAAAGTACAATGTTCATTTCAGTTGGGACCTGGCAGCTCCTATAAATAAAGTAGACATCTCTCAAGCACAGACCACATCTCACAAATTGAAAAGTATTTTCTGCTACAAGTCCCAACTAATAGAAGAAAATGTTAAAAAAGCAAGTTCTTCAATGTTACATGATTCTGTCCTGTCATCTGGAAGTGAGGAGAAATGAAAAAAAAATATATATATATAAAAAAAAAAGATAAGGTTAAAGCTTCACGTAACAAGTGAACAACAGAAATCAGAACAAAGTTTTGGCTCAATAAGCTTTCAACAGGAACAAACATACAACACTATACTATACTTCGTCTGGAAGTGAGTTAGAAACAATTAATGAACAAGCAGAAAACATTGGCAGCAGCAGAACTGTGGGTACCAGATGAGTTTTGAAAACACTTTGGAATGCTAAGAAATATGAAGACATCTTAAGTAAAACCAATATACAAAGAGAACTTTCAAAGAGCATTGGATATTTAGAATAGTCTTTGATCATGTAATGAGACGTGGAAAATTTACAAAGATTTTTGAAGCTACAGGAAAAATATAGAAGGAAAGATTCCTACTCTAGACCACTGTTGGATATCTCCTGTATCCTTACATGTTATAATTACCCTACTCTCAGTGTCATAGGATGGATATGCAACTAGAATTATGGTCTATGACATAGCAGATGTGAGGTGCGCATGGCCGTGCCACTAAAACCACTGTTCCGCAGGCTGAAAATCCGGTGTGCGGTGTTCGAAGCATGCGGTGGACAGAAGGGATTTTTTTCTATCGGGGGTGAAATAAAAATCCTGAGTCTCACACACCGTGGTGACTACTTGACCAAGTGGCCTTTATCCCTTTGGCTCTATGAGTTTGGGAACTAAACAAGACACAAGGCAAAGACAACGGAAAAAAGGAAATAGCTTTATTGTCCAAGTAAGCTGGAACATCATTGTTCAGGCTTATACAAAATTAAAGACAACTGATGGAACAACAAAAAGACTTAATCAGACAACTTCATCACCAGTCTTCAGACTGATTAACATGATGATGACGAACCACAGTACAATTAACACTGTGTTTTCTATTTTCTCAGTGTCCTGCAATACTTTGCAAGGAGCAGCAAATGGGGCCCAAGGGCCTTCCACATACCGCAGGCCCACCTCCCCTGACCTCAACCGCATAAGACAACAACGACAGAGAGGCAACAACCAAGACAGTGGCAGTGAGTCAAGCTCAAATCCTGGAATTGAGTATGCAGGTAACAGTGTCTTTCTTTCTTTCTCTCACTTGTGCTCAACTCAAAGGAATAAACAGTCCTGGTCATCATCCACCCTTAAAAGAACATTAAGTGACGTAGATGCGTTGTGTCATGGTTTACAGAGCTGCAATATTTGTGCCTTTTAGCCCAACACATTTAACTTCAGCCCAGCATTTTTGAGTGCTGGATTATCTTCCCTCTTCGATCCCTACTCGCTTGGCCTCACTGGATAGTATGTTTCCAGGAGGACCACTTTGAGGTGGAGTAGGGTCTTGATGAGTTCGTGTATTTGTTGATCCACGTGTATGTAGTTGGATCACTGACTGCTCTCAACTTGGTCATGACTGCTCTCAACTTGGTCGCTGGTGGGTATTCTATCTATCTATCTATTGTCCTTTCGAGCCGAAGATGGCACATAGGGCAAAACCACAATCTCAAAAACAGAAACCTTCCATGCCAAAGTGGCACATATTGCAGAGATCACTGCCTGTGTGTTACCGGGGCCTCATTATAAGGGAAGTAAAGAATAGTGACACTGTGACCTTCCAGGCATGTCGTAAGAGGCAACTAAGGAGGTTGATCGATGGCTTGACAAGCTGTCATTGTAAAAAGTATTGTTATGGAAACAGCGCCATATATTTTAGGTGGGTATTAGGTCAATGTATTTCTGTTTACAAATTAATGTTCAGAAACTTGGTGGTCTGGAAGTACGAACTCTGGACACGAAGATGATGCCCCAACAAGCAGATGAAATTATTCACTTTGAATCTGTGGTTTCTTCATGACTTTACCCAAGTAGCATAAAACATGTTATCTTAAAAATTCTCTTTTTGTTATTGTTTTCTTTCAGCTTCCAAACTGATTGGCCTGTCCCTGTGTTAAATTTCCTGCATATAATTGAAAGGGATATTAAGCTTATAATATTTTAAGACTAAGCGTTAACCTCAAACAAGCAAGGTTTAGGACATTTTGTTTTAAAAAAAATTATAAGTAATTTATAAGGGAGTTCATTCTCTTGGGCCAAAGACAGCACTAAAAGGACGACATCATAGTTCTCCATGGTTGACGGTTTGATGCTAGTTCTTGTAGGTCTAAGTTGTTTCATATTCCCATGGTTGAGCCTTCCCTAGTTGTTCAGTGTAACGATTCTCTTGGTCTGCCTCTTTTAAATTTTATCATATGGTTTCCACATGAATGCCTGATGGGGAAATCTTTCTTCATTCACACATGACCAATGTATTTCCAGCACCTTATGAAGCTCAACTTGTATAAGGATGTATCAAAACCATGATTTAAGCTTATTATGTTATATATAATCTTATTAATTATAAGCTTCATCTTCTTTACCTTTTTAGCTCCCAGTGGAGCATAGGTCTTCAACAAGCACTTTCCAAGTCATTCTGTTTTTTGCCATTCTTTTAAGATCATTCCATGTCTTCCCCATCATCTTCATCTCTGCTTCTATCTGTCTTCTCCAAGAATTCCTTGGTCTTAGCGCCCGTGCGCTACCGGGGCCCGAAAGGGGAGTAAAGAATAGTGGTGCTGTACCCTACCAGGCATGTTTGTAAGAGGCGAGAAAGGAGGGTTGGGCATGGGACTGGCTATCCCATACTGTAAAAAAAATTAACCGAAAAAACTTCACAAACAATTATAAGCTTAATATCTTATATAATGTTAAATATTTGTAATTCTTTTTGCAAATAATTCTACACATGTAAAGAACACATTCAACTTAATTTTCTATAATATCATGCCATTTTTTTTAGCCATCTTTCTCTTTTTTCCTCTATTTCTTTCTTCCATAAATTTGTCCAGTTGTCACAATGTTTCACCTGTCCCCTTCTTATTACCTGGCCAGAATGTTTTCTCCTAACGTTGATTGTAATCATCATCATCATGTGCCATACCAGTTGGCATAGGTGATCATGTCCTACCACAAACTTCTATCTACCGTACATCGTATCAGTTCTGTTGTTGACTGCTTTCCATGCCTTGACACCAAGCTATCCAGTATTTTCTCACTTTGTCGTCTGCGATCTTTCTTTCCCTATATTTTCCCTGGTGTTAATATGCTTCCTTTTTTCTTTGCCATTATTGCCTTGGTGGCAGAGTGGTTAGTATGCTCGCTTCCTGATCATCTGGGGTAAGAGTTTGATCCCCAGAAGTGGCAGATTTTTTTTCAGACCGACAAACCTCCAGGTTCACCCAACCTCTAAAAATGGGTACCAGAGATTTTTTCTAGGAACTAAAGGATGACTAAAAATGTGCAGTTGTCAAAGAAAGATATGGTCACTAACACCATATTCCCCATACGCGTAGTAAGGCATAGAGGGTACATTTACTTCACTTTTACAGTATTAGAATATCTTTGCTCTTTTAACTGTCCTTGGAATTCACAACATTCTTCTATAAAATTACACTTTTATGGACTTAAAAGATTTTATTGTTTATTTTCTGATTGCCCAGGATTCATTTTACATGTCATGAACAACAATATAAGAGTGCTAAAAGTAACAGCATCTTTATTGCTTTTTTCTATGAGGAAGCCCTTTATTGCATGCTGCTTCTAAGTGATTTTTATTATTATTTTTGCAAATTTTGCAATTTTTTTGTTCAGTAAGGTCAAGGTTTATTATTAAGGAGTATAATATTGTTTGTTAAGTTTGTTTTGGCATCTCTTTCACCAGGTCCAAAGTTATTTGTGAAACCAAGTGCCAGATCCAATCGCCACATCATCGTCAATGCAATCTCCCATTGCTGCCTGGCAGGCTCTGTCAACACAGATATGAAAAATAAAGTTCTTGAGGTCAGTCATTGCACACTTTTTTTAATCTTCTTTTTTTAATTTGTTAGGATCAAGATGCAGCAGTTGAGCCTATAGCAGCAGTGTTACCAATGTGGTGGACTCAAGCAAAAATATGCTCTGACAAAGTTGCACACGCCAGTCTAAAGCTTCATTCCACTGTACAGTCATGTGACTGAATGTTAACATATGCTCTTTATAGGGAGAAATTATACCCCAACACACATGTGCGCACACACACCCCACCTTCTTTTTATGAAATAAAAAATAACTTTGTAAAAACTATGAAATTTTTTTCCTTAATTTTTTATATTTTAAATAATTGCAAGTTGTACTTCTTAAATCTTTTTTTTTTATTTCTTGCTCTCAATAGAAGTAAATATTTTCTGTTATATTAGTTGATTTTTGTTGTTGTTAAACCCAAATAAATTATATTATTAAACATAGTAAAGGTTATTTTTTTTAATTGTAAAGTAAATTAATCCATTGAGAATAAAATTATTTAATAAAAAAATTGTTTCTTAATAATATCTGTTCATTTGACCATTGTTACTGAAGCTGTTCTAACACAGGAAAGGCCTTGGGACTATACCCTGTGGTTTACAATCATCGTCATCATCATGTGCCATACCGGTTGGCGTAAGTGATCATGTCCCTCCACAATCTTCTATCTACAGTGCATCGTATCAGTTCTGTTGTTGACTGTTTTCCATGCCATGACACCAAGCTATCCAGTATTTTCTCTCTTTGTCGCCCGCGATCTCTCTTTCCTTTTATTTTGCCAGTTGTAACCAAGTATTCCAACTTTCCTCTTCTCATGATGTGCCCGAAAAATGTTGATTGCTTCTTTCTGATGTTTTTTAAGAGCTCCCTTTTTGTGTTGGCCTCTTTGAGAACTTCTTCATTGGTCTTTTTAGCTGTCCAGGGAACTTTCAACATTCTTCTGAGAAATCCCATCTCTGTGGCCTCTAATCGTCTTTGGTTTACAATCAGGATTTGAAATTTTCTAGGCAGTCTGTCATTATTTTCTTTTATACTAATACTTTAATGGTACAGAATATTACCATTTATAAATTATGTTTAACTGTGATTCTTCTTTTCCTCATTTGTTCTCTTTTGTTTTGTGTTAAATGTTATCATGTTTAACCAACAACTGTTCCTTCTTGCAGGACCTGGCCAAATGTGATGCCAATCATTTCCTAATCTTGTTCAGGGATGCCGGTTGCCAGTACCGAGGTTTGTTTGTTTTCTCTCCCGAGACAGAAGAAGCGTTCAAAATTCACGGAGTTGGTCCTAAACACATTGTCAATGAAATGTGTGAAAAATTTTACAAGTGAGTCTACATTTTTGCTTTCATTGAATTATTATCTTCAACATGTTCAATAGGATCTTTCTTTTTTGAAGGTACAGTTACTGGTCAAGTGTACCTGCACATGCTATGTAAATCTATTCAATATCCCATCTTGGACTTTATTGATAGCGCACCATCACACTATCATGATACATGTGAGCTTACCTGGATCAATAGCGCACCATCACACTATCATGATACATGTGAGCTTACCTGGATCAATAGCGCACCATCACACTATCATGATACATGTGAGCTTACCTGGATCAATAGCGCACCATCACACTATCATGATACATGTGAGCCTACCTGGATGAGAATTTACAAGGATACAGGAATAGGAAGAAAAGGTGCAGATGAGTTCTCTGCAAGTTTTCCTGATTTAACACCTTTAGACTTTTACCTTTGAAGGACCCTAAAGGATGTTGTGTATCACAGAAAACCAGCAACACTAGTAACTTTTCTAAAAGACATTGCAGCAACATGTGCAGCAATCCCACTGGACGCTTTTGCCAGTGTTGTAGCAACATGTGCAACAATCCCACTGGACACTTTTGCCAGTGTTGTAGCAACATGTGCAGCAATCCCACTGGACGCTTTTGCCAGTGTTGTAGCAACATGTGCAACAATCCCACTGGACACTTTGGCCAGTGTTGTAGCAACATGTGCAGCAATCCCACTGGACACTTTTGCCAGTGTTGTAGCAACATGTGCAGCAATCCCACTGGACACTTTTGCCAGTGTTGTAGCAACATGTGCAACAATCCCACTGGACACATTTGCCAGTGTTGTAGCAACATGTGCAGCAATCCCACTGGACACTTTTGCCAGTGTTGTAGCAACATGTGCAACAATCCCACTGGACACTTTTGCCAGTGTTGTAGCAACATGTGCAGCAATCCCACTGGACACTTTGGTTAGTGTTGTAGCAACATGTGCAGCAATCCCACTGGACGCTTTTGCCAGTGTTGTAGCAACATGTGCAGCAATCCCACTGGACACTTTTGCCAGTGTTGTAGCAACATGTGCAGCAATCCCACTGGACACTTTGGTTAGTGTTGTAGCAACATGTGCAACAATCCCACTGGACGCTTTTGCCAGTGTTGTAGCAACATGTGCAGTAATCCCACTGGACGCTTTTGCCAGTGTTGTAGCAACATGTGCAACAATCCCACTGGACACTTTTGCCAGTGTTGTAGCAACATGTGCAGTAATCCCACTGGACGCTTTTGCCAGTGTTGTAGCAACATGTGCAACAATCCCACTGGACACTTTTGCCAGTGTTGTAGCAACATGTGCAACAATCCCACTGGACACTTTTGCCAGTGTTGTAGCAACATGTGCAGTAATCCCACTGGACGCTTTTGCCAGTGTTGTAGCAACATGTGCAACAATCCCACTGGACACTTTTGCCAGTGTTGTAGCAACATGTGCAGCAATCCCACTGGACACTTTTGCCAGTGTTGTAGCAACATGTGCAGCAATCCCACTGGACGCTTTGGTTAGTGTTGTAGCAACATGTGCAGCAATCCCACTGGACACTTTTGCCAGTGTTGTAGCAACATGTGCAGTAATCCCACTGGACACTTTGGTTAGTGTTGTAGCAACATGTGCAGCAATCCCACTGGACACTTTTGCCAGTGTTGTAGCAACATGTGCAGCAATCCCACTGGACGCTTTTGCCAGTGTTGTAGCAACATGTGCAGCAATCCCACTGGACACTTTGGTTAGTGTTGTAGCAACATGTGCAGCAATCCCACTGGACACTTTTGCCAGTGTTGTAGCAACATGTGCAACAATCCCACTGGACACTTTTGCCAGTGTTGTAGCAACATGTGCAGCAATCCCACTGGACACTTTGGTTAGTGTTGTAGCAACATGTGCAGCAATCCCACTGGACACTTTGGTTAGTGTTGTAGCAACATGTGCAGCAATCCCACTGGACACTTTTGCCAGTGTTGTAGCAACATGTGCAACAATCCCACTGGACACTTTGGTTAGTGTTGTAGCAACATGTGCAGCAATCCCACTGGACACTGGTTAGTGTTGTAGCAACACGTGCAGCAATCCCACTGGACACTGGCCAGTGTTGTAGCAACATGTGCAACAATCCCACTGGACACTGGCCAGTGTTGTAGCAACATGTGCAACAATCCCACTGGACACTGTGGTTAGTGTTGTAGCAACATGTGCAACAATCCAACTGGGCACTTTGGTTAGTGTTGTAACAACATGTTCAACAATCCCACTGGCCAGTGTTGTAGCAAAATGTGCAGCAATCCCACTGGACACTTTGGTTAGTGTTGTAGCAACATGTGCAGCAATCCCACTGGACACTGGCCAGTGTTGTAGCAACAAGTTCAACAATTCCACTGGACACTGGGCAGTGTTGTAGCAACAAGTTCAACAATTCCACTGGACACTGGCCAGTGTTGTAGCAACATGTTCAACAATTCCACTGGACACTGGCCAGTGTTGTAGCAACATGTTCAACAATCCCACTGGACACTTTGGTCAGTGTAGCTCCAACAGAAGTTTGCCATACTGTCTGGAAGCTAATGTGAACCACTTTCATCACCTCTTGTAATTGTGGAGGTTAAAGGTAACTTTGTCCTCATCTCATGATGTCTGAATAAGTTTAGTATTGAAATTCTTTCTTTCTAGCATTCACTCGATGACTACTAAAGGAATGGATAATGCTTCCACCATCTATCCTTAAAAGGATGTTAAGTGAGTGTAGATGCGTTGCATTGTGTTTTATTTGGGCTTTTGGCCCAATACATCTGACTTCAACAAGGAATTTATGAGTATCAGGTTACGTTCCCTCTTTCATCCCTACTCACTTGGCCAGACTAGACTAGTGTGTTACCAGAGGCACAGTGGAGAGGTGGAGTAGGGGGTCCCAATCTTTTGATCTGTCTATCTGGGTGATCCCTTGTTATCATTGCTACCACTGGAACATCCCATGGGGATATGAGCACACTAGCAACCCTTCTGGAAGAAATTGTAATAATTGACAATTGTAAATTGTACTTTGTGGTGGAAACATGTCAGAGGCTTTGTACAGATGCTCTACTAGTAAGTTTTTAAAGCATAAAACCTCATTTTATAGTAGACTATCTATTTGAGTGATACTGTTTCATGATGTCAGATGTGATCGGTCATGGCTGAGGCATTCAAAGCTGGCTGAGAGTGTTAAGAACTTTAAGACAATTATTAGAATTTCAGCACACAGCAGAACAAATGAAAAGTAAAATTACTTTATCCTGACCCTAACAGGGTTGAGTTCAATGCTGTGGGTTGTTATCCCGTTGATAAGGCAGACTACTATGACTTTCTTGATCATTAGCAGTGTAGTAGTAACACTGAGGATGGGTTCAAATGCAGCTGGGTGCTCTCCCGCAGACCCAACTAGGTATCAGGCTCATTGACTTGTGAGAATGTCTATACCTTCAAATACTATGGCTCATATGTCATGGGATGTATTTCTTTGTCAAGGCTTTCCTAAATTCCTGTCCCAAATGATATTTTGACAAGAATTATGTTTCTTGTTTCACAGTTATATCTTGATCCTTCCAGCGCCGTTAGACGTTTACTAGGGTACATAGTATTTTTCGCCCTCTATCTCTATTCTTGGCAAGATGTTCAATCTTATCAAATAAATCTATGTCAACTTTGGGAGCCGCAATAGCTCAGTGTTTAGTGAACTGGACTACAAAAGGACAAGAGGTAGGGTTCGATCCCAACCGACGGCTTCCAGGTTCACCCAGCCTTTAATGGGTACCGGATTTTTTTCTGGGAAAGTAAAGCGGCACGGGCGTAATACCGACCACATTACCCCAAAAAATCATGTGCTAGCACTGGCCAGTGTCCAGGTCTGTAAAATTTATGGTCACTAACACCATATTCCATATACGCCACTTGGCGTGACGGGGCACTTTACTTTTTTTTTTTTATCAACTTTGCTTCTCTTGTCAGTGTTCTTTTAAGTGTCTCTCTAGATCTTCCTCTTTTTTCCTTATCCTGATGTTTCTCATATAAGAGCCTCTTTTGAGATTTTTCAGCCGGATAATTTATTACTTTATGAGAGTCCAGAACATATGTTCATATACATGTAATTTATTGTTCCTGATGAAAACATTTAACAGTAACTTGAGTCTTTTCATTTATGGCGTTTGAAAAAAATAATTTATGTGAAAGAATGGTTTTATTATATCTAGTTCTGTTGAGTTCACAGTTGTTTGTCATCTGTACATTAGTTGATTTGCTCATTATGGTCTTTCTAGGAAGATAAAATACACACACTTTTTATATTTTACATTCAAAGTAGAGAGAAGTAGCTCTATATTAAAATTAAAAACTTTTGTGCTTAAAATAGAAAATTGCATCCCCTAAAACTCTTGCCAGTCTTTGATCTTATTATGACGAACATTAATAATAAAATGGGAGCCACAACAGCTCAGTGGTTAGTGAACTGGACTACAAAGGACAAGAGGTCGGGTTCGATCCTGAATGACGATTTCTGGGTTCACCCAGCCTTAAATGGGTACCGGATTTTTTCTGGGAAATTAAAGTGGCACGGGCGTAATACTAACTACATTACCCCAAAAATCATGTGCTGAAGGTCTATAAAAATTGTGGTCACTAACACAATATTCCCTATATATCACTTGGCGTGATGGGTATCTTGTTGTTAATACTAAAATATTCTTCATACTGAAATATTTACTTTAGCTGAAAATAGTATTTTGTGTGTCTAGAGTTGCAAATTGAAACCACTTCCATGAAACATCAATTTAAGAATATACTAAACTTAGGTCAAATTCAAAACAAACGAGGAAATTAGAGAAATCGCCAATCAACCACTATCTTCAGTAATAAAGAAAAGACGATGGTCATATGTTGGACATGTGATGAGAAAAGATAATAACCGAATAGCAAAGCAAGCCCTCATATGGGAAACAACAGGTAAGAGAAAAAGAGGAAGACCCAGAGAGACACTAAGAAGAACATTGATGAGAGACACAAGAGCAGCAGGATTCGGCTCCCTCAATGAGATAGAGCTACTTGCACAGGACAGAGACAAATGGCGAGATTTGATAAAATATCTTTAAAAGAATTGAAAACTGCCAGAACAAAAATTCAGATAAGAGAAGGAGTATCTTGGTCTATGCCCTATGGGCCGGCTACGGCTCGAAAGGTCAATAGATAGATAGAAACTTAGGTCATATTCTTCCATAAATGCTGAAATTTCCAAGGTTATAACTTAAATGCCACTATGAGAGGGAGAAAAAAAAACAGCTGTAAGTTGCAGACCTGAATGTTTGTTTAAAATGAAATGCTTGTTGTTCCTTAACTTAAACCCTTTAATATTTCTGTGTTCACAGGTACAATTCAGGTGCTAAAAGTTTCTCAGAAATCACATCCACTAAACATCTCTCTGTATCCGTTGATGCTGTAGTACTTTACACGGCTGTATGGAAATCAGTCAAAGCTGTGATAAAGCGATAGAATTTGACAGTTTAGGTTGTGAAATATTTATTTTTATTTTGACACAAAATACGCAGTGAATTTGTTAGATTTACGTGTGGCCAAATCATTTTGATATCTCATCTTTTTCTTGAATGTTGTGTCATGGCTTTACAGCAGGACTGCAGTGTTTGTACATTTAGGAGGCCCAGCACATCTGATATTTCTAAGCAGTGGATTTTACACGATTAGGGAACCAGCCCCCATGATTTGTCTCTTTATATCCTATCGTTTATGACATCGTGCTAGCGACATGTGGTGTTGCTGTTCTTACAGGGACCTTCATGAAGTTTTATCAATTTATATTTCTATATATATATATATATGTGTGTATGAAAGATTTTGTTAATATTGAAGTAGAGTCAGGGAATGGTTTTCTTTAGGGCAGCGCAGCTTGGTGTGGTGTTGACCAGTTAATGGTCATTGAGTGATTAAGAGCATTATATTCCCCATTTGTCAATGGCACAACAAGTACACTTTACACAATTACTTGGCTTTGAAAAGTAAAAGAATAAAAAAGGACATTTGTACTATTCAAAATTGTTTTTGAAAGTAGTAAAAATATGTTCTATATTTTGTTTAGTCAACTGTTTAACAGCATAACTTAGGAGATCTGTATGTAAAATATTCCTTGGACATTGTTTGGATAATGCTGCTCAAGAACATTATTCTCACAGATTCCTGAATAACGGAAATTTAAACAAATGGAAATGTAATCCAGCCTGGCCTAATAGATATGCTTGTGTATTTGCTATTTTCATATAAATTATAATAAAGTGGAGTAGTTTAATATGAGTAAAATATATTAATGACTGAATGATTTAAAGGCTGAAAGATTTCTGTGTGAGGAACAGTAAATGTTAGAAAGAAGGTTGGATTTTGTGACTTAACTAAGAAGTTGAGAAAGTGAGATATCGATTTTGATAATTGCTGGACAAGTGGAATTGCTGAATTTGATAATTTAGCTTTATTAATAACCACTTTGATAATGTGGCTTCATTAATAACCATAAAATGTTTTAATGATCATATAATTGAAATTGACATGGGAACAGAATAAAAGCTTTAAATGTCATTTTAGTATAGAGAACTGAACTTGATTGCAACTTGTAGCGTCGATCTTGGTATAATGTGAGAAAAATGGAGTTGAGGAAACATTAAAATGTTAGTGATGAAAGATCAGTTTTGTTATATTTGGCAAAAGCTTAGCATTTAACATGTTGAGAACATTGTGTCGTACGGAAATCCTAATGTTCACCTATATACAAGTTTGGGATAAATAGAGAGCTGTACTTGATGGGAGATTTATAGTTTGGATTTTTTTTTAAGCTAAATGTTGAATGTGATGGAAAGTAATGAATCTCGTGCATGTAAAGTATTAAACTGATTGGGGTATCACAAAGTTATGCTAGTGAAAGCATCAAACTAAAATTTTAGAGTGTTTCAGCTGTTTTATATCTACTGTATTTGCCATTGCTCCATGTTTGCTTTCCATGACATTACTCTCTGTGGCAAGAGCACATCTTGTTTCCCTATAATATGGTAAACATACATAGAAATGTAATACTCTAGTGACTGTTAAAACTGTATTGAGTATATGATTATTATTTTGATAATTATTATATGTGTGTGAGTTTAATATATGTGTATTTGCTAAGTGCAACTTATACTGCTACCTATGTGTAGTGAAGAAAATACGAAAAAAAAAGCTTTTTAATTATATGTCCTAACATTCACCAGTTGGCCCTTCTGTTGCAAAAATGAATATCTGGCTTGCACCGTTAGGGAAGTAAGAAACAATGAAGAGAATGAAAGCAGTCAGTGGCTGCTGGTTTCAGGATCCTGTGTTTGTCCTGGAAACATACAGTTCTAGCTAAGTGATTAGGAATTGAACAGAGAAAAGCCAGTACCTAAACGATTTATGTGCTCAAGATGGCGGATGTGTTGAGCTGAAAGGTACAGATATACCAGTTTGTTGTAAAATTTGCTAGAAAGCAACCTTGAACTTTGTCATGCTCTTGTGAAGGTCAATAATAATAAGGGAGAGAAAGAACAAACTTCAACGACTGTAGTGAAAAAAAAATGGTATGTTCTCTGATCTCCAAATGTACCAATGAAACACATCACACCACTAAAAAAAAAAATAGGACTTGAAATCCTTTTTAGAGACTTGATCACACTGAAGAACTTTTAAAAGGACCTCAACATTTCTTCATTTGAAGCTCTTAACTTCCCAGCTGAAAAGATGAACTCACACTGATACTAGCTCCAAAACACAAGTTTTGCCAGTCATATCAGAACTTGAAGTATTAGAAGACATCTTCTGAATCCTAGTCATCATCTGTTCTATGAAAGATTTAAATGCACAGAACCAGTTTGAATCCATGGGAAACAACATCCAGTGTGTAAATATAGTAACATTGATAGTTTTATTGATAGCAAACAAATCTAGTGACAGCATTAGAGGCAGTAAAAGCAAACTATACAGAAAATACAAGGTCAGGTTCAAATCCCACCACAGGTGAAGTGAATTCCCCCTCAAATCTGTGGTTTCTTCATGTCTTTACACTCCCCAGTCTCTACTAGTGAGATCCAAAGTCTAACCCTCTTGGACAATGATGAAAACAGGAGGTCCGGTGTAAATTCGTGCACATTACAGAATCTTTGGCAGTTAAAAGTTGAAAAGAGCTGGCCAGAATGGTTGCTGCCTTGGACAAAATTATTAAGCAAAGCTGTCCATGCTGAAGATAGAAGTGTAGGGGCAAAGGGGTGAAGATATCACAGCTTTGCTGTAAACTAGCGATATGCGCAACTGTGCCTACTTAACAGGTGAACATTAGGAAGAAGACGATGACATGAGTTCAAAACAGAACCAGCAGCACATAGAATATGCATGACTCAAATGTTATGTCTGAATATCTTACTCAGCGGACCTGGCAGAAATGTCACTCTTGCAAGACTAGTGAATAGGTGGAGGAATCATGGAGGACATTAGAAAGAGTTTGAACACAATATTCAAAATATAGTACAGGCCTGTCACTTTGTCAGCCCACAACAAGCAGCTGCGAATTAAAGGAAAGGGCGGGAGCTGGTCGCAGTCATCAACCTACAGTTACAGAATAGAAAATAAGGAACGATTTCAATATTAAAAGTTGCAGTGGTAATAATAATTGCAGCCATGCTTTTAAGCTTTTTATTATTGGTTGTATCAATCATCTATAGTTTCAAACACTCTATTTCTAACTAGAAAAAAGGTTATTGTATTTTTCTCTAGAATATCAGAAGTTTTTTAATGTCAACACTTTTTATAGCTCTCAGTTATGTAAATGTCATTATAATCAATAATACGAAACATCAACATTTGTTTATAACCATTCATGATTGATTGGACATGTCCTCCAAACATGTGAACTGTACCCTGGCCTGAAATCTGGCTCCTAGAAAGACAAATGACTAGGGCACTTATGATGATCTCCTAACAGCTGGATTCATGCAGGCAACTCTTTGGGGCACTTATGATGATCTCCTAACAGCTGGATTCATGCAGGCAACTCATTGGGGCACTTATGATGATTTCCTAACAGCTGGATTCATGCAGGCAACTCTTTGGGGCACTTATGATGATCTCCTAACAGCTGTATTCATGCAGGCAACTCATTGGGGCACTTATGATTTCCTAACAGCTGGATTCATGCAGGCAACTCATTGGGGCACTTATGATTTCCTAACAGCTGGATTCATGCAGGCAACTCATTGGAGCACTTATGATGATTTCCTAATAGCTGGATTCATGCAGGCAACTCATTGGGGCACTTATGATGATTTTCTAACAGCTAGATTCATGCAGGCAACTCATTGGGGCACTTATGATGATTTCCTAACAGCTGGATTCATGAAGGCAACTCATTAGGGCACTTATGATTTCCTAACAGCTGAATTCATGCAGGCAACTCTTTGGGGCACTTATAATGATTTACTAACACTTGAATTCATGCAGGCAACTCATTATTGCACTTGTGTTGATCTAACAGCTGAATTCATGCAAGCAACTCATTAGGGCACTTATGATGATCTCTTAACAGTTGAATTCATGCAAACAACTCATTAGGGCACTTATGATGATCTAACAGCTGGATTCATGCAGGCAACTCATTGGGGCACTTATGATGATCTCCTAACAGCTGGATTCATGCAAGCAACTCATTGGGGTACTTATGATGATTTCCTAACAGCTGGATTAATGCAAGCAACTCATTGGGGTACTTATGATGATTTCCTAACAGCTGGATTCATGCAGGCAACTCATTGGGGCACTTATGATTTCCTAACAGCTGGATTCATGCAGGCAACTCATTGGGGCACTTATGATGATTTCCTAACAGCTGGATTCATGCAGGCAACTCATTGGGGCACTTATGATGATTTCCTAACAGCTGGATTCATACAAGCAACTCATTGGGGCACTTATGATGAAAAATACCACCACGGTCGACCCAGCCATTGACAGAAATGGGTACCAGGGTATTACCCTGGGAAGGTGAGGAATGTTGCCTCGCATCTTGAGTTTCTATGGTGAAGCGACACTATCCAGAAATCTCCAAACATTTCGAGATAGGCGGCTGAGCACATATGGGTGGAAACTCACGTGCTAAGACGCCAGTTCAAGTCTCGTACTTTACCTTACTGAGCTACCTGGGAATATAAAAACATGAAAAACCTGGTTTTGGGTTTCACTCCCAGATAGAACAAAGTGTTGACTCTCTACCAGAAAATGAACCACTACTCACTCACTTGATCAACAACAATGTTGAATCATCAACCTTCTGTAAATACTTCAACATTATATTATGTAATGTCTGTGAGAATCATAAACCACAAAACATATATACTTTAAAGGATAAAGTATTTGGAGTTGTATCAGAATGTAAAATGTAATTATTTGTTACTAACATAACCCGGAGTCTATTTAAAGTTGAGAAGGGATTTTTGCTTTTCCTTTACTTTTCCATTCCAGTTATGTCATGTTTCTAATGTCAATGTTAAAACAAAGATGGATAGCAGTCATCCGATAACATGAGGGAGAGAAGCTGCATTTAAATATTTAGCAGTTTTACATAGGCACATCTACAGCGACGTCAATCAGTTGATTTGTTTGTATGTTTGTGTGATATGTAAAATTTCTCAATAATTTATGATGTCAAATTACAGAAGAATTGTGCCGTTTTCTCAGAAACTTAACTTAGGTAATCTTTGTTGACAAATGTGAACAAAGTTGTGGTTTGTCTGATGAGTTTGGGTACTTTTGGTATATAACAAGCAGTTGATAGTATGTCACAGTGAATGACACTGCCTTGTGGGGTGTACTTTTTACCATTTTAGTCCTGGTGTCATGTACCCAAATGAGTAGTATATTGTGTTATCACCTGAGGTATTGCATATGAATGATTTTCCAAAATGAGGTAATGTATTGTGTTACTACTCAGTGTAGTGTACATACCCATAAAGTAATGTATTGTTACCACTTACGAACTGTTTTTTTTTTGTTTTTTTTAACCCTGTGTCTTAAATGAGAAATAATGTTTTACCACTGGGGCGCTTGTATGTTATGTTCCCTGTTCTCAAATGGGGAATAACTACAATATTTGCAAGAAAAAAGGAATGGAGCACATGATAGTCTCTTTGGTAAGTCAGATTAAACACAATGCCAGTCAGAGATAATAGTTGCGTAGATGTGTTGCTTTGCTCCTGTCCCACCCACCCTCTGAGCATTTGGAACTGGACACATAAATAAGATACATCATACTTCCTTTTGGGGCACGTCATATCTTGGTACAGTTGCATGCCATTTGTATGAACATGTCCACAGAAGCTTTATTTTCTGACTCTCACTTCTTACATTAAGAAACATGCTTTGATACTGCTATTGCCTCTGTGATATGCTGATTCTTTCCATATATTGCTTTTCTTATATCTCTGTCCTACAAATAACCTTTTTTTGTATCCTAGAAGACTATTTTCAAAGAATCTCCAACAACAATTAATTTGGATAAATTGTTCAAGGTGGATACTAAATGTATAAAGAACAGAGATCTTGTAATAAAGTGAGTTATAAAGAACAGAGATCTTGTAATAAAGTGGGTTATAGAGAACAGAGATCTTGTAATAAAGTGGGTTATAGAGAACAGAGATCTTGTAATAAAGTGGGTTATAGAGAACAGAGATCTTGTAATAAAGTGGGTTATAGAGAACAGAGATCTTGTAATAAAGTGGGTTATAGAGAACAGAGATCTTGTAATAAAGTGGGTTATAGAGAACAGAGATCTTGTAATAAAGTGGGTTATAGATATAGAGAACAGAAATCTTGTAATAAAGTGGGTTAAGGCTTAGGATCTTGTAATAAAGTGGGATATAGAGAACAGAGATCTTGTAATAAAGTGAGTTATAAGCCTAGGATCTTGTAATAAAGTGGGTTATAGAGAACAGAGATCTTGTAATAAAGTGAGTTAAGGCCTAGGATCTTGTAATAAAGTGAGTTATAGAGAACAGAGATCTTGTAATAAAGTGAGTTATAGAGAACAGAGATCTTGTAATAAAGTGAGTTATAGAGAACAGAGATCTTGTAATAAAGTGAGTTATAGAGAACAGAGATCTTGTAATAAAGTGAGTTATAGAGAACAGAGATCTTGTAATAAAGGGGGTTATAGAGAACAGAGATCTTGTAATAAAGTGAGTTAAGGCCTAGGATCTTGTAATAAAGTGAGTTATAGAGAACACCTTGTAGTAAAGTGAGTTATATGCCTAGGATCTTGTAATAAAGTGGGTTATAGACTATAGCATAGAGAACACAGATTTTGTAAATATAGTGGGTTAGAGAACACTAAGATCTTGTAATAAAGTGGATTATAGATATAGAACACTAAGATCTTGTAATAAAGTGAGTTATAGATTATAGACCTAAGATCTTGTTAAAAAAAAAATGGATTAGAGACTAATCTTGTTATAAAATGGATTATAAGCGAACACATATTTTATGTAATAAATAAAGTGGGTTATGTTATAAAGAATACAGGTCTTGTTATAAAACGGGTTATAAAGAAAACTAAGATCTCGTATAACAATGGGTTATAGAGAACACTCAAATCTTGTAAAAATATGAACAATACAGAACATTAGTCTCTTGTGTCCAATCTCACAATCCAAATCTCTATATCTACAAAATGATGCTTTGTTTTCTTGACACATTTTGATAATTGCTTCAAGTGGTCTTATTTTTGTGTGTGTGTGTCCAGAAAGAAGATTGATTACTCATCGTATCCTTCAATCTATTTTCATTTTAATTTGTAAATTTGTCAACTGTATGCTGGTTATGTTATATTTTCTGCTCTCTACTGCCTGGGTTGTGTATGTTGTAGACACTTCTTTGAGCCACATTGCCTTTTTTTTTTTATGGCTTTTTTTTTTTTTTTTTGACTATCATTTGCATCACTTAAGAAGTGCCACTTGAAAAAGTGAATGTTTAAATAAAATAAACGATTTATTAAAAAAGTGTTTTTGTCTTGAGACATTTCACACATGCACACATACAAAATTAGTAATAAATAGATTACCTTTAGAAGAAAACTATATTAAAAAGTAATACAAAATATGTGTCAAGATGCTTGAAATTCAAGCACAAATGACAAACAAGGTTTAGTTTATAATGAGAAATTATTTGTTTTATTTTAGAAGGGGGAAAAAAAAAGGCAACATCACAGAATGTAGGAGACATGTATTTTAATTATCCCTCAGATATGTAAAGATAAAATTTCTTTTTTTTTTTTTAAAAGTTGTTTGTATTGCTAATTTTAGTGCACCAACCAGTATTTAAAATAAAAACAAGAGGTTGCCGATAAAGATTCATCTCATATTTTTGACACTCCATTCATGAATTAGTATTTTCCTCTATTTATTGACCTCTAGTAACATCTTCAACAGGGACAATCAGTCTCCCTCAAATATGATCTTTTTGACCTAACTCTGGTCTTCAAAAAGGCATCACATCAAATTCTAGGACAGCCTTTTTCAACATACATTTTGACAAAACCATTCAGATTTTATTTGTTAATTTGCATCACTTTCAGTAGTTCTCATTTTATCAAAAATATCCCCAGGTTATTTCCATTTTCGTTTGTTTTTCTGTCAATAAAAAATCTATTTGTACTGGCCAACACCCACATTTCAACAGCCTCTTCTTTCTTCTATCTCTTTGTTAATTGTCCACATCTTTTGAACATAGAGCAACCAGACATCAAATATCCTCATCGTTATGTAAATTAGCTTTTGGTGCATTTTCTAGAAAGCACTCATTTCATTTAAATAAAGCTAGTTAATGAACAAGGAAACTATATTTCACCTTTAATAAACATTCTCTCTTTATTCATTCGTTAAAACTACCAAATAAAAAGAGAATTACTAAATACAATCAAGACAAGACAAATGACATTTTTGGGGCATGTTAAAAGACACAACAGCCTACTAAAAGTAATATTGGAAGGAAAAATACAAGGTAAAAAAGGCAGAGGCAGACCAAGACTAACATGGACGAGTAACATCAAAAGTCAATCTATGACAGCCTGCACCATCAAAGCAAGAAACAGAGTAGAATGGGGATCCATGGTAGCCAACCTTCGTTGCAGAGAAGGCACTCAATGATGATGAAAACTACCTTCTGGGTGATAACAGTCAGATTTGGAGCAAGTTAAATGTGCAGATTTTGCTATGGTTGCAGGCATAGGTTATCATGTTTTTCCACATTTTTCATCACCACATTTGTGTTTATCAATTCTGTTGTAGACTTTCTACCAAACTATGAATTCTGTTGTAGACTTTCTTTCAAACTATCAATTCTGTTGTAGACTCTCTACCAAACTATCTGGTATATTCTCACTACTTCCCTCTATCTCTTCCTTCATAAAATGTGTTCCAGTTGCCACAATTTATACACCAGCTGTTGCCGCCTCATACAAGGCCAACAAAAAAATAAATCATGGCTATTTGTACCTCAATATAGATGCTCAACATTCTTCTGTGATTTCTGTTGCCTCCATCATTTTTCTTGTCTGTTCTCAGATTGTCCAGAATTTACTTCCTATTGTCAAAACTGACTTTAAATAGTGATGAACTCTTTCTTGCCCCCACTGTAAGGACAGGTTGTGTAATTCCTTTCTAAATATTTGTAAATCAGTTATCATTGAAGTTACATACTTGTACAGATTCATCTGCCCTACCCTATCAGGGACCTGAGTTGTGTTCATAACCTTATGCTTTAGTCGCGAGCACACAAACATGAAAGACATCACCATTGATAGCAACTTTTTTTAGGTTCCTTAGTTGGCCATGTGCTCTAGTGCAGGTTTCTTGTGGAAGGTGCTGTGTCAATGAGTACGGGTTTGATCCTGTTTCAGACTGTCAATTGTTCTATGTTTTTTTTTTCTTTTGTTATTTGTGAATTTTTTTCAGAGTGTTGTAAACATACCTCTACCTGTGAAATGATGCCATTACTTCGGAGGTTTCACTTCATAATAATCTTCTTCTTCTTCTACCTTTTAGCTCCCAGTGGAGCATAGGTCTTCAACAAACACTTTCCAAGTCGTTCTGTTTTTTGCAATTCTTTTAAGATCATTCCATGTCTTCCCCATCATCTTCATCTCTGCTTCAATCTGTCTTCTCCAAGAATTCCTTGGTCTTCCTCTTTGTCTTTTCCCCTGGGGATTCCAAAAAAGGGCCTGTTGTGTAATACTCTCAGTTGGTTTCCGTAGTGTGTGTCCTATCCATCGCCATCGTCTTCGCTGTATTTCTTTATCCACTGGTATTTGACCGGTACATTTCCATAATTCCACGTTTGTGACTTTGTCCTGCCATTTCCATCCCTTTATTCTGCGCAAGCATCCATTAATGAAAGTCTGTACCTTCGTGATTGTCAATTTTGTTATTCTCCATGTTTCACAGCCATATAATAGAACCGACTTAACATTGGAGTTGAAAATTCGTATTTTTGTATTTAGCCTAATTTCTTTGGATTTCCATATGTTTCCCAGTGCAATGAAAGCTCCTCTTGCTTTTGATATCCTTATTTTGGTATCGTTTTCTGTTCCTCCCTCTTTATCTATATTACTGCCCAGATATATATAAGATTGTACGTCTAGTAGAGGTATTTCTCCTAGTTTTATTTGGTTATTGCCAACTGCATTAATTCTCATAATGTTGGTCTTATCTCTATTAATCTTTAGTCCTAGCTGTTGTGATCTCTCATCTAATATACTCATTTTATCTTGCATCTGTTGGTGGCTGTGTGATAGGAGAGCTATGTCATCAGCAAAGTCTAAATCATCAAGTTGTTTGGTCAGTGACCACTGGATCCCATTTCTGTTGTTTTGAGTTATTTTCATAATCCAATCTATGGCCAGTAGAAAGAGAAATGGAGACAGAAGGCATCCTTGCCTTACTCCTGTTCTTATTTCAAATGCTTCTGTAAGCTGTCCTTCATGCACCACACTACATTTTGTTCCTTCATACATTGTTTTTATCAGGTTAATAAACTTTATGGGGATTCCATAATGACTCAGCAACTTCCAAAGCATTCTTCTGTCTAAACTATCAAATGCCTTTTCGTAATCTATGAATCCAATATAAAGTGGGGATTTTAGTTCTAAACTTTGTTCAACTATTATACGTAGAGTAGTTATTTGATCAGCACATGATCTGTTCTTCCTAAAACCTGCTTGTTCATCTCTCAAGTGTTTCTCTATAGCCTCTTTTAGTCTCTCCAGAATGATTCTGCCTAATATTTTTCCTGGCACTGATAGTAGCATAATTCCCCTATAATTTGTGCACTCCTGTAAACTTCCTTTCTTTGGTAGTTTGATCATATAACCTTCTCTCCAGTCTTTAGGTATTTCTTCCCTCTCCCAAATTTTATCCAATAGATTATGTAACATCTTGGTAGAGGTGATAATATCTGCTTTGATGGCTTCCGAAGGAATTTCATCTGGTCCTGTGGCTTTACCATCTTTTAACAGTTTGATGGCTTTCATTATTTCTTCTTTGCTTGGTTTTCCGCAGTTAACGTGTAATTCTTCTTCTGCTGGTAGTATATCTGGAGGATTATTTGAGCCAGGTCTGTTCAAAAGTTCTTCAAAGTGCTCCTTCCATCTCTCCATTTGTTCCTTTATATTACTAAGCAGATTTCCTTTCTTATCTTTGATAAAGGCGTTGATCTGTTTGTATTTTCCACCTAATTTCTTTGTGCTGTTGTACAGTTCTTTCATATTCCCTTCATAATAATATTCATTTATTATTATTATTATTTGTCTCCTACAAAAATAGAACCAGATACCCAACATTTAGTTGCTCAGCATCAGGGTCAAGGCAAGGATCTCATTAAATGAAAGTAAAAGTGAAATTGATTTTTGTTTCTTCAATTGTGGAAAATTTCTTCAATTGTGGAAAATTTCTTCAATTTTGGTTTTAGTGGACGGTAAAGAAAATGTATCAGTGAAAAAGTGATAGAAGTGGGCGCTGGGCATAACAAGGTTGAAGAGATAAAACTATCTTTACAACACATAGTACCATAAAGCAATCACCACAACATGTGAGACTCAGGATTTTTAATTTAAAGTTATAAAATGACTGAAAACATTAATAAGAATTGGGGATCATATCAAAATTATCATAATCTGGATGTTTCTTCAAACATATGCAACACCATGACATTTTGATAAATAACAATCTCCAACCATTTTGTCACCTACTATTGATAATAGAATTGTTGGCTTTGACATAAAGGAAGGCTGTAAAAGCATTGCTGACTCCATCAACTAATTTTGTTAGTGTGAATAAATACAGCATTACTGCACTTTTGTTTAAAATGTTAAGTAAACCATCCAATAATTATATATGATATGTTAGTGAATGATACTTAAGGCAGAGACATTTTTATATACAGGGCTTCTTGCTAGAGAATCTGGAATTGGAAGCATTTGGGGTGGCCAAAGTCCAATCAAAATGATATGTAAAGGAAAGGCTCCCTCCACACTTTGCTAGGCATATGAGGAATATGGTGGTAGTGACCATATTTTTCTATGACCACTGTACATTTTTGGGTGATGTGGTTGGTATCACACCAGGCTGCCTTTACTTCCCCAAAAAATCTCTGGTACTCATTTTTTTAGGCTGGGAGAACCCCGGAGCCTTGTCAGTCTGAAAAACAAATATCTGCCACTGCTGGAGATTGAACCCGAACCCTTCTGGTTAGGAAATGAGCACACTAACACTCAGCCACCGAAGCTCCCCAAAATGACATGGCTAAAATTCAATTAACATTCTAAATGGACTTTGGTCACTCTGTTTGCCTGAAATTCTGAATTCTTTAGCGAGTGTATCTGTTTATATTATATATATATATAAAATGATTAATTATATAATCAAAAATGTAATCTTTCTGATAGTACAATATAGAGTTAAGGTATTAGTAAAAGCAAATGCAACAAACAAAGTGAAAGAAATGTTTTTGTTGTTAACAATACTTGGGCTCTCTCCGTATCATATTTTCATAGTCTAGATCTCTCTTAAACAATCCCTGACACAAGCTGGGGTCATGTGAGCGGCCACTGCGAGCTGTGCAGATAGTTGATGTACGGCAGTTAGCATCACAGGCACCAGAGTCCACAGATTTTTTTAGAAACCTGCAGAACATTAGGAAATGTTATGGTTTCCATTGTCAGCAATATTCAGTAGATCAGGTTATAACACAGTTGTTTGTCATTGATACTTTAGTTCAATTGTTCATTTGTGTCAATCCAGGAAGATAAAACACACATACTTTTACTATTACACATTCAAAGTGATTAGAAGAATCTGTATCTTAAATAAACAACTTTTGTGTTTAAAAATTGAATATTTCATCCCCTGAAACTCAAATTTGCCAATATTTGATCTTACGAGCTTTAACTACTAAAGTATCATTCATACATAAATACTGACTTTAACTAAAAATGTGACACTTTGAGTCGGGTGTCACAAATTGAAACCACCAAAATAAAATATCACTGTTAAGAATGAGTGTAATGTACAAGGCTCAGCAGATCTTCATCCATAACTGCTGCAAAATTCCCAAGATTAGACTAAAATGCCACTCTGAAATAAAAATAAACAGCTGTTAGGAAAACTGTTTCTTCTTCATTCTTTACTCAATGCCTGTCAGCATCGAGGGAAGAGACAGTTTGCGGGGTTTTTTTTTTTAAACCTTTAAGTTGTCCACTTCTGCTGTCATGTTTTCAAATATTCTAATGTTCTGTCTAGTGTCTTCATATGTTTCGAGAATATCCACTTAGTCTGTTGTTGTCATAGTTGACAGCTGTGTGGATTGTGCTTAGTTGCTTCTGTCTTTCAGTGGTGCTTGTTGTAATACCACTAGTTGATACGATCAGAAGTTCTTTGACTCATTGAATGTGGCAGGTTGTAATTACTTTCTTGACATTTCCTGCTTTTACTAGAGTTTGTCTATAGTTTCCAGGTTGTGCTGAGAAACTATAAGTCCAGCCTAGAGGTACTGCAATACTAGGTCTTCTATATCAGTAATAGCCACCACTACAGGGAACATAGCAAATCTGTTTTGACACAGGTTGTTACCAGGGGAGATGAGGCGGTAGAATTGGTGGGTCTTAGTCAGCTGATGGTCCATCGACTTAGCTAAGCTGCCCCATCTTTTAAGTGGTCAAACCATTTCATTTATTTTATTATACTTCTATATGCTAATAGAAGGTGATACCTCAACATTGTCTCTCAAGCTGGTGATAATCATAATCCGACACCTTTCCTTTGATGATTTCTCTCTTATATTATAGTTCTAGAATAAGATAATTGCAGGTCATTTGCTCTCCTAACATGGGAGCATTTAACAAAGTCTCCAAACTGAAATAAACTTGTAATTGTTGACAAATTTATTGACATCTTGCTCAAGCAATGACAATGTCATTGCACTGGATCCCTCATATATTGTTTCACTACCTCTTTTGAATGTTCCATCTATTGAAATGCCTCCTGCTACTTGGATACTACGACATGTACGAGCTTAGTTTTGTTAGCATGAGCATTACAAGAGAGGGCATGGAAGCTTCTCCCAAACTCCTCCTGCTACCAGAGTTTGAGATGTCTGATATTGAACATGACAAGAAGAGACAAAATCAGAAAAGGTGATATAAGGAAAAGGGTTGGAGTTACACCAGTGCTGGATTACAATCAGAAACAACAAATCTAATGGTTTGAACATGATTACCATCAGACAGCACTCACACTAGAATCAATGAGCAAATGCAAACCTAGAAGATATTAAGTCAGTGAAATATCCAACATAATGATGAGCGCTAGACACAAGATACACAAGTAGCATTGATCAGAACACTCCAATTTTCTCTCAATGATAAAAGGCATCAAAAATAAAAAGTCACGTAAAACGGTCTAAACAGCAACACAGAGCCTACAGAGATTGTGCTTTGCACTGAGATTTATTCCTGCGTAATCAGGGAAGTGGGAGCCGCTCAGTGGTTGGTTAACAGGACTACAAAGGACAAGAAGTAGGGTTCGACCCCAACCGACCAGTTCACCCAGCATTTAATGGGTACCAGATTTTTTTCTGGGAAAGTAAAGCGGCACGGGCGTAATACCGACCACATTACCCTAAAAATCATGTGCCGAAGGTCTGTAAAATTTATGGTCACTAACACCATATTCCCTATACGTCACTTGGCGGGATGGGGCTCTTTACTTTTACTTTAATCAGGGCAGTAATGGGCACTCTGAGTACAATGATCTATCTTTTGTTCATCTGAAGTATTTATTGGATAAATTTTACTATTTTTTGTAGTTCTTACAGTGGCCCATATAGCTTTGCCTGTAGTGTTGTATCTATGGGCCAATGGGTTTTCCTCAGTCTACTACATTCAATGCAGTCTTGAAGTATGTGTTCACCATAGTCTTTGGTGCCTGTCCACATGTACATGTGGTTGAGGTACAATCTTGAATTTTGCACACATATGACTATGGGGCTGATTGTGTCCTGTTCTGAGGTGTATGGTAATTTGTTCCCATCTATTCATATTATGGTAGGCATCTTGATTTGAGACTTGGGGTCTTTTGATTGATTTAACTGTTTATTCTCATTGTATATAACTGGTGTATCAGACTGTTTGCCTGCTGGTCTGCTTTCTCGCTTCCTGGTATTTCACATTGAGATGGGATCCACTGCCGATCGACTTTATGAATCATGCAGAGTTCAGTCAATAAGGTCTGCAGATGTGGTAATTTTCTTAACTATTCCTGGAGTGCTGATCTTGCATCTGTCAAAAATAATACACTTTTAAGACCAAGATTACTGTTCATAAGAATATGATCAGCTCTATATCAAATGAAAAACAATATATGGCTGCTTGCCTTTTAACACTTTAAGTATGTTTTGCCACACTGTACAGCATGATTTTAGCCACATACATTTTGCCACATACATTTTGCCACATAGTGCGCCACTCTCAATTTGATTAGTGTGAATGTCATCAAACCATTTTCTTTTTATTCTTTTATCATCTTGGCATTGGTGAAATCTAATACCTTGTTCAATTATCTAAAAATTCATATATAATATATTAGATAAACATAAATATGTAGATCGATTCCTAAAACTTTAAAAACTTTAACTTTTAAAAAAAAATTTAGTCACTGAAATCTCTTCTGTTGCATTGATAAAAAGATTCAGTACGGAAAGAGTTAATCTGGTAACAAATGGTGCCAAGTAATGTGCTTGATCTAAGCGGAAGGCTTACTTGTTAAATGTCTGCAACAATGTGTCATTAGTCTTCATTCTATTTATCACATTGTCCCAGTCTTTTGGGAAAAGGCTGGGTAAGTTGTAGGCAGCTTGGAAGGAAAGAACAAAAAAAGAATTAACATTTTTACACGGGAATGTTATAACAAGGTGATATGAAAAATATTTGAAGTAATGAAATGTTCAATAGGCAGAATATTGTACAGGGAACTAATGTTAAAGTCATACAACAATAGATATATATATACAAAGCAATCACTATTAAAGCACTATCTTCATATTAGTAGCCTGGCATAGCAAGCGTTATGTGCGTTGCCTTCAAAAGATTATGAACATCAAATGGCAGGACAAAAGTAACTAATGTCTTACAAGCCAAACTCCTATCCATTTTGACAACAATTAGGAGTCACAAACTAAGGTGGTTGGGTCTTGTAAAAAGAATGGCATATAATCATATTCCCAAACAAATATTGTATGATGAACTTAAGAACAGAAAAAGACCAAAGGGCAGACCGATGCTGAGATATTAGAATGTTTGCAGGGCTTCCTTCAAGGAATTCTCTATCAGTGAAAGAAATGGGAAGATATGGCATCAGATTGTTGAACATGGCGAAAAAAAATTATTAATGGGACAGCAAATTTTAAGGCAGTGCTGATACCAAATTCAGAAGACAGGCGCTGGAGAAAGGAGTTAAGGCCTGTCACCACGAACACATTTTGTTCGTTCTGTGACTGGATCTGTTGATCCTATATTGGAAGATTCAACCACGAGAGAAGCTGTTCAGTAAAGCAGCATATGGCGTTAACATTTTTACCAAACTACTGACTTATCATGATTGCTTGCTACAAACCGTCTTTCAAGATGCCAAAGGCGATATATATATTTCTGCCTAATAAAGAAATAGTTATAGTATTTGTATTTTTAACCCCTTATTCACTTAACACAATTAACGTACAACTATTTTGATAGAGTACTCAAACTCCCAACCTTCACTTCACTACCCTAACAAAATACTCAAACTCCCAACCTTCACTTCACTACCCTAACAAAGTACTCAAACTCCCAACCTTCACTTCACTACTCTAACAAAGTACTCAAACTCCCAACCTTCACTTCACTACCCTAACAAAGTACTCAAACTCCCAACCTTCACTTCACTACTCTAACAAAGTACTCAAACTCCCAACCTTCACTTCACTACCCTAACAAAGTACTCAAACTCCCAACCTTCACGTCACTACCCTAACAAAGTACTCAAACTCCCAACCTTCACTTCACTACCCTAACAAAGTACTCAAACTCCCAACCTTCACTTCACTACCCTAACAAAGTACTCAAACTCCCAACCTTCACTTCACTACCCTAACAAATTACTCAAACTCCCAACCTTCACTTCACTACTCTAACAAAGTACTCAAACTCCCAACCTTCACTTCACTACCCTAACAAAGTACTCAAACTCCCAACCTTCACGTCACTACCCTAACAAAGTACTCAAACTCCCAACCTTCACTTCACTACCCTAACAAAGTACTCAAACTCCCAACCTTCACTTCACTACCCTAACAAAGTACTCAAACTCCCAACCTTCATTTCACTATCCTAACAAAGTACTCAAACTTGGTGACATCAATATGTAACAAAGTACTCAAACTCCCAACCATCACTTCACTACCCTTAGCTATGTATACCAACTCCTAACCATCAGCTCATTAGTTTTATTCACTCAATCTCCTTCACCCTCACATCATATGCCCTAGTACAACATTAAAACTGCAATCTCACTTACCTTAGCAGAGTATTCAAATTCCCAGGTAATCTTTCCCTCAATGTTTGCTTTAGTCAGATTCAAATAGTAAGTCTCATGATCCAAAACTTGCTGTAAGAACAAACAGGAAAGAAAACAAAAGAAGATAAAGATTGTTCACTTTTAAAAAGTTCATTCATCCCAACAACTGAAGCTATAGACTCAATAGTTCAATCACTTACTTTCACAAACTGAATTTACACGCTTTGGTATGAAATTTTTGGAACAATATTAAAACAGGTAAATGAATTTAAAGGAGTTAGTTGTGGGGTATAACGTACACTCCTACAAGGTATGATGGCAGCTTTACAAAAAAGGAACACAACAAAACAGGTAAATGAATATAAATATCTGGAAACAATGTTAACCTCAGATGGTAGATGTACAACAGAGGTAAGATGCAGAATGGTCCAGGCAAAAAGCAGCTTTCCAAAAAATGAGGAAGATACTGTACAATCTATTTTTGACAATAGAAACAAAAAAAAAAAAGGGTTCTTAAATGTTATGTAAAGCCAGTCTTAACATATGGATGTGAATCATGGACAATAGGACAACAGACAAGAAAATCACTGGAGACTGTAGAAATGTGGTTTTACAGAAGAATGTTGAGAATACCATGGACAACTAAGAAGAGTAATGAAAACGTTCTGAAAGAGGCCAAAGCAAAAAGAGAGTTAATATCCAATATTAGGAAGAAACAATCATTTTTAGCCATGTAATGAGAAGGGAACAGCTGGAAGATATTTTAGGACAACTGGGAAAATTGAGCAAAAGATTCCAGACAGCTTAAGAGAATGGCTTGGCAAAAGGTCAACAACAGAAATGATAAATAACTGTAGAGATGGAAACATGATCACCTATGCCAGCAGTCATGGTACTTGATGATGATGAAATTGTCCACAAACTAGTGATACAAACACTTCTTTAATATCAGTTTCTTTTTAAAAAACTACTTTTATTCAAATACTCATTGAATAACAGCACAAAATAAATCTTCCTAAACATTGCTTGCAAACTAAATGACATGACTTATTTTGCCCTAGATTATGATGCCTATATGTAGGTGACGTTTTCATCATGCTATCATAAAAATTATGACAAATGTTACACTTGGGTTCCAAAAATATTTTTAAGTATTTTCTTTAAACTTTTGCTACACAGCTGTGTGTTTACCCAAGCAGACACATGGGAATCAGACTCTGTAATAATTTCCTGTGTAATCTTAGATTTATGGCTGGTGGTGTTACGTAGTCTATTCATACAGCCACCTTAAGTCCATCAGTCCAGCCGTATATTCATTTTCTTGAAAGCGTCGTCCACTGACTATCCTGACCTATATATAATCTAAACCTGTACTATAAAGGTTTGTTTGAAGTCTCGCTGACGGCCGAGAAGATTTCTCCTGTCATCATCATCATCATTGAGTGCCGTCTCCGCAACGAAGGTTGGCTACCATGGAACGCCATTCTGCTCTATCTCTAGCTTTGATGGTGCAGGTTGTCATCGGTTGATTTGTCCATCTTTTGATGTTACTCGTCCATGTTAATCTTGGTCTGCCTCTGCCTCTTTTACCTTGTATTTTCCCCTCCAGGATTACTTTCAGTAGGCTGTTGTGTCTTTTAACATGGCCCAAGAATCGCATTTGTCTTGTTCTAATTGTGTTCAGAAGTTCTCTTTTCATTTTTAGTTGTTTTAAGACTTCATCGTTTGTTTTCTTTTCCTTCCATCCAATTCTACCTATTCTTCTATAAATCCACATTTCGAAGGCTTCAATTCTCTGTTCTGTTTTCTTGTCTAATGTCCATGTTTCAGCACCATATAGGAATATTGAGAAGATTGTAACATCTCCTGTCACGAGGCTAAAAAATAATAATAATAACTAATTTCTTGAAAACGCGAAATTTATTTTTTAAAAAGGCCTCATTACGTGAGTATTGCCATGAAGGGTTTTAGTTTGTTTGTTAGTGCTTTTGTTAGTATCTTGTAGTCTGTGTTAAGTAGTGAAATGGGTCTGTAGTTTTTAAGAAGTGATTTGTCTGTGTTGTCTTTGCGGAGTAATGTTATGTAAGACATGTTTAAGCTTGGAGGAAGTTGTTTCTTTGTGAATGAGTCTGTGTACATTCCGAGAAGAAGAGGGCAGGCAGAGAGAGGAAAGAAATGTTGGAAGAATTCTATTGTCTTAATCTGTGTTTGTTTATCCGTAGTGCTAGAATCTGTGTTATTTCTCGTATAGTGTTTTTGAGGAGTTCCCAGTGCTGCTGTATGTCATCTGTGTCTTTGTCGTCGGTGTATAGCTGGATAATTTGTTTAATGTGTTCTGTATATGTTTTGTTTTGCAGTAGTGTGTTGTTGAATTTCCAGTGAGGTGACCTTCTGGAATGAGTGTTTGTGTATGTGGTGTTAATTGTTGCAATGACTGCCTTGTGGTCTGTAAACTGGAGTGTTTTTGTGATATGTGTGGCCTGGCTGATGAAATTTGTGGACGGGACGTAAACCCTGTCTAGCCGTGTAGCCCTGTTGTGGGGGTGGTTTGTGTGTGTGATGTCCATGCCGTGTGGATGTGTGTGTCTATATGCATCGGTCAAACCGTGGGTGTCAATTATTGTGTGTAAAATGTCCAGTTGGTGATTGTCATCTTTACTTGTTTTCCTTATCTGCTTCCTGACCTCTCCTCCAATGATGTCCATATCTGTCAGGACGCAGTTAAAGTCCCCCCACCCCCCTAAAATATTAAATGACAATATACGTGCACACAGACCTGCACTGGCATTCAACCACGTGCTCGCAAATAATTGTAATAAGCCAAATATATCCCCCCACGTGCTCACAACAAGATAATATCAAACATGTACATTTACCCACGTTCTCACAAAATGTTATAATAAAACAAACAAATTTATCCACATGCTCACAAAAGGTTACTACAAGGAAGGTACATTCACCCACGTGCTCACAACAAGATATAAACCATGTACATTTACCCACATTCTCACCGAAGGTTATAGTAAAATAAATTCTTTCATCCACGTGCTCACAGATACATTCACCCACGTGCTCGCATAAATTTATAATACAATATGTACATTCGTTCTCATGCCTGCAAAAATTTGTAGAGATATAACAACTTTCTGTTGGTAAGCTTACGTGTCTCCGTAGTTGAACATTGAAATTAAAACAAATACTACACATCATGATAAGGAAATTAAGAAATAGATAATGTCTTGTTCTTTTTAGAAATTGTTTTTTTCCTTGGCGTCGGCATATCTTGCGTTGAGTCGTCTGTGTCGACATATCTTGCGTTGAGTCGTCTGTGTCGGCATATCTTGCGTTGAGTCGTCTGTGTCGACATATCTTGCGTTGAGTCGTCTGTGTCGACATATCTTGTGTTGAGTCGTCTGTGTGGTGGCATCTCTTGTGTTGAGTCGTCTGTGTCGGCATATCTTGTGTTGAGTCGTCTGTGTCGGCATATCTTGTGTTGAGTCGTCTGTGTCAGTGTCTATTACTAAACGCCCCATCGTGGGGATTTCAGCTTGGCTTGACTTTTCCTCGCTTTCGGGCTCTGTCTCTACTTGAGTGTTCTTCTTCTGACTGTTGTGCAGGCGCTTTTTGCCGGCCTGGACAGTGACGAAATCGTCACTGTTTGGCGTTTCGCTTCTTTTGGTGCTGTCGGCTTTGGTTTTGTTTTCTACAGTCTTTTTGACTGTCTGGTCGACAGCGTTTGATTCCTCTGATGGGAGGTCTTGTTTGTTGTCTCCGTCAACAACTATTTGCTCGGCAATAACTATTTGCCTCTCCCTTTCCTCTCGGAGTCGCCTTTCTTGTCTTTGTTTCCTCAGTGGACATTGACTGTCCCAGTGAGCATCACTGGTACAGTGCATACACTGAGTACGGCGGCCTGGAAGTGCCACCCACGTGGTGACAAATCTCCCATTTCGGGATCTCACCTTCATGTAGTGTGGGATTGTGATGTTCTCTACTGGATTGTACCTAAAAATCCACTCACACGTGATTCCGATTCTTTTGGCCTCAGCCTCTTTGTCACCTGTCATTTTGGCAACGAGTTTTTGGACGAGTTCAAGGTCGATCGTAGGGGGTAACCAATGGATTACCCCCTTCTGCTTCTCCTTCTCTACGTGTTCTATCTCGATGGACAGTTTGGGCGATGACAAGTCGATTTGTTTCCCTTCAAGTCTTTTGTAGTGCACAATGTGTGCCGCTGAGCTTAGTGTGAAATACCACTTGAATGGATTGTCCAAGCGGTACAAGGCTGTGATGCTGTTCTGTCCGATTCCGAAAGGACCGGACAGAACTCCCAATAACAAGTTAAAGTTCACTTTGGAAATGTCCTGACCTGTAATGCTAATAACTAGAGTTCCACTTCTGTGAATGAGGTTTCCCTCAAAGTCACTCTCCAGGTCGATCATAGGCACCTCCATATTATCGTGACCTATATGTCACCACAGAAAACACTATAGAAACACAATCCAATGGAAAAACACTTTTGCGCAAAATGGTAGATTTATAATTATCCGCTTGAATTTTATAAACCTGGACCATTGATCCAACTCCCCTCCCTTTTTCTACTACAAATTTGAAATTTCGACTGCATAGTATTTTCTTTGTGTTATTGATACATCTTTCTCTAACAAATTATCTCTTCTAGACTCTACAGTGAAGTCATTAGACAGCGTCGGTTACTTTTTGTAAATTAACTTCTTTTGCATCTGTAATGTATAAAAATGCTTTGAAACTTTAATCAGTTGATTATCAGATAAGAAAACAAATAATTCTTTGAAGAATATATATTCAAATGTTGCGTAATATTTACAGGAACGGTTCGTCCTAATATATCAAACTTAAATGCAAAAAATGTTCTGCCGTTGAAATATTAATGAAAATGTTAATATATTTCTTATCTGCTTTAGAAATTAAAAGTTGTCTTCTTTTATTAAAAGGAAAGCAACTCCTGTTAGATTAATTGAAACAATTCTTGATATATCAACATATTGTAAATTGTCTAAAGTGTCATTCATATGCATATTGCCTTCCCAAAAAAGAATGATCATAAATGTGCACGTTCTTTTGCAAAAAATCTAAAAGAAAAGTCCAATTTCCGAAGAACCATATTAAAAGAAATGTATCTTCCTTTCATTTGTGGTTGCAAATATCAATTATTTATAATTTCTTTAAAAAAATAAAAGTTACCCACCTTTAGTTACTGAAATGTCATCTAAGAAAACAAGGCTATTAAAAAAAGTTGTTCACACGATGGAGTTGTGTTTACATCATGTGTTCAAAATATCCACTGCAGGCCTCAAGATATTCTGTAACTCAACTCTTCATATTTTCTAAAACCTTCTGGATCTATCTCTCGTTTGCCTGAAATATTGTCTATATTTGCAATATCATTTCCTGTATAAATGTTACTGTATTTAGTAATTCGTGCAGTGGCCCATATAGACTTGACTGTGGTGTTGTTTTTATGGGCCAATGGGTTTTCCTCAGTCTACTATATTCAATGCATTCTTGAAATATGCGTTCCGCAGTCTGGGGCGACTGTCCACATGTACATGTAGTTGAGGTGCCGATATTGAATTTTGTATACACGTGAAGGTGGAGTCGATTGTGCCCTGTTCTAATGCGTATAATGGTAATATGTTCCCATCTATTCATATTATGAAAAGTATCCTGATTTGGGGCATGTTGTCTGCTGATTAAATTGATTATTTGTTTATTATGATGGTATGTAACCGGTGCATCTGGTTGTGTGCCTGTTACACCTTCATTTGCCAGCTGATCTGCTTTCTCATTTCCTGGTATTCTACAGTGAGGTGGGATCCACTGCAGGGCAACCCTGTGGTGTTTTCAGAGTTCAGTCATAAAGGTCTGCAGATGTAGCAACTTTCTGGATTGCAGTGCTTGGAGTACTGATCTTGCATCTGTCAAAAACACTACAGGCTGTGAGCTAAGAATACTGTTCAGCAGTTTTTCTATTGCCAACTTTATTGCTTTGATTTCTGCATCGTATTTGCGACGATATTTCCCTGTTGCTATTTTATCCATATCACTAGTGTTATTTGGGTATTCTATGTATGGACCTGCTCACCCATTCTTTACTGTATTCTGTAGTGACCCATCTGTGTACACACGAATCCATAGGTCTTGCGGGTATTCTTCATCCAAGAAACTGAGAGTTATTGTTTTACGCTGCAGGTTATTCTGTTCATCCTTGTCAGGTATTCCTTTCATTTCTGTCCGTGTTTGTTTTGAAAATCCTGATTCCTCTGTTAAGGGAGTCTGTTCTGTTATGGGCAGTAGGGGATTAACAACTCGTTGTATGCCTGGTGTTTGTCTATAAAAACCTTCTGGATAATGACCGGTGATATTTGTTGTCCTGGGTGACGATTTCCGCCTTCAGGTCATTATCTGTCTTCAGAATATTCGATAAACATTTCTTTTGGAACATCACCTCCACAGATAATAATTAGGCGGGGTTAGGTCAGGTAATAATTAGGCGGGGTTAGGTCTGGTGAACGAGAAGGCCAGATTACAAGTGAAATAATGCGATTTGCTAATACGCTTTCCTAATAAGTAAGTGATGTTGTTGCGACTGTGTGTGCTGTTGCCCCATCCTGCCGAAACCGAGCTTCTTTAATTTCCCGCTCTGTACGGTGGGCTATGAATGATTCCAGCATTAAAGTACGGTCATGTTCTCCGTTGATTTTTGCATTGAAAAAAATGTTTCCCAATTATCCGCTTACGACTTTCTGAACATAAAGCGGTACTTGATGTAAATCATGCGGGTTTTTTTTTTTTTGTTTACTGCTCTACATACGGTTGTTCTTACTTGTTGACGCAACCGGAGAGATGAAACCGTGCCTCATCAGTGAAGAGTGTCACGTCAAGGACTTCATCACCTTGTTCAGAGATAAGGTTCTGAACCCACATGCAGTAGTTCAATCTGGATACACAATTTCTTGCATGTAATTAAGACGATTCAATTAATCTGTATGGACGATAGTGCAGCGTACACTTCAGAACCTTGTTCACGGTACTCATTGGAAAAATTTGCATGTTGAGGCAACCACCTTAAAGATTTGTTAGGGCTCATTGTAATTCTGGTCTGCATATCAAGTTCTGTGTCTTCTGAAGTTGAAGGCCCTCCAGATCCGTATGCATCTACAACACTACCCGTAGCACGAAACTTGTCAATCAAAGTCATAGCCTCATTGCGGTGGGAGACTTGTGAGTCTGGGCATTTCAACACAAATTGTTGAATAACTTCTTCAGTATATTTGCTATCATTACCAAATACGTATTTAAAAAAAAATATCCTGTTTCCATTGTATAACAGCATTTCCCTTCAGCAATGAAACCGAGAATAAAATAGCGGCTGACTGTGTTATGTTTGTGACGGGATTATGGACACAGAATGTGATGTCAGTTTCATCAATCGGTGATTTCATTTCAAGAATATTGATCAAGTCACACCATAGCGACATTATAAACACCCCATATTACACTTTATTCTACAACTGTGATCAATTATTCTGAACTTGATTCTCAGTTTAAAAAAAAAAAAAAATTTTTAATGACTGTCTTTCACTACTTTAATGCTTGAGGTGTAATTGTCTATCTCTCTTTTCATAACATTATTTTAAGCTGCTTTTATTTTTCTTGTTAGTATTTCTAACTGTTTCTTTATTAATAGTAGGATTTTTTACTGTATCTCTTTTCACACCAATATTATAATCTGCTTTTCACATCGTGCTTGTATTTTAAATTGTCTCTCTGGTCATTCTACGATTTTTAAATGGTTAACTTTTGATGATATAAGTATAAACTTTCTCATATCTCTTAACTCCTTCATTTTAATTTTGATCTCTATATATAACTGCTAGAAATTTAAACTCTCTCTATCTCTCTCTCTCTCTCTCTCTCTCTCTCTCTCTCTCTTCTATTTATATCTTAATGTTTAATATAATAAACTGCATATCTTTTTTTAGCTCTCTTTCTCTTAATGTTAGGATTTTGAACTCTCTCTATCTCTCTCTCTTTCTCTCTCTTAATGTTAGGATTTTAAACTGCCACTCTCCCTCTCCCGTGACATGAATTTCGCGTGCCCACGAGATGAGATAGCGCTGCGGTGCCACTGGCTCTTGATTTTAGTAGAACGGTAACAGGCCTCGGCCTTGCCTTGGTGCGGGGTGTATGATTTGTCTGTTTCCAATTAAAAATTTGCCACAAGCTGGACCGCGGTTGGATCAAATGTCTCACGGAAGTGGTGGCCTGACTTCATTTGTTGGGACAGCGACTATTGTTGTGGCATGCGCACTAATCCACGGTTTTGTCGCAGACACATAGAGTTATGCTGCTTGTGACGGACGTTACAGTGACTCGGGTGTGTCCATTATGAGCTGCACGCCTTTTGTACAGAGTTAAGCGCGTTCAATATCACACAATTTTCTATGCATAAAGTAGCACACCATTTTGAGAGAAGAACTCAGCGTGTTCTATAGAAAAGTATGAACGATCGAGATGGACATTTTGTTGGTTGCTGGCTGAGCAGATATGGAGGTGCCCAGACTGTAGTGAAGCCATTTCGTTCTAAAGTCAAAGCTACGGCACAGCTGCTTGTTTCAATCTTAAAGTGGCATTTTAATTCCAACATTGAAACGTTTGCAGCTTTAATAAGTGAAGATGACCTGAGTCTACAACATTTTGCCCAGTCAAAAATGTATATTTTATGGGTGTGGTTTCAATGTGTGACACCAGACACACACACACACACAAGTGAAGCTTCTAGAGTAGCTAACAAGTAAAAGTTACGGTTCACTTCCCTGCCTTGCTAGGCATGTGTGGAGTATGGTGTTAGTGACCATATGTTTCCATGACAAGGTAAATTGTTTAGTGAGGTGGTCGGTATCACTCCAGGCCGTCTATACTTCCCTGCCTTGCTAGGCATATGTGGAATATGGTGTCAGTGACCATATATTTCCATGACAACGCAAATTGTTTAGTGATTTGGTCGGTATCACTCCAGGCCGTCTATACTTCCAGGAAAAAAATAAAAACATCCGATACCCATTTACAGAGACCGAGTGAAGATTGAAGCCTTGTCGGTCCGAAAATATCCACTTCTGGAAATCGAACTTAGATCCTTCTAATCAAGCAATGTTCACACTAACCACTCAGCCATCGAGGCTCCAAACGTGTGGCTTAATTAATCTGTGCATGAATGATGTTTTAATAGAATAAAACTAGTAATTATCATTGTTTTTTCTTCCAAAATTGTCAAATTTGACACGTTCTGTTTTGAAATAATTAATTTTTCAACGCAAAATTTTCTCATTATTTAAGATATATAAATTCGTACAATCAACTTGAATGTACAAAAGACAAAGGATATGTATTTCTCAAAAGAGACAAATAGCAAATCAGCGAAAATATCAGTGACAAGGAGTTGTGACGGATCTGTCTGAAAACTATCTTTATGGTATTTTCCCATTATTGGATTCTGCCGGGAGCTGCATCCACTCCTGCTGCAGACATTCTCTATCAATCTTCTGTTGCATACTTTGAGAGTCGGTCACCAAGACTGCGTGATCCACGTTCTGTGTAACCAACCCTGTTATCTCCACCGTTGCTGCTTCTATCTCCGTTCTCATGCTGGACACCGTGCTACATTTGCCAGATTTCCTGGCCACTTTCTCACAGACTACACCAGCACCCTCTCAAAACTTCACAATCCACACATCACTCCCAAAGCAAGGTAAGTCACATACAGATTCATATACAGCATGACACCCACAACAGAAAGAGAAGCTCACATATCAGAACAGATAGCCAAGTGCCAACTTTGCAGACGAAACATACAAGAAAGGGAAAAACACATATTCTACGAATACAACACAATCATACCATCAAGAACGGCGTTACAACTTACACTAGAAACACATAGAAGGTAGACATATACAGATCTATCATGCTCAACACACTGTCAAAAACAACACAAGAATCCTACACTAAAGCGCTAATTCCGAAATTAGAAATTTAGTGTGGACCTGTAGAAATGATGACGTTTTCCAATTCAAAACGTTTAATGCCAACCTGTTTGTACAGTTTTATAATCAAAAATCAATGTAAATCTTTAAAACAACACAATTTAATTTGTGAGAATGAATTTCCAATATTCATTTAGAAAGACACATCTTTCAAGTGTTTCCTTTCCCTTGTTTGCTACATTTGTTGGTGATAGGCGGAAGGCGCCAGTCATCGGTCAATTTTGCTTTACAGACGCCGACGAGACGTCACACCTCCCAAAATAAACTGTGACGTCACCCCCCCCCCCCCTTAAATAAACTGAGATGTTGGGGTGCTTTTGTCTTCATGTAGCCTCTGGTGCTCCTGGAAATCCTTGATCGTGTGCTGTCATATCTTATTGACCTCTTAATTACATCTAAAATATATGTAACATCTTTCACTCCCATTATTGAATCATATCAATGTAATTATTGTTGTGTACTGTGATGATTTTGAATTTGAAAATGAAATAAATATTATTATTTTAAAAAAAAAAACATAATGTGCTACATAAATCTAAAAATCACATACGTTTACACACACAAAAGTGAAGCTGTACAGGCGTGATAATTGTTTTGACAGCTTTACACATTTAAGTCAGTTAAAATCACCGATGTTTACACAAACACGAGAATCTATAAGTATCGCTTTTTGTTGTAAACTAGTGGGACAATTTATCCACTCCCAGATAAAAGTTGAGAGCTATATTTGGGGTTTTCTCACTTTCATACCGCGCATATTTATAGACGAACACATACATGAAAGAAACAACAAGGTAAAACATAATACATACATAAATAAATACATACAATAAGGTAAAACATAATACATACATAAATAAATACATACCATAAGGTAAAACATAATACATACATAAATAAATACATACAATAAGGTAATAAGGTGTACAGCAGGTTTTAACTTTCAAAAGCATGTGAGAACACACTTGTGAGACGATTATTATGTCGTACAGAGCGTTGGGGCGGTTAGTATGTGTGCTGTATGCGTCTCCTTCCACATCGTTCCTTGATAGGAAGCAGTTGAAATCTCCCACTAAGGATGGTCTTCTATCCCGTGTATTTCCTCGTTACTAGGAGGGAGAGGTCCTCATAGAATTGTTGTTGTTGTTGTGCCGGTATTGGTGGTGAGTGGATGTTGACCATGGTGTATCGCTGTCTGACGTCTTTTATTTGGATGATGGTCGTTCTGTAACAGCATAGCGACATCAAGTAATGGTATAACAGTAACGGAGTCAGTTGAGAATGGGATTTTCCTAAAGTATGGGAAAGCTGTTAATAGAATAGTACGTGACTGGTGACACGTAGGGAATAGGTCGACAACAGGCAGACTAAACCCGTGAGATTATCGAGGCCAAAAGTTCAAGGTTGAGTTGTCTGGAGACTTCGAAGGTTGGGCAAAGTTGAGTAGTGACGTGTTGTTTTTATAAATTAGAGACAAAGATAATTCAGCGTGTCGAATTTTGATTGGTTGAGCGGGGGAGCTTGGGAGAATGAAACTGGAGTATTTAAACTTAAGCACATAGGATTTACAGGATTTAGACCAGATCTAGAAAGAGTTTAGAGGTCTATGATCTAATATAGATATTTAACTACAACTTTGTTTTCTCAAAACTGTTGTTGTTTTTCTTGGGAATACACACCATGCCTCCCAAGGTCTCGAGTAAAGGAGCCCAGTAAGTGTTTTCAATGCAATAACGGATTAAGTTAATTTTTGTGCCAGAAATCGACTAGACGACAATTTTACAGAAACCCACAAGTGACACGATTTGCCCAAGAGTCTCAACCACGTGGCTGCCACATCAGCTGAATTCACACGATACTTCCCAATCCACGATGTCGGTCTCGAAGGTGGAAAGATTCACGTAAAAGGGACTGTGGTAGCGGATATCAGCGGGCCAGAAGCCCATACAATGATCCACTGAACCTTGATGTGAATATTGATGAGGTCAGTCGGCATCGGAAGCAGCGGCGAGGCCACGCTAAACCGCTTTGCAAACATCGTAAGTAGTTTTTTTTTTTTTACATTATCGGCAGCAGCCCATCTAACCCACTATAAAAAATATATGACAAAGAACTCCACCTCAAATCTCCACAAATCTCCATAAAGTTGCAACATATAGAGAAAGAGCATAGCACTGGGCACATAAATTGGCTGCCGCCATCATTGCCACATAAAACAGTGGAAACCCCAGGGACTTCCACAGAGGCGTTGACCGGCAGAAAACACCGTCAGCTCAGACAAGTAAAGGAGTCGCCTGAGCATAAGATTCAGGCACGTGGAGCACCAGACACAGACAGTGAAGACGATACACTGAAGGCTCCCGCTACTCATGGCCTGCTGTTGATTGACACAGATTGCTCCCATCTTCAGCATGGATAAAAGTAACATCGCCACACAAAAAAAAGAGCGAGGCGCAAAAGAACGGAACACATTAATTAGATTTTAGATTATTCAATAGACTATACTAAACATAAATAAACAATATACATATACAATTCAGAAGGTTAAATTTTAGTAAATTTGTTGACCATGGCTAACATTAAGATTGTATCCATCAACATTAGAGGCCTAAGGGCCAAAACACAGCATATTTCACTAATACACCAGTACAAACCAAACTTCATTTTAGTGTAAGAAACAAACATACACACAGACTACCACGCACAACAAATAACAACACAGTTAGGCCTAAAACATGCCCGTTTCAGCTTGGCGGCCCAAACCTTAGGGTCCGGTGTCGCTATACTCCAGACCTCCGACAAGTGGATTCTTGGGAAGATGTGCAGGGACAGTGATGGCAGTACAGTCATAGTGCAAGCTAAAGACGACTGACACACACACACACGATAGTTAACATTCATGCACCACCTCACCAACGAGATCAGCCCCATTTCTACGAACACCTAGTGAATCGACAGACAGATACGCAGGACAAGACATTTTTCTCTATTAATGACATCCACGTGTGGTTTGACAATAAGTCTCTGATACAATCAACAAGTTCTAAATTTTCTTATAAATGTGACATTACTATAGCGTTACGTGATGGAGTCTATCGGCGATGATTATCATAAGTAACTTCGTGATCGTATTAATGTTCTTCCTCAATATATGCATATAATACTAACTTGAGAACTTTCTAAATTCAAAATGTTTGTAACAAAATCTCTAGACGACTGTTTTAATCTGCCTGACTCTTAATTATATCTTCTGCCTTGAGGCAGGTATCTAATCTCCTCTGCTCTCGTCTAACATTTCTGTCGTTTTTTAAATATAAATCTTTATTGTAACTTTAAATTCCATATTACAGTGCATGATAACATTCATGAAAAACAAAATGGAATAGCATCTCTCACATTCCATCCATAACATTTCAAAAAAGAAAGAACATTTAGTATTTATCTCTTTCATTCACATACTTTCATGCTCAACAGTAAAACTTTAGTTCCACCCGCAACGTTTACACAAATAATGTACATTTTTTAAAAATTGTTTATCTCTTTCGTTCACATGCTTTCATGCTCAACAGTAAAAATTTTTTATTTTAGTTCCACCCGCAACGTTTACAAAAATAATGTACATTTTTTAAATTGTATATTTCTTTCGTTCACATACGTTCATTCACAACAGTAAACTTGTTTATTTTAAGATGCGCATTGTTATTTGTTTATAAATGTGCAGGACAAGATAGGAATTCTGACATTCGTACATAGCCTCATTCCTACAGGTCAATATTATATGTCTGTATTCTGATAGTAGTATAAGTAATTGTGTAAAGATATCTTGTGTTCTTGTTTTTGGCAGTGTATTGAACATAATAGATCTGTATGTGTCGACTTTTTGTGTGCTATGTGATTTCAGTGTGTGTTGCAGTGCCCTTCTTGCCGGTATGATTGTACTGCACCTATAGAATAGGTGCTCTACTGTTTCTTGAATGTTTTGTCTGCAGGGGGGCATCGGATTTTCCGTCTTAATCTGTGGGTTGGTCTCGCTGTGATGGGTGTCATGTTATATATGTCTGTATGTGACCTCCCTCGCTGTAATGGGTGTCGTGTTATATATGAGTCTGTATGAGACCTCCCTCGCTGTAATGGGTGTCATGTTATATATAACTCTGTATGTGACCTCCCTTGCTGTAATGGGTGTCATGTTATATATGAGTCTGTATGTGACCTCCCTTGCTGTAATGGGTGTCATGTTATATATAAGTCTGTATGTGACTTCCCTTGCTGTAATGGGTGTCATGTTACATATGAGTCTGTATGTGATCTCCCTTGCTGTAATGGGTGTCATGTTATATATGAGTCTGTATGTGACCTCCCTTGCTGTAATGGATGTAATGTTATATAAAAGTCTGTAAGTGACTACCGTAGCTGTAATGGGTCATGTTACATATGAGTCTGTATGTGACCTCCCTCGATGTAATGGGTTTCATGTTATGTATTATTCTGTATGTAGCCTCACTTGATGTAATGGGTGTCAAGTTATATATGTCTGTATGTGACTTCCCTTGCTGTAATGGGAGTCATGTTACATATGAGTCTGTATGTGATCTCCCTTGCTGTAATGGGTGTCATGTTATATATGAGTCTGTATGTGACCTCCCTTGCTGTAATGGATGTCATGTTATATAAAAGTCTGTAAGTGACTACTGTAGCTGTAATGGGTCATGTTACATATGAGTCTGTATGTGACCTCCCTCGATGTAATGGGTTTCATGTTATGTATTATTCTGTATGTAGCCTCACTTGCTGTAATGGGTGTCAAGTTATATATGAGTCTGTATGTGACCTCCCTGGCTGTAATGGGTGTCGTGTTATATATAACTCTGTATGTGATCTCCCTCGCTGTTATGGGTGTCATGTTATAAATGTCTGTATGTGATCTCCCTCGCTGTAATGGGTGTCATGTTATATATAAGTCTGTATGTGATCTCCCTCGCTGTAATGAGTGTCGTGTTATATACGAGTCTGTATGTGAGCTCCCTCACTGTAATGGGTGTCATGTTCTATATAAGTCTGTATGTGACCTCCCTTGCTGTAATGTGTGTCATGTTATAAATAAGTCTGTATGTGACCTCCCTTGCTGTAATGGGTGTTATGTTATATATGAGTCTATATGTGACCTCCCTCGCTGGAATGGGTGTCATGTTATATATGATTCTGTATGTGAGCGCTCTCGCTGTAATGGGTGTCATGTTATATATGAGTCTGTATGTAACATCCCTCGCTGTAATGGGTGTCAAGTTATATATGAGTCTGTATGTGACCTCTCTCGCTATAATGGGTGTCATGTTATATATGAGTCTATATGTATCATCCCTTGCTGTAATGGGTGTCATGTTATATATGAGTCTGTATGTAACCTCCCTCGCTGTAATGGGTGTCATGTTATATATATGAGTATATATGTGACCTCCTTCGCTGTAATAGGTGTCATGTTATATATGAGACTATATGTGACCTCCCTTGATGTAATGGGTGTCATGTTATATATGAGTCTGTATGTGACCTCCCTCGCTGTAATGGGTTTCATGTTATATATTATTCTGTATGTAACCTCACTTGCTGTAATGGATGTCTAGGTATATATGAGTCTGTATGTGACCTCCCTGGCTGTAATGGGTGTCGTGTTATATAAGTCTGTATGTGATCTCCCTCGCTCTAATGGGTGTCATGTTATATATGTCTGTATGTGATCTCCCTCGCTGTAATGGGTGTCATGTAATATATAAGTCTGTATGTGATCTCCCTCGCTGTAATGGGTGTCGTGTTATATATGAGTCTGTATGTGAGCTTCCTCACTGTAATGGGTGTCATGTTATATATAAGTCTGTATGTGACCTCCCTTGCTGTAATGTGTGTCATGTTATATATAAGTCTGTATGTGACCTCCCTTGCTGTAATGGGTGTCATGTTATATATGAGTCTATATGTGACCTCCCTCGCTGTAATGGGTGTCATGTTATATATGATTCTGTATGTAACATCCCTCGCTGTAATGGGTGTCAATTTATATATGAGTCTGTATGTGACCTCTCTCGCTGTAATGGGTGTCATGTTATATATGAATCTGTATGTAACATCCCTTGCTGTAATGGGTGTCATGTTATATATGAGTCTGTATGTAACCTCCCTCGCTGTAATGGGTGTCATGTTGTATATGAGACTATATGTGACCTCCATCGCTGTAATGGGTGTTATGTTATATATGAGTATGTGTGACCTCCCTTGCTGTAATGGGTGTCATGTTATATATGAGTCTGTATGTGACCTCCCTTTCTGTAATGGGTGTCATGTTATATATGATTCTGTATGTGACCTCCCTCGCTGTAATGGGTGTCATGTTATAAATGTCTGTATGTGACCTCCCTCGCTGTAATGGGTGTCATGTTATATATGAGCCTGTATGTGAGCTCCGTCGCTGTAATGGATGTCATGTTATATATGTCTGTATGTGACCTCCGTTGCTGTAATGGGTGTCATGTTATATATGAGTCTGTATGTGACCTCCTTCGCTGTAATGGGTGTCATGTTATATAAAAGTCTGTATGTGACATCCCTCGATGTAATGGGTGTCATGTTATATATGAGTCTGTATGTGCACTCCCTTGCTGTAATTGGTGTCATGTTATATATGTCTGTATGTGACCTACCTCGCTGTAATGGGTGTCGTGTTTTATGTGAGTCTGTATGTGACCTCCCTCGCTGTAATGGGTATCATGTTATATATAAGTCCGTATGTGATCTCCCTCGCTGTAATGGGTGTCATGTTATATATTAGTCGGTACGTTATGTCTCTCGCTGTAATGGGTGTCGTGTTATATCTGAGTCTGTATGTGACCTCCCTCGCAGTAATGGGTGTCATGTTATATATGAGTCTGTATGTTATGTCCCTCGCTGTAATGGGTGTCGTGTTATATATGAGTCTGTATGTGACCTCCCTCTCTGTAATGGGTGTCATGTTATATATGAGTATATGTGACCTCCCTCGCTGTAATGGGTGTCATGTTATATATGAGTCTATATGTGACCTCCCTCGCTGTAATGGGTGTCATGTTATATATGAGTCTGTATGTGACCTCCCTCGCTGTAATGGGTGTCATGTTATATATGAGCCTGTATGTAACCTCCCTCGCTGTAATGGGTGTCATGTTATATATGAGTCTGTATGTGACCTCCCTCGTTTTGGGGGCGATGTTTTGGATTGTGGAGTTTTGAGAAAGTGCTGTTGTAGTCTGTGAGAAAGTACTTTTGGTCTCTCTTGATTCTGTGATGTAGTGGAGGTGCCTGGGCTTTAATTAGGTGTTTGTAGATGTTGTTTGTCCCTTGGTGTAATAAACTGTCATGTCCTTGGATGGCCTGTAGACATGCTTTGTAATAAGTGGGCGTTGTGCCGAAATGGTGAGGCAATGTATTAAGTTTTCTGAATCTGGTTAAATTCAGTCCCAAGTAGTAGTGTGCAAGGTGTGGTTGTCTGGTTGTTTGATGTTGCGACTTATGTGATTTATTCTGAGAGCTTTTATTTTTGTGTGTATGTCCTGTAGTGAGATCCCTCCCTGTTTCTTGTGCTGTATCAGTGTTTTTTGTTTTATGCTGTGTATTGTGTGGCCAAATACAAAGGTTCTTATCAGTTGTTTATCTCTTTGATTGTTGATTGCGGTGGGTCGAAGACTGTGGCTATGTAAATCAATTTGGGGATGATGTATGTGTATACTATGATGCTCCGGCTAAAAATTGTTGATGTTTTGTATTTGTATCTCTGTAGCATGTCTGTTATTTTTGTGACTAGGTTCTGCCATGTTGGTTTGTGTGTTTTATTTGGGTTGCATTGATATGTTATCCCGTATAGTTTTAAGTTGGTGACCGGTGTTGGGGCTGGCTGAAAGTCCGCTTTGCTCATCCACCAGGCTATACCCATAATAAAAGATTTGTGTATATTTATTTGTGCCCAACTGCCCTTCCCAAACTCTGTGAATGTGCTGAGGATGTTGTCTATTGATCTAGTGGTTGATGGAAAGAAAACAGTGTCATCGGTGTAGGCTAACAGCTTCTGTTCTCCTTTCCCTGGTATGAGTGTGCCTGCTATGGAGTTGTCTTGTCTAATGCTTTCTAAGAGTTGCTCTGTAGTCAGTACGTCTTCACACTGACCCGATCAGTGAGACAAGGATGCTCCCTGTCACCACTACTCAACTGACCCTATCTGGGAGACAAGGATGCCCCCTGTCACCACTACTCAAATGACCCGATCAGTGAGACAAGGATTCTCCATGTCACCACTACTCAACTTACCCGATCAGTGAGACAAGGATGCTTCCTGTCACAACCACTCAACTGACCCAATCAGTGAGACAAGGATGCTCCCTGTCACCACTACTCAACTGACCCAATCAGTGAGACAAGGATGCTCCATGTCACCACTACTCAACTGACCCGATCAGTGAGACAAGGATGCTTCCTGTCACCACCACTCAACTGACCCAATCAGTGAGACAAGGGTGCTCCCTGTCACCACTACTCAACTGAACCAATCAGTGAGACAAGGATGCTCCATGTCACCACTACTCAACTGAGCCGATCAGTGAGACAAGGATGCCCCCTGTCACCACTACTCAACTGACCCGATCAGTGAGACAAGGATGCTCCCTGTCACCACTACTCAACTGATCCGATCAGTGAGACAAGGATGCTTCCTGTAACAACCACTCAACTGACCCAATCAGTGAGACAAGGATGCTACCTGTCACCACTATTCAACTGACCCAATCAGTGAGACAAGGATGCTCCATGTCACCACTATTCAACTGACCCGATCAGTGAGACAAGGATGCTTCCTGTCACCACCACTCAACTGATCCAATCAGTGGGACAAGGATGCTCCCTGTCACCACTACTCAACTGACCCAATCAGTGGGACAAGGATGCTCCATGTCACCACTACTCAACTGACCCGATCAGTGAGACAAGGATGCTCCCTGTCGCCACTACTCAACTGACCCATTCAGTGAGACAAGGATGCTCCCTGTCACCACTACTCAACTGACCCAATCAGTGAAACAAGGATGCCCCCTGTCACCACTACTCAACGTCCTAGCCATCGAGCCTCTGCTGGAGAAAATCCGACAAGACGACACCCTCAGAGGCACTTTCATACCAGGTGGTGGCGACAAGAAATTGATAGTGTACGCTGATGACACAATTTTCTTCCCAAGGAACACCGAAACAATATGCCACATCATCAAGACGTTCATGGATTTCGGAGCCGGAAGCGGAGCCAACATCAACGCCCAAAAATCGTCCATCATGAGAATTGTCAGGTGGAAGAACAAAGTGGATTGCCACCGAGAAATGACCCCGGTCAACGTCATGAAAGTGTACGGCATCATCTTCCATCAGTACCCTGGAATACACAAACCCACATGGCGGATTGTAATCGCACAGAGCACCATTACACTCCAACGATACAAACACAAAACGGCGACCATCTTCAGAAGTAGTGTTATAGTAAACACGTACATCATTCCTAACCTAATCTACACAGCCATAGTTTTTGATCCACCCCTTGACGACATTAAGGAAATCAACAAACAAATTCGAAAATTCGTCTTCCGTAACAAAATTCACCAGATACAACACAAAATGCTCATCCAAGACAAACAGGAAGGAAGTACTTCACTTCAGGACATCGCTACAAAAGTCAAAGCCCACAGGATCAGCCATGTGGGTCGCATCATCCACCTTCCGGAACGCTATACTTTCGCCCATTATACATGGACCTAAGATTATTAAAATATAAAAAAAAAAAAATATGCAACGACAAACCGCATCACTTCAAGACAATGCCGTCCTTCTACAAGATCTGCATCCAACCCTTGTAGCAAACGACCGCCTGATGCATCACAAAACACGAGACATCTACAAGATCTGCGTCCAACCCTTGTAGCAAACGACCGCCTGATGCATCACAATACGCGAGACATCTACAAGCAACAGGAACCTTCACTCCAAAGTAGAATCAAATGGAGTTACACCTACTTAACTCTACAAAACTTAGAACTTCAAAACCACTTTTAAAAACCTGCATCAAGCGGACATCAAGCCAAGAGCCAAAAAGGTCACCTACAGGCTGATTTATAACATGACACCAGTACAACCACACGTAGACCGCTGCCAGCTGTGCACCGAAAACCCACGAGAAAACCGAAGAACACACCTTCTACAGATGCCCGACAGTAGGACCAACAATAAGAGCATTACAACACATAATAGCTCAAACAAATCAGACAACAGACATGTCAAAGCATTCATGATCAACACTATACCTACAACAGCAACAACAGAGATTCACAATAAATTAATTCTACTGTTAACCTGCTATAGATACTTGAGTGGACTAGCCGTATTGGGGGGAAATATGAGATTAGGCGTTTAATTCTAGAACTTTCTTGTACATTTACAAAAATAGGAAATGTTCATTATAAAGTAGTGCATTTTATAAGTAGTAATTTTTGTCCCATTGTTTGAATATTTTATATTGTAATTTATTTTAGAAATGCATGAAATTTAACCTTACGTATGTATTCTATCAGTATTTCATTTACTCCGTAGGTATTGGATACATTATGCTTTAGTATTATATTTTAACGGAAAGAAAATCAATGTCCATTGTAGCTTATAAGTAATTTAATTAATATTACTAACAATAGATAACACTAGATTAGAAAATGTTAGGGTACTAACATTAGAGAAAATAAAGGCAGTGCCCCGGGAATCCACGATGATGCAAGAGTTTAAAGAAAATTACACTAGCCGTAGATCACGGGCATGTTTTTCAAGGTTTCCTGTAGCTGATTCCTTGTAGTGCAGGGGGAAAAGAACAAATCACTTAGTGGGAGCAAAAAATATAGATATTTACCTAGATGCAGATGAAAACCAGAGAAGTTGCTTCATAAGTAGAAAAAAATGAATCATTGTTAAGATTCCAAAAAAGGGCAATCTCAGATTGTAACAACTGGAGAGGCGTGACACTTTTGTCAGTTGCCTCAAAGTTATTCTGCAAAATCATCCTAAATAGAATAAAGGATTCAATAGATACAGTAATGCGTGAAGAACAGACTGGGTTTAGAAAAGGGAGAAGCTGCCTTGACCACACTTTTACTCTACGACTTATATTGTAGGAACACATTGAAAAGCAAAAACCTTTTGTACTTAACTTCATCGACTTCAAAAAAACATCCGACAGTATTCATAGAGATTCTTTGTGGAAAATTCTGAAGCAATATGGCTTACCATAAAAAATCATAAATGCTATTAAAGACATTTATGATGGTTACACATGTGCAGTTCGAACAGAGGAAGGACTGAGCGAATGTTTCCCAATAGAAACTGGGGTTAAACAAGGATGTATTTTATCGCCCTTGTTATTTGTAGTTGTTATGGACTTCATAATGAAGAAATGCTGCACTAGTAATAAAGGCATCGAATGGATACAAGGAGACCATTTGGAGGACCTCGACTTTGCTGATGACATAGTTCTCATCAGCAGTCAGATAAAAACGGTGCAGAAAAAACACAAATGAACTATCATCAATAGCCAGCAAAATTGGGCTTGAGATCAATCATGTAAAGTCTAAGGTCACGAAAAGCTGAATTCCAACAGATGACAGAATATACATGGAAAACAACCCAGTGGAAGAGATCAATCACTTTATCTATCTTGGAAGTCACATTGATCGAGAAGAGGATACAAGTAAAAAAAAATAGAATAAGAAAAGCTAAAGCAGCAATGTCTTTCAGAAGCCTTGAAAAGTTGTGGAAATCAAAACTCATCAGCACAAACACAAAACTTAGACTATTCAAATCAAATGTACTATCTACCCTTACGTATGCATGCGAGAGCTGGAAAGCAACAAGAGATATAGAAACAATGTTGAACGCGATGCTCCTACCAAAAATTGTGGATGTTTTATATTTGTAACTCTGCGGCATGTCTGTTATCTTTGTGACTAGGTTCTGCCATGTTGGTTTGTGTGTTCTGTTTGGGTTGCAAGGATATGTTATTCCGTACAACTTAATGTTAGTGACAGGTGTTAGAGCAAGGGGAAAGTCCACTTTGTTCTTCCACCTGCCTATGCCCATGATGAATGATTTCTGTATGTTTATCTGTGCCCCGCTACCTTTCCCAAATTCTGTAAATGTATTGAGGATGTTGTCTATTGATGTACATGTTTGATGGAAAGATGACAGTATCATCAGCGTAGGCTAACAATTTCTGCTCTTCTTTCCCTGGTGTGAATGTGCCCCTTATGGAACTGTCTTGTCTGATGCTCTCTATGAGCGGTTCTATGGTCAGAGCATAAAGTAGAGGAGAGAAGGAACACCCCTGTCTAACCGATTTAATTAGCCTGAAGGTCTCTGTGAACGAATGGTTCACTAGGACTTTACTTTCAGGTCTAGAATAAAGAATGTATATCCACTGTCTGAAACGTTTCCTATGTTGCAGGTCAGTAGCGTTTTGTGGAGGTAGGGATAAGCTACGCTGTCGAAGGCTTTTTCTTGGTCGAGAGATAGGATGGAAGACTGACTGTCTTTGTCATGATTGCACTTTATAATGTCTCGCATAAAGTGTGTGTGCTGGTGGATGTTTCTGTCGAGAGATAGGATGGAAGACTGACTGTCATGAGTGTACTTTATAATGTCTCGCATAAAGTGTGTGTGCTGGTGAATGTTTCTGTCGAGAGGTAGGGTGGAAGACTGACTGTCTGTCATGAGTGAACGTTATGATGTCTCGTATAGAGTGTGTGTGCTAGTGGATGTTTCTGTCGAGAGATAGAATGGAAGATTGTCTTTGTCATGAGTGTACTTTATAATGTCTCGCATAAAGTGTGTGTGCTGGTGAATGTTTCTGTCGAGAGATAGGGTGGAAGACTGGCTGTCTTTGTCATGAGTGAACGTTATGATGTCTCGTATAAAGTGTGTGTGCTGGTGGATGTTTCTGTCGAGAGATAGAATGGAAGACTGGCTGTCTTTGTCATGAGTTTACGTTATAATGTCTCGTATAAAGTGTGTGTGTTGGTGGATGTTTCTGTCGAGAGATATGATGGAAGACTGGCTGTCTTTGTCATGAGTGTACTTTATAATGTCTCGTATAAAGTGTGTGTGCTGGTGGATGTTTCTGTCGAGAGATATGATGGAAGACTGGCTGTCTTTGTCAAGAGTGTACTTTATAATGTCTCGTATAGAGTGTGTGTGCTGGTGGATGTTTCTGTCGAGAGATATGATGGAAGACTGGCTGTCTTTGTCATGAGTGTACTTTATAATGTCTCGTATAGTGTGTGTGCTGGTGGATGTTTCTGTCGAGAGATAGGATGGAAGACTGGCTGTCTTTGTCATGAATGTACTTTATAATGTCTCGTATAGAGTGTGTGTGCTGGTGGATGTTTCTGTCGAGAGATAGGATGGAAGACTGGCTGTCTTTGTCATGAGTGTACGTTATAATGTCTCGTATAGAGTGTGTGTGCTGGTGGATGTTTCTGTCGAGAGATAGGATGGAAGACTGGCTGTCTTTGTCATGAGTGTACGTTATAATGTCTCGTATAAAGTGTGTGTGCTGGTGGATGTTTCTGTCGAGAGATAGGATGGAAGATTGGCTGTCTTTGCCATGAGTGTACGTTATAATGTCTCGTATAAAGTGTGTGTGTGTTGGTGGATGTTTCTGTCGAGAGATAGGATGGAAGACTGACTGTCTTTGTCATGAGTGTACTTTATAATGTCTCGTATAGAGTGTGTGTGCTGGTGGATGTTTCTGTCGAGAGATAGGGTGGAAGACTGGCTGTCTTTGTCATGAGTGTACTTTATAATGTCTCGTATAAAGTGTGTGTGCTGGTGGATGTTTCTGCCCTGTACACTGCACTGTTGGTCTTTGTGAAAGAGTATTACCATGAAAGGTTTGAGTTTGTTTGTTAATGCTTTTGTTAGAATCATGTAGTCTGTGTTAAGTAGTGAAATGGGTCTGCAGTTTTTAAGAGGTGATTTGTCTGTGTTGTCTTTGCGGAGCAATGTTAAGTAAGACATGTTTAGGCTTGGAGGAAGTTGTTTCTTTTTGAGTGAGTCTGTGTACATTCTGAGAAGAAGAGGGCCTAAGAGATGGAAGAAATGTTGGAAGAATTCTGTTGTGAGACCGTTAGGTCTCGGAGATTTGTTCTTTTGCATTGCTTATACTGTGTTTGTATGTCAGCTAATGTGAGTTCTTCAAGTTTTTCCCTGTCAGCGTCTGGTAGTTTCCTTGTGTATTGTATGAATTTGTCTTTGTTTTTTTTTTTTTTTTGTGTGTTACTTTCCGTATAGAGGTTCTTGTAGTAGTTTTCGAATGTTTTCGTCATATTTGAAGTGTCAGTCTGTGTGTTGCCGTCTACGTCTTATATTTTCCCTATTTGTTTGTTTCGTTGTATGCTCTGTTCTATTGCCATGTACTGTTTTCTTGGAATTTCCTGTGTAATTGTCTTTAAGCCTGTGCGAAGCAGTGCTCCGTGAAATGTATGATGTCTGTGCTGTTCCAACTCCTCTAGTGTGGGGATATTGGGTGCATGTCTGTCTATTTGCTTTGTTAATTTGATGACGTCTTCTAGAAATTGCTCTTGTCTTAGTCTGTCTTTGTTTATCCGTAGTGCTAGAATCTGTGTTCTTTCCCGTATAGTGTTTTTGAGGAGTTCCCAATGTTGCTGTATATCGTCTGTGTCTTTGTCGTCAGTGTATAACTGGATAATTTTTTAAATATTTTCTGTATATGTTTTGTTCTGCGGTAGGGTGTTGTTGAATTTCTAGTGAGGTGACCTCCTGGAATGAGTGTTTGTGTGTGCGATGTTAATGGTTGCAATGGCTGCCTTGTGGTCTGTAAACTGGAGTGTGTTTGTGATATGTCTGGCCTGGCTGATGAAGTGAGTGGACGGGAACGTAAATCCTGTCTAGCCGTGTTGCCAAGTTGTGGGAGTGGTTTTTTTGTGTGTGAGGTCCATGCCGTGTGGGTGCTTGTGTCTGTAAGCATCCGCCAAACCGTGATGTCTATTATCGACTGTAAAATCTCCAGTTGGTGATTGTCTTCTTTATTTGCTCTCCTTATCTGATTCCTAACCTCTCCTCCCACGATGTCCCGTCAGGACGCAGTTAAAGTCTCCCCCTAAAATAATATTTTGTCCCCTGTATGAGTCCGTCATAAAAGATAGGTTGCTGACCGTAATGTGGTGGTACGTGTATGCAAACTATGGTGTAAGTGTGTTTGTCGTCGTCTTTTACTTGAACTATAGCTGTCTTTCCGTCACTATCCCTGTCTTTCCTAATGATCATCGACCTGTCTGATGTTTGCAGAACTGCAACTCCTGAACCTGTTTTGTTTGTGGCTAGGCTGAAGCACGCGCGCAAGCCTAGCCGTGTTGTGATGCGGTATGTGTGGTCGACTGTATGTTTGTTTCCTGTTGTAAAATGAAGTCTGGCTTGTGTTTGTGTAGGAGTGTTACAATTACAGATAACATTATGGATTCACTTCTAAAAAATACGATGAAGATGTCATTAGATAGGACACACACTGCAGAAGCCATTGGGAATATTACTCGACATGCATTTTTTGGGAATCTCCCAAGAAAGAAGACAAATAATCTTATAAGAATGCATGTACACATGTTGCATAATATTTGGAGGCACGTCTTGTTCTAAAACAACCAATTTAAATACAAGAACATATTCTACCGTTGAATTGTTGATGAAAATATTAATATAAGCCTTACCTTTTTCCCGTAGTAGTAGTAGTAGTAGTAGTAGTAGTAGTAGTAGTAGTAGTAGTAGTAGTAGTAGTAGTAGTAATACTTTAGTAGAGGATTTTATTTACAAATTTTGTTGTTTAAATATAACCATTTTAGAACAATTTCGTATTTATTTTGCCCTGAAAAGGGCACGAAGGTAGTATCATTGATACTCTAGGTCAGTGGTGGCCAACTTGAGGTTGCCCGAGGGCCGGATTAAAGCCAAGGCCAAGACCCGCGGGCCACACTTAAGAATATCGTCAAAAATGACAGTAGTGACCTATGCGATATAGTAATATATAAATAATGCTTGCACTTTGACTACATATTTGATTTGTAACAAATCCATTAATTATTCATTTTAAAATTACCTTTAATGTCTCAGTGCGACGATTGTGACTTGTCACAGTTTTCCACCAGAGATTTGAAGTCCACTTCCATTTTTGACGTGGCGATTCGGAGAGTATGGGACAATGTCGAATCGGTCATTCTGATCCTGGTCTTAGATTTAATTAACTTCATGGAAGAGAATGTTGTCTCGCAGAGATATGTGCTGCCGAATATAGAGCACATCTTTAGTGCCCATTTTCTCAGACACGGGTAACGTTCATTTGGTAGCAATTTCCAGAAGTCAGCTCCTAATGCCTTTACAGTACTGAGGAAGGGGTCACACTGAAGGTCACACAACTCTAGTTGAAGATCTGATGGCTGGCACTCCACTGTGCACTTAATTGGGTTATTAAAAAGTTCCGTTTGCGGACGAAACATTTCAAAATCTTGAAATCGTCGATCAAATTCACAAATCAAATGTTCAATGTCAGCTGCGTACTTACTGAAGTTTGCACTTTCTATCTCTGACAACAACTGCTTACAACTTGAAAAATGGAACAGATCATTTTTTTGCAAAGAAAGTCTAAATAGATTCAGCTTCTTTTTAAAACCATCAACATATCCCATCAATTGAAAAATGGTTTGCTTTTCCCCTTGTAGCTGCAAATTCAATATGTTCAAATGTTGTGCGATGTCTGTGAGATATGCCAGATTATGAAGGAAATTAATGTCTTTGAGTGCATGTTGAAGATCAATGGAGCATGGTAAGTTCTCTCGCAGGAAGTCATAAATGTCATTCTTCAGTTCAAAAATATTATTAAACATTTCCCTCGACTAAGCCATCTTACTTCTGTATAAAGCAGGAGATCACCGTAGCTAGAATCTACTTCCTCTAAAAATGATAAAAACTTCCTGTGATTTAAAGACTGGTGTCCTCCTCTTATCAAATTTGTTATTTTCACAACAGTAGCCATGGTGTCTTTTAGATTTATGGACTTTGCACAAAGGGCCTCTTGATGAATTATGCAATGCAATGTAGGTACGTTAATTTTGTTTTGCTTTAGAAGTCCAACAAAACCAGTATTTGAACCAATAAAAGCTTTGCAGCCATCAGTACACACTGCAGACAACTTTCCAAAACCACCTACTTCATCTACGGCACTATGAACTGCAGAAAATATGTCTGTCCCTCTACAAGTGTCATGCAAAGAGCAAACTTTCAACAATTCTTCAATAACAGTAAAATCCTCCTGGATAACTTTAACAAAAATAAGAAGCTGGCAAGTGTCAGTGATGTCAGTACTTTCATCAATCGCGAGCGAAAAATATGAGCAGTTTTCAATACAAGATTTTAAACTTTGAGACAGTTGCAGACTGATGTCTTCTGTTCTTCTGGCTACAGTTTGTTTTGAAAGAGGCACAGATTCAAATTCTTTGGCTATTTTTTCTTGACCGAATGCCTTTGCCATTTGAATCGCACATTTCTTCACAAAATTTCCGTCAGTAAAGGGTTTTTTAGATTTTGCAAGCTCATAGGTAACTGTATATGATGCAATGATCGATGACTCTTTAATTTTATTGCCCTTTGTATACATACTTTGCTGTTGATTCAACTTTGTCTTCAGCTGTTCAACCAAAAGCTTCCTAGCTTCAATGCTATGTTTCTCATACATGTTTTGATGATGTGTGGCATAGTGCCGTTTTAAATTATATTCCTTCAAAACGGCTAACACTTGAACGCAAATTAAGCACTGAGGTTTACTATCCTTATTGAAGATGAACAAATAATCTAATTCCCATTCAGGTTTAAATATGCGATTTTCACAATCAACTTTTCTACGTTTTAACATGATTTAATACAAAATCTCACATCAAAGTTAAAAGTCACAGAATGTTGGTCCACTATCGAAAATAAGTCCAGATTTGACAGTTATACACAGACTTGTGTTTGACAATGAAATCAAAAGATTGTGACCAAATAAACACGTTGCAGTCATTTTATGGACAAGACAAGACGATGGGATCAAAGGGAATGAAGGCGAACAGTGAAACATTTTGAATGTAACTTCAAAGACAGAATTAGAGCTACGAAGTCCCCTCACCCCTGTCCCTCCCAACCTCATTAACCCCTTACCGCGAAATGAAAGAGCCACCACAAGTCCAGACGACAAATGTTGAGCCAAAGATCTGACGCTATCACCGCACTGACAATAAAGCAACTTTGCGGTACCAACTCGAAGCAAAGACTTTGAATATTGTCGGCACCATTAGTTGTGCAGTGTGTGTGTGTGTGTGTGTGTGTGTGTGTGTGTGTGTGTGTATTTGAAATTATGTTGCCAATCTAGCTGTTGCGAGAAATTGACAGAGATTTTCAAATTGTGTATTCTTGAACGATAGAAGAGTTAACTCCGACACGGATTAAAACCAGGAGAAATCCGCTATTAGGGGTAAAAAATGAAGTAAGTCCGTGGAGCTTCGCGGGCCAAGAAAACTAGGCTGGCGGGCCGGATCCGGCCCGCGGGCCGCCATTTGGCCACCCCTGCTCTAGGTGGTACTCGGAGTCGCTGAAGTAGGGTGGCTGGTTATGTTCGTCATCGAAATCTAAGCCGTCCCACCCCGTTTCGCAGGTTGTGTTTGTCCATCGTTGTTCTTCCTTCAGGGTAGATTCGTGTGTGGGTTTTGGGTTGTTATTCTTTGTTTCTGTGAGTTTTTTGCTTCCAGGTTCATCATATGTTTCTGTTGATGTGACCGTCTTGGCTTTTGTTCTGGGCCTCTGTTGCTGCGTTGTTTCGTTCGTTATTTGTTCCATCTTCTTTTGTTTTGAGCTGCGTTACATTTTTGTAGGTGGTGGAAATGTGTCGCTGGCTGATGCTTCTCCGGTGGTTGTCTTTAGATCGTTGGTCTATACTGTTGTGCTCGGTGTGTATATAAAGACTGGTTCCTCGACTGTCGGAATAATAGAACAAAGAAGTATGTGTTAGCACTCGGAAAAATTGACAGACAAACAACAATAGAAAAAAACGAAGAACAATATATGGTCCGAAGTGGGATCGAACCCGTACTCAGTGGCACCGCGCCTTGCCACGAGAAGCCGAACGCTTGGTACACTGCCACGCAGCCAACTAAAAAATTGGCTATTGCAGTAGTGTCTTCCACGAAAGGCGATCTCAATGACTATAGCATAGGGTAACGATCACAGACCGGAAATAAATTGTATATTTGTACTTTCCTATTAATGCAAGTATCTCCCAGTAGGGCTGAATACTTGTGTTGTAGACAAACATTTATTGGACGAAACAGCACGAATAGTAGTTCCCAGTGGTTATATACTGGGTACAAATAATAATACATAAATATTATTATATGGGGAACTTCCGAGGCGATAATAGGGAATAATAGAACAAAGAAGTATGTGTTAGCACTCGGAAAAATTGACAGACAAACAACAATAGAAAAAAACGAAGAACAATATATGGTCCGAAGTGGGATCGAACCCGTACTCAGTGGCACCGCGCCTTGCCACGAGAAGCCGAACGCTTGGTACACTGCCACGCAGCCAACTAAAAAATTGGCTATTGCAGTAGTGTCTTCCACGAAAGGCGATCTCAATGACTATAGCATAGGGTAACGATCACAGACCGGAAATAAATTGTATATTTGTACTTTCCTATTAATGCAAGTATCTCCCAGTAGGGCTGAATACTTGTGTTGTAGACAAACATTTATAGGACGAAACAGCACGAATAGTAGTTCCCAGTGGTTATATACTGGGTACAAATAATAATACATAAATATTATTATATGGGGAACTTCCGAGGCGATAATAGGGAATAATAGAACAAAGAAGTATGTGTTAGCACTCGGAAAAATTGACAGACAAACAACAATAGAAAAAAACGAAGAACAATATATGGTCCGAAGTGGGACGGGTTCGATCCCACTTCGGACCATATATTGTTCTTCGTTTTTTTCTATTGTTGTTTGTCTGTCAATTTTTCCGAGTGCTAACACATACTTCTTTGTTCTATTATTTCCTATTATCGCCTCGGAAGTTCCCCATATAATAATATTTATGTATTATTCCTCGACTGTCGTCTGCCATCTCAGGCCTGACTTCTTGGGGCGTCGGTTTTCCCAGTGTGTGTCGAGTCCACAGTGAGAACATCGTGTTCTCCTGCCTGGCAGGGTAACGAAGACCTTGAGCGTTTCGGCAATTTTCCCTTTTAGCCTTACTTTTATATAATACGGTATCTGCACACATGTAACAGGTTTGTACAAGAAAGTCCACCTATCTGCTTGTAAGTGTCTTGTTTGACCTGGGCCTCCTTGTTCCCGGTCATTTCGGATACAATCCCTTTGACTTGTTTGTTTTCGAACATTGGCGGCATCCAGTGGATGCATCCTCTTGACTGCTCTTTCTTTTGATGACTTATCTCTATTGTGACGTTGGTTCTGTTAACTTGATCGTTTTGTCTCCGAACTCCTGGTATTTCTGTTCATGGGCGTCGAGTTTTAGCGTAAAGAACCACTTCCTTGTATCACTGAAGCGGTACGAGGTGCTTATTCCGTTGGGCATACCCCGGCGGGGCATAGGAGGATGCTCGTCATCTTCGAGACGGTGGTTTTGGAGGCGTCTTGACCTTTGGTATTAGCCATGAATGTGTCTTTCTTGTGCTTCTGATCTATGTCATAGGTTGGGGAGTTCCCACTTAGCTGACAACTTTGGAGGCGTCTTGACCGTTGGTATTAGCCATGAAAGTGTTTTTCTTGTGCTTCTCGTCTATGTCGTAGGTTGGGAGTTCCCACTTAGCTGACGACTTTGGAGGCGTCTGGACCGCTGATTTTAGCCATAGATGTGTCTTTCTCGTGCTTCTCGTCTATGTCGTAGGCTGGGAGTTCCCACTTAGCTGACAACTTTGGAGGCGTCTTGACCGTTGGTATTAGCCATGAAATTGTTTTTCTCGTACTTCTCGTCTATGTCGATATCGTAGTTTGGGAATTCCCCCTTAGCTGGCGGCTTTGGAGGCATCTGGACCTACTCTGTTCTCGGTCGTTCTTCTGAAATGTTCTGGACAGCTTGAGTAGTTACGCTTATCTTCCTTCCTGCGCTTGGCATCTTCTTTGGCATGGCTCGTTTTCCCTGTGAATTTATTTTATTCTTGTCTGAAAATATGTATGATCTCTATATCATTTACTAGAATTCTCTGTCTTAAAAGTATCGTCTGTTGTTTAATCAATGGTTTCCGCTCTTTAGGCTCTCATGACATCTCTCTGTGTTTGTTAAACAAAAGCAAGGTTTGCATTCTTGACATAATTTCCTCGTCCCGTGCGGACAGTTTGCTTTGTACTGGCCATATCATTTCTCTAGCTTTATCCAAATGTAAAACAACTTTAATAGTGTTGTATTTATTAATTAAATTCTTATACCTCGCCTTCAAACAACGAAAATTATTAACGTGCTTCAATATATATTACAAAGACTATTATATGTATTACAACGATGTTATTATAGTATGTATTTATTTCTTTCCAGTTGCGAAACGCCCTGCCGAGCTGAATTATTACTTTGGTTATCTTCTTTTTCTCCGTTGTTACTTCTGTCCAATCCCTGCCGGGCTTAACACCATTCAAATTATATACTCTCCTTATGGGCTTCTCCGCTTCGACCATCCAGGATTTTCCGCGGTCGAGGCGCCTGTCTTTGGTCACACGCAATTTGAATGTGAGGGATGATTTATTTTTTCTTTCCTTCCTTTCAAATAACCCAGGACCTGAACAGAACTATGTCGCACTCTAATCCACGTTGTTCAAGTAAGTACCTCATTGAACGGATAGATGCGTCTCTGGTGCGTCTTTGCTCATCTGTGAGGAGCATTCTGCCCTCATTGATGACATTGTTAGTTCTAGGACGTGTTATCTTCATGCGAGCATAGAGAGACCAAAACGTATAGAGCTCTGTGCTGCCACCTCCCTCATGAACCGAATCCACCGCTCTATCTTAGCCTCTACTGCCAATTGTTGGAAACTATTCATGGCCTTTTGATTGTCTAGTGAAAGATCCGTCATCCGATAAGGGTCACAAAGGTTCAATATTCGACAAAGTTGTCATACCTTCAGCGTGCGTCTATTCTCGAGCTAGACCAACTCTACCCCCTGTGTCAAACCTTCAGCGTGTGTCTCTTCTCGAGCTAAACCAACTCTACCTCCTGTGCCAAAACTTCAGGGTGCGTCTCTTCTCGAGCTAAACCAACTCTACCTAATGTGCCAAACCTTCAGCGTGCGTCTCTTCTTGAGCTATCTTAGCCTCTACTGCCAGTTGTTGTAAACTATTAATGGCCTTTTTATTGTCTCGTGCAAGATCCGTCATCCGACAAGGGTCACAAAGGTTCAATATTCTACAAAGTTGTCATACCTTCAGCTTGCGTCTCTTCTCGAGCAAAACCAATTATACCTCCTGTGTCAAACTTTCAGCGTGCGTCTCTTCTCGAGCAAAACCAACTCTACCTCCTGTGTCAAACTTTCAGCGCGCGTCTCTTCTCAGCTAAACCAACTCTACCTCATGTGTCAAACCTTCAGCGTGCGTATCTTCTCAGCTAAACCAACTCTACCTCCTGTGTCAAACCTTCATCCTGTTTCTATTCTCAAGGTAAACCAACTCTATCTCCTGTGTCAAACTTTCAGCCTGTTTCTATTCTCAGGCTAAACCAACTCTACCTCCTGTGTTAAACCTTCAGCGTGCGTCTCCTCTCGAGCTAAATCAACTCTACCTCCTATGTCAAACCTTCAGAGTGCGTCCCTTCTCGAGCTAAACCAACTCTACGTCCAGTGTCAAAACTTCAACGTGCGTCTCTTCTCGAGCTAAATCAACTCTACCTCCTATGTCAAACCTTCAGAGTGCGTCCCTTCTGGAGCTAAACCAACTCTACCTCCTGTGTCAAATCTTCAGCGTACGTCTCTTCTCGAGCTAATTCAACTCTACCTCCTATGTCAAACCTTCAGAGTGCGTCCCTTCTCGAGCTAAACCAACTCTACCTCCTGTGTCAAACCTTCAGGGTGCGTCTCTTCTCGAGCTAATTCAACTCTACCTCCTATGTCAAACCTTCAGGGTGCGTCTCTTCTCGAGCTAATTCAACTCTACCTCCTGTGTCAAACCTTCAGGGTGCGTCCCTTCTCGAGCTAATTCAACTCTACCTCCTATGTCAAACCTTCAGGGTGCGTCTCTTCTCAAGCTAAACCAACTCTACCTCCTGTGTCAAAACTTCAGCGTGCGTCCCTTCTCGAGCTAAACCAACTCTACCTCCTGTGTCAAATCTTCAGCGTACGTCTCTTCTCGAGCTAATTCAACTCTACCTCCTATGTCAAACCTTCAGAGTGCGTCCCTTCTCGAGCTAAACCAACTATACGTCCAGTGTCAAAACTTCAACGTGCGTCTCTTCTCGAGCTAAACCAACTCTACCTCATGTGTCAAACCTTCAGGGTGCGTCTCTTCTTGAGCTAAACCAACTCTACCTCCAGTGTCAAACCTTCAGCGTGCGTCTATTCTCGAGCTAAACCAACTCTACGTCATGTGTCAAACCCTCAGCGTGCATCTCTTCTCGAGCTAAACCAACTCTACGTCCTGTGTCAAACTTTCAGCATGCGTCTCTTCTCGAGGTAAACCAACTCTAACTCCTGTGTCAAACCTTTAGAGTGCGTATCTTTTCGAGCTAAACCAATTCTACCTCCTGTGTCAAAGTTCAGAGTGCGTCGCTTCTCGAACTAAACCAACTATATCTCCAGTGTCAAACCTTCAGAGTGCGTCTCTTCTCGAGCGAAACCAACTTTATCTCCAGTGTCAAACCTTTAGCAAGCGTCTCTTGTCGAGCTAAACCAACTCTACGTCCTGTGTCAAACATTCAGCGTGCGTCTATTCTCAAGCTAAACCAACTCTACCTTCTGTGTAAAACCTTTAGCGTGCGTCACTTCTCGAGCTAAACTAACTCTACCTCCTGTGTCAAACCTTCAACGTACGTCTCTTCTCGAGCTAAACCAACTCTACCTCCTGTGTCAAACATTCAGCGTGCGTTTATTCTCGAGCTAAACCAACTCTACTTCCTGTGTCAAACCTTCAGAGTGCGTCTATTCTCGAGCTAAACCAACTCTATCTCCAGTGTCAAACCTTCAGCATGCGTCTCTTGTCGAGCTAAACCAACTCTACCTCCTGTGTCAAACATTCAGCGTGCGTTTATTCTCGAGCTAAACCAACTCTACTTCCTGTGTCAAACCTTCAGAGTGCGTCTATTCTCGAGCTAAACCAACTCTATCTCCAGTGTCAAACCTTCAGCATGCGTCTCTTGTCGAGCTAAACCAACTCTACCTCCTGTGTCAAACCTTTAGCATGCGTCACTTCTCGAGCTAAACCAACTCTACCTCATATGTCAAACTTTCAGCGTGCGTCTCTTCTCAAGCTAAACCAACTCTACCCACATGTGTCAAACCTTCAGCGTTCGTCTCTTCTCAAGCTAAACCAACTCTACCCACATGTGTCAAACCTTCAGCGTTCGTCTCTTCTCAAGCTAAACCAACTCTACCCACATGTGTCAAACCTTCAGCGTGCGTCTCTTCTCAAGCTAAACCAACTCTACCCACATGTGTCAAACCTTCAGCGTTCGTCTCTTCTCGAACTAAACCAACTCTACCCCCTGTGTCAAACCTTCAGTGTGTGTATCTTCTCGAGCTAAACCAGCTCTACCTTCTGTGTCAAACCTTCAGCGCGCGTCTCTTCTTGAGATATCTTAGCCTCTACTGCTAGTTGTTGTAAACTATTAATGGCCTTTTTATTGTCTCGTGCAAGATCCGTCATCCGACAAGGGTCACAAAGGTTCAATATTCTACAAAGTTGCCATACCTTCAGCTTGCGTCTCTTCTCGAGCAAAAACCAACTCTACCTCCTGTGTCAAACTTTCAGCATGTTTCTATTCTCAAGCTAAACCAACTCTACCTCCTGTGTCAAACCTTCAGTCTGTTTCTATTCTCAGGCCAAACCAACTCTACCTCCTGTGTTAAACCTACAGCGTGCGTCTCTTCTCGAGCTAAACCAACTCTACCTAATGTGTCAAACCTTCAGCGTGTGTCCCTTCTCGAGCTAAACCAACTCTACGTCCAGTGTCAAACCTTCAGCGTGCATTTCTTCTTGAGCTAAACCAACTCCACCTCATGTGTCTAACCTTCAGCATGCGTCTCTTCTCGAGCTAAACCAACTCTACCTCCTGTGTCAAACCTTCAGAGTGCGTATCTTTTCGAGCTAAACCAACTCTACCTCCTGTGTCAAACCTTCAGAGTGCGTTTCTTCTTGAGCTAAACCAACTCTATCTCCAGTGTCAAACCTTCAGCATGCGTCTCTTTCTCTTCTCGAGCTAAACCAACTCTACCTGCTGTGTCAAACATTCAGCGTGCGTCTATTCTTAAGCTAAACCAACTCTACCTCCTGTGTCAAACCTTTAGCATGCGTCTCTTCTCGAGCTAAACCAACTCTACCCCCATGTGTCAAACCTTCAGCGTGTGTCCCTTCTCGAGCTAAACCAACTCTACCTAATGTGTCAAACCTTCAGCGTGTGTCCCTTCTCGAGCTAAACCAACTCTACGTCCAGTGTCAAAACTTCAACGTGCGTCTTTTCTCGAGCTAAACCAACTCCACCTCATGTGTCAAACCTTCAGCATGCGTCTCTTCTTGAGCTAAACCAACTCTACCCCCATGTGTCAAACCTTCAGCGTGCGTCTGTTCTCGAGCTAAACCAACTCTACCTCCTTTGTCAAACCTTCAACGTGCGTTTCTTCTCGAACTAAACAACTCTACCTCCTGTGTCAAACCTTTAGCATGCGTCTCTTCTCGAGCTAAACCAACTCTACCTAATGTGTCAAACCTTCAGCGTGTGTCCCTTCTCGAGCTAAACCAACTCTACGTCCAGTGTCAAAACTTCAACGTGCGTCTTTTCTCGAGCTAAACCAACTCCACCTCATGTGTCAAACCTTCAGCGTGCGTCTCTTCTCGAGCTAAACCAACTCTACGTCCAGTGTCAAAACTTCAGCGTGCGTCTTTTCTCGAGCTAAACCAACTCCACCTCATGTGTCAAACCTTCAGCATGCGTCTCTTCTTGAGCTAAACCAACTCTACCCCCATGTGTCAAACCTTCAGCGTGCGTCTGTTCTCGAGCTAAACCAACTCTACCCCTGTGTCAAACCTTCAGCGTGCGTCTCTTCTCGAGCTAAACCAACTCTACCTCCTGTGTCAAAACTTCAGCGTGCTTCTCTTCTCGAGCTAAACCAACTCTACCTCCTGTGTCAAACTTTCAGAGTGCGTATCTTTTGGAGCTAAACCAACTCTATCACCAGTGTCAAACCTTCAGAGTGCGTCTCTTCTCGAGCTAAACCAACTCTATCACCAGTGTCAAACCTTCAGAGTGCGTCTCTTCTCGAGCTAAACCAAATCTACCTCCTGTGTCAAACATTCAGGGTGCGTTTCTTCTTGAGCTAAACCAAATCTACCTCTTGTTTCAAACCTTCAGAGTGCGTCTCTTCTCGAGCTAAACCAACTCTATCTCCAGTGTCAAACCTTCAGCATGCGTCTCTTCTCGAGCGAAACCAACTCTACCTCCTGTGTCAAACAATCAGAGTGCGTCTCTTCTTGAGCTAAACCAACTCTACCTCCAGTGTCAAACCTTCAGCGTGCGTCTATTCTTGAGCTAAACCAACTCTACCTCCTGTGTCAAACCTTCAGCGTGCATCTCTTCTCGAGCTAAACCAACACTACGTCCTGTGTCAAACTTTCAGCAGGCATCAATTCTCGAGCTAAACCAACTCTACCTCCTGTGTCAAACCTTCAGAGTGCGTCTCTTCTCGAGCTAAACCAACTCTATCTCCAGTGTCAAACCTTCAGAGTGCGTCTCTTCTCGAGCTAAACCAACTCTATCTCCAGTGTCAAACCTTTAGCATGCGTCTCTTGTCGAGCGAAACGAACTCCACCTCCTGTGTCAAACATTCAGCGTGCGTCTATTCTCGAGCTAAACCAACTCTACGTCCTGTGTCAAACCTTTAGCATGCGTCACTTCTCGAGCTAAACTAACTCTACCTCCTGTGTCAAACCTTCAACGTGCGTCTCTTCTCGAGCTAAACCAACTCTAACTCCTGTGGAAACATTCAGGGTGCGTCTCTTCTTAAGCTAAACCAACTGTACCTCCTATGTCAAACCTTCAGCGTGCGCCTATTCTCGAGCTAAACCAACTCTACCTCCTGTGTCAAACCTTCAGAGTGCGTCTCTTCTCGAGCTAAACCAACTCTACCTCCTGTGTCAAACATTCAGCGTGCGTCTATTCTCAAGCTAATCCAACTCTACCTCCTGTGTTAAACCTTCAGCGTGCGTCTATTCTTGAGCTAAACCAACTCTACCTCATATGTCAAAACTTCAGCATGCATCTCTTCTCGAGCTAAATCAACTCTACGTCCTGTGTCAAACTTTCATCGTGCGTCTCTTCTCGAGCTAAACCAACTCTACCTCCTGTGTCAAACCTTCAGCATGCGTCTCTTCTCAAGCTAAACCAACTCTACCTTCTGTGTCAAACCTTATGTGTGCGTCTATTCTCGAAATATATTAAAAGTATAAAGGCTGATATTGTATCTACGAAGTGAATCAAGTAGCAAAAAAATCACGTTCAATGCTAGGAATAAGCAAGTTTTATATATATATATATATATATATATATATATATATATATATATATATTACACACACATATATATCATCATCATGTGCCATACCGGTTGACGTAGGTGATCATGTCCCTCCACAATCTTCTATCTACAGTGCATCGTATCAGTTCTGTTGTTGACTGTTTTCGATGCCATGACACCAAGCTATCCAGTATTTTCTCTTTTTGTCGCCCGCGATCTCTCTTTCCTTTTATTTTGCCAATTGTAACCAAGTATTCCAACTTTCCTCTTCTCATGATGTGCCCGAAAAATGTTGATTTCTTCTTTCTGATGTTTTTTTAAGAACTCCCTTTTTGTGTTGGCCTCTTTGAGAACTTCCTCACTGGTCTTTTTAGCTGGTCAGGGAACTTTCAACATTCTTCTGAGAAATCCCATCTCTGTGGCCTCTAATCGTCTTTTCATTTGTTTGTCTACTGTCCGCGATTCGCTTCCATAGGTCAGAATTGGTTCTATATAGCACCGGTGAACTCTTTCTCATTTTTATTGACATAGATTTGTTGCATAAGATATTTTTTATTTCCTGAAATGCCATTCTGGCATGAGCTATTCTGCTTTTTATTTCTGTGGTGCATCTCCTATCTGATGTTATTATTGTGCCCAAGTATTTGAAACGTTGCATTTGTTTCAGATATACATATATATAAATATATATTCAAGTTAACTGATCAAGAATTCAAAATAGCAAGTTATCATGAAAGCTCAAGACAAAGCATGCTCAAGTTGTCGAGACAAGTCAAGTTGATGTAAACAATAAGTTCACAACTAGAGATTCAAGTTACTTCAGAGCGTCGTCACGAGAAACTCCCGAATATTGCATGACAAACAGAGCACGTTTAAGATTGAAATCGTCAATTGTCAATTAGCGTACGACAAATCCAGGTTAACTAGGGAACAGTGTGACATTGTGAGATCGTCGAACTTAAAACGTGTCTGGAGAGACACTGTGCAATCACGTGACCGTGTGAGTGTAACCTACTTCTGGCTCTAATAAACATAAACATCGCGTGTGTACTTTCACTTTCCAAGTATCGTCAAGTAAGAAATTCTTACTTAGTTGATTATATTTATGAATTGATTGATTGTCCTTTTGAATTGATTGTTGAAATGGAACTTAATGACTTGTTATTGTTTGCTAGAATACACGCGTTATAAAATAGTATTTAATTGAAATAAATTTTCAAGTTACAAAAAAATGAATTGAAATTTGTCCACAGCAAGTAAAATAAACGTTGTTTTCCTTCCAAAGAGACGAATAAAGACCTTTGTATTATGAATTGAATATGTGTTGTTAAAATATATTAAACTATGAATCGCTTCAATCACATTGTGACAGGGCACAACAGGCAAATCTTAATTACATAATTATATAAAAATGAAATAGAACTAATTCTTGCACATATAGAATCAGATATTAGCAGACGATAGAAAACTTGTTTACAGGCAAGTCAATCGATCAAAGTGAGAAATTATGTTAGGACTAAAGATAACATAATAGAACATGGCAACAGCCTTAGATCCTGGCAATGAAGCGATGAGACTAGCAACTGAAACAGTAGATGAATTGAGGATAGCAATGAACCATCAAAATATTAACAATAGTACTGCCACGTTCAATCGGAGAACCAACGAAATTTAGAGAGTGGATAGAAAATATAGAAACAATTTAGCTTACTTAACGACAAATAAAGAACTAAGGAATATAGCATTTCAGACCAGTTCAGAGGAAGTGCCTGCTTTCATAAGAAGAAGGTTAGAATCAGTACCCGAGGAAAACGTGGGAGAGTGCGAAACAGATATAAACATTGGAGGTATGCAGAAGAAAGAAGTCCACAAGATTTATTTACAAAATTACACAAGATGAAGCAAAAAGAAGGGGAAGTCGTGTGTACGTATGGAGACAGATTGATTAGTTTATTTGCGCGGTGTCAGGTGTAAGGAATGAGGATATCCAAATGCAGATAATAACTATTTTTATTGAAGAGTTAAACAACAGGAGGTTAAGATTGTATTTGCTGAGAAAGGAGCTGAAGACAATCAATAAAACATTGGATTTACCAATTAAAGAAGAAAACTACTTGAAAAGATGTGCGATTGAAGACAAGCCCAACCATTCCAAGGTGCACAAGACATGAGGAAACCAGGAATATAGGTCCAACAAGAGAATTGAGTGACCCACCAATGGGGTTAGATTAAGACAGACATGAGGAAACCAGGAATATAGGTCTAACAAGGGAATTAAGTGACCCACCAATGGAGATAGATTAAGGCAGACATGATGAAACCAGGAATATAGGTCTAACAAGAGAACTAAGTGACCCACCAATGGGGATAGATTAAGACAGACATGAGGAAACCAGGAATATAGGTCTAACAAGGGAATTAAGTGACCCACCAATGGAGATAGATTAAGGCAGACATGATGAAACCAGGAATATAGGTCTAACAAGAGAACTAAGTGACCCACCAATGGGGATAGATTAAGACAGACATGAGGAAACCAGGAATATAGGTCTAACAAGAGAATTGAGTGACCCACCAATGGGATAAAGAGACAGACATGAGGAAACCAGAAATATGAGTCCAACAGCCTCCTGTAGCCTTTTTTTTTTTTTTTGGTCTGTTGTCCTATGATTCACATGTAACAGGTTTGAAACGATGTTAGGCAATGACAATGGTATGAATATTGGTAATGGTATGATAGGTCAATGAAAATGACCTGCCAGCACCATTTGAACAGCCTATAATAACAGTCCACTGTAGCACACCGTTTATGACAACAGCGTTCTTTCTTTGCTGTGTCGATAGTACGTACACACGCCCCGTGAGGGCTACTGTTACTGGCCAGGCGATGATAACGTTGACAAGGTACAAAAACGTGCAGCGGTGAACGTGCGCTCATCTCTCCGTCTCAGCTGTCAGGTTCTTACGTCCTCAACTAGTACTTCGGCTGTAATCTGACTGAACTGTTTTGTTTAATCTCCGTCTTCTATGGGCCGCGACAACTCTCATTTCGATTCAACGCCTTGGCATAGGTAGTGACTGTTATCATTAAATCAATGTTATCAATAAATGTCTGCACACTGCTGATGTTGAAAGATCATGTATCTTTATTCCGACAACCCTAACAATGGCAACTATGTACAATTATTCACAGCGGCTAGCGATCACACATCTCGTTCGGCCAGCCACACACCGTATCACAGAATTCACATCTCTACTGGATACTCTCGCTTCTGTGCGTCTGCCTACTCAGGCTTACTTTACTTAATGCTTCAGAAATAGATTATAAAGAATTAGACACCATTAATTCTATAAGAGCATATGTCATCAAACATGTCTGAGGATTTACCTGTGCCTATGTCATACAGGGGCACATTCACGTGTATTTTTCACTCCACATGAAATGTAGGGAACAGAAGTTAAGGGGATAACCATTCATGTCATTTGTGTAAATGGAAGGGCTGCTGTCCCCAGGATCCCCACCTCACTAAGACTGATGCCCTAGGCTAGGGCTGCCTAGCTAGTGGAAACTAGCCCAGATTCAACAGCACACAGACGTGCCGATTGCAATCTCGGCACTAAGAACATCGGGTGTTACCCTAGTCCGACCACGCATCTTCCACCCCCCCCAATTTTTCTGTTCAAACTTTGACATAATGGGAGGTAGCAAAGCAGTACCCAAAGACTACTGTGTCACGTAGCCGACGTGACACAGTCTGTGTTGCTAGAGCAGGCAACACGGCTTTGCACCTAGGACAAGGTTTATAAGCCTTGCGTCTTAGCCAAAGAGAAAAATTGGGCAGTTGGTTTATAAATATTCACTAGAATTTCATAAACCCGGCCACTGAAAACTACAAACAAAATAGTTAATTATATAAATCTCTTGCTATTGTAATTTTTTAAGAGTACCACAATTTTGCATATCATTTGAAAAAAAAATATTTTCTACAAAATGTTTATGTTTAAATACACAAAAACATATTAGGCAATGTGTCTTACAATGCACTAAAATTAAATCTTATCAACCAAAGTTTATGTGCTTTTAATTTATGATGCAACTAAAAAATATTACTTTTATATAGATTTTTAAAAGTATTATTTGCCTTGCTTATTAAGGGAAGCCACTACAAATTCTTAAAGTACAAGTTATTGTTCCTAGGGGTAATTCCTTGTAACTTTTAGACAGTTAATAATATTCTATAAAGCATGAATCATTAGACATGTTCAGCAATGCATATATATTTAAATTAATATAATAGATAAATGTGCTTCTAAGTTATGTGCAAATTGTATAAAATTAATTTGTTTTTAAATGGTAGCAATTTAAAATTATCAAGTATGCATTAAATTCAATTAGTACTCAAAATGGCGTTCTATTAAACATATTAATCATTAAACATGTTTAGCAATGCATATAGACTAAAATTAATGTGATAAATAAATGTGCTTATAAGTTTTGTGCAAATTATATGAAATTAATTTATTTATAAATTGTAGGATTTTAAAATTATCCAGTATCCATACAATTCAAATAGAACTCCTCGATTTATTTCAAGATGGTAGTATGTATAAGTAAACAAGATATTTCATTTTCGTCTTATCCCCACAAAATGCAAGGTAGATGGTCAAAATCAAATATTTTCAGAAATATAGAAGCCATATCATTTCAGGTTCTCTAACAAAACAACTTAGAATATCCTTAAGTTGTGACTATAATGAGTCATAATAAAAATGATGCACAGTTCCAGTTATTTCAACTTCAATTTTAAACTGAAAATGAAAAATAATTTTAAAAAATTAAGTAAGCTTGCGGCAGATAAAAATTATATATTAATATGATTATAATGTCATTCTAATATTACAAATAATAATAATTACTCTAAGTTAACTACTCTAACTCTCTACTCTCTAGTTAATTACTCTAACTGTTATTTTAAGTTAATAAAATGAAATGAAATTAGTAACATAATAACTCTCACACACACACATTTTGTTTTGCAGTCAAGTTAAGAGAGAAATTCTAGTTAAAATGGATTAGAAGTTGTACCTTATAGACATACTGAATTATAGTTAAAATGTAAATATAAGAGAAACCTTCCTTTAAAAAAAATAAAGATGTAATAATTTTAGTACAAAACAGTAAATCAAACTGTTCTTTTGTTTGTTGAATAAAACAGACAGTTCTTTAATTTAGTTATTAATTCTAATCTTTCTGTTCTTTTTGTTTTACAGTTTCTCACAACCGTATTTGGTTTGATAATCTTCAGTGGATTGATTTAGGACAACATTATTAAAAATAAAATAAAAATCAAGGTAAGTACTCCATGTGGAGTTTACTGTGATATGGAGAAACTAAAACAGGATATAATCATTATCATCATTAAGTAGGTGACCATGTCTCTCCACAACATTTGATCTCGAAAGTTATTTATCATTTCTGTTGTTTACTTTCTACCAAGCCATTCTCTTAATTGAGCTGTCTGGTATCTTTTCTCTTTGCTTTCCTCTATCAATTTGTCCATCAATTTTACCCGTTATTGCAATATGTTCCAGCTGTTCACCTCTAATTACATGGCCAACAAAAATGATTGTTTTTTCGTAACTTTGGAAATTAACTCTCTTTTTGCTTTGGCCTCTTTCAAAACGTTTTCATTATCCTTCTTAGCTGTCCATAATATTCTCAACATTCTTCTGTAAAACCACAATTTTGCAGACTCTAATGATTTTTGTGTCTGTTGTCCTATAGACTATGATTCACATTCATATGTTAAGACTGGCTATACATAACATTTAAGAACTCTTTTTCTTGTTTCTATTTTAAAAATAGATTGCTTAGTATCTTGTTATCATGTTAGAAATTATGTGGTAGGACACTCACACTGAATGTAAGATCTAATTTCATGAAATAAAATAACATAATTATATTTACATTTGTTTGTATACTTGTTAGGGTATTATTTATAAATATTATTTGTTATATTTTATATGCATGATATTATTGATACATTTTCATTTATTTATTTTTTAATATATGATAATAAAAAATCTGACAACCACATCAATTGTTTACAAGGTGTAGTCCCGTGTAAACAAGTGACTATTTTCATCTTATCTCGAACAAGTGCAGAAATAAGTTCAAAATCAAATTATATTTTCAGGATGATACACGGCTATATCATTTTAGGTTCTCTTGCAAAATAACTAAGAATATCTTCAACTTGTGTTTAAGTTAATTTTATAAATAAATATGTCACAGTTCTAGATACTTCAATCTTCATAATGAAAGCATATGGGCATTCATTATTATTGTTTATTTGTCATAATTGTCACTTGTAATGTTGTAACTTGTTGTGCCACTTGTCACAGGTAGGTAACTCCGTCTTCGGAGGTATTCATATATTTATTTCGTCCATAAGTAATTGGCGTTTCAATTCGGGCCTCGCTGCTGAGACCAGGGGTGGTTGCCGCAGATAAATAAAAATCCCAACTGACGCAGTCAAGATTTAAATCCACAACCTCTCTGTCTCGAGGCCGGCGTCTTGCCTTGAGACCAACCAGTACCCCATAAATTATTATAATAACACATATGATTTGCTGGGTCATACTCAGTCATTTTATTTCTGAAAATGAAACCCAAAAAATTTATATGAATTCTGTCATTACATGGAGCCTCGGTGGCTGAGTGGTTAGTGACCTTCCTGATAAGGGCATGGGTTCAATCCGCAGAAGGAGTAGAATTTTTTTAATTATTTTTTTATTTGACCGACAAGGCTCCTGGATTCACTCAGCCTCTAGCAATGGGTAGCAGAGATTAATCTGGGAAGTAAATGTGGCCTTGTGTTATACCGACCACATCACCTGAAAATGTGCCGTGGTCATAGAAAAATATTGTCACTAAAACCAAATTCTCCATACTTCTAGCAAAACAAGGGAGGGAAATTAAAACAACAGTATATTTTATTGTAGAGTATAGACTATAATAGATAATAGGCCGTATAATATGCTGGGTCATAATCAGTCCTTTTTATTGAATCAGAACTCTATCATTACTTCTGATAAAATGAGACCATCACAACATACCAGACCTATGTTTCTGTCCATCATAAAACTGTACCTGGCACCGCAGATGAATGCATTTGTCTTCACTTTAAAATAAATATAATACTGCTCATTTTGAGAGGGATGTAAACAATAATTCTTGTCATAACTTTTCTCAGTTGTATCCCTTCTGTCGGTTTTATTCTTTAAATGTTTCCTTTGTTCAGGAAAATATTGTAAGTTGTGATTTTTAGACTAGTCTTGCATTTTCATAACTTTGGCATCAGGTGGAAAGTGATACCCACCCAATCAGCAAATCAACTAAAATATCAGTGACAAACAGCTGTGAAAAATGTGGGCACTAGCATGACTTGAAGTGCGGAGGGCATCTATTATTTTTCTTATTACTCTTTCAAATTTTTGTTACAGGTACACACTTACAACCATCTAGTATGGATATGACATGGATCATGGAGTCAAACTCTGAGCTGAGAGATGATTCTAAGTATGATACCTTATGTGCTGAGATCCCAGAGAATGAGGATACGACCTTCAAGTCTGTGAGGTTCAGTGACGTGGAAACAGTGAAGAGGGGACTACATGAATGAGTTGATGTCAACATTAAACATGTTGGTAAGTCTTGAACAGATCCTGTCCTATCCATGGAATCATTGTAGTGGGGGTTTTTCGCATCCATTCCACCAGTCAAAAAGTAGACTTAATACAAGGATACCATGGGGCATAGGTCTTCAACAAACACTTACCAAGCCATCATATTTCTTACCATTCTCTTAAGGTTGTTCCATGTCTTCTCCATAATCCTCTGCCTTTCAGCTTCCTGTGCCAGCTTTGACGGCCTCAGCCATGACCGATCATATCTGATGCCATGAGCCAGCTATGATTCCCTCAGTCGTGACCGATCAGATCTGACACTATGAGCCAGCTGTGATTCCCTCAGCCGTGACCGATCAGATCTGACACCACGAGAGAGCTATGATTCCCTCAGCCATGACTGATCAGATCTGACACCATAAGCCAGCTGTGATTTCCTCAGCCAAGACTGATCAGATCTGACACCATGAGCCACCTGTGACAGCTTCAGTCATGACCAATCAGATCTGACACCACGAGCCAGCTGTTACAGCCTCAGTCATGACTGATCAGATCAGACACCATACAACATTATAACTCAGTAGATGTTCAGCTGTAAAAGGTTTTATGCATTAAAACTTTACCAGTAAAACACCTGTACAAATTTGCTTCTCTGACATGTCTCCACCACAAAGTGGTAGAGGCGCCTGTATGCCAATATCCCCAAGAGCTGTTCTAGTGGTAGAGGGACCTGTTGGCCAATATCCCCAAGAGCTGTTCTAGTGGTAGAGGGGCCTGTTGGCCAATATCCCCAAGAGCTGTTCTAGTTGTAGAGGGACCTGTATGCCAATATCCCCAAGAGCTGTTCTAGTGGTAGAGGGGCCTGTATGCCATTATCCCCAAGAGCTGTTCCAGTGGTAGAGGAGCCTGTGTGCCCATATCCCCAAGAGCTGTTCTAATGGCAGAGGAGCCTCTTTGTCCATATTCCCAAGAGCTGTTCAAGTGGTAGCAGTGCAACCAAGGGATCACCCAAGCTGGACAGGTCAAAGAGCTGGGGCAAGGAAAAGCGAGACACAAACAAAATGAAATCGGATGCACTGGGCTACATGCCTAACATAACAGTACAAGGTAACTCTCACCATGATGAAACTCCCTGTACAGGTCAAGTCACAATGACACAAATGAAGCTCTTCCCATGATAAAAATTCAGAAGTTTCTAACTTATATTCAGGATTGCTGTCTATGCAGCATTCATTATCTTTCCCCGCATTTTCGCTATAAAAATAGTTATTGTTTATGTAACGCAGCTGACATTGCAGTGTCTGTTTCAGTTTATCTCACAAATTTACTAAAATAACAATTGCCATCTTTATAACCCAGTATTTATGACCCTCGCTTTTACCAGTGCTGCGAACACAAAAATATAGTTCAACTTCCAAGACAAATTTAACAAAATTGAAACCATAAAAAAAGAAATGATGGCTTTCACTTTTACTCACAGAAATTATCCAATTATATTATTGTATGAACAAATATAGGTGTTCAATGTTAATATGAGTGATTAAATGTCGTGAATTAAGCGGATCGCAAAATATTATTAAATCAGTTATGGTCACCAGCGTGGTGAGCACAATAGCATAAAAAGTAAAAAAATAAAGGTTCCTCCATGTCTTGCTAAATGTATCAGGAATATGGTGTTAGTACCACTTTTTTTATGACCACAGCACATTTTTGGGCGATGTGGTCGGTATCCTGTCAGGCCACCTTTACTTCCCAGAAAATTCTCTGGTACCCTTATTTAGAGGCTGGGTGACCCACAGAGCCTTGTCAGTCCAAAATAAAATTTGCCACTACTGGGATCAAACCTGGTCCATTCTGGTCAATAATTGAGCACACTAACCACTCAGCCACCAAGGCTACACAAAAACATAGACCTACTCCAAATACGGGAGCCACGATAGCTCAGTGGTTAGTGAACTGGACTACAAAGGACAAGAGGTAGGGTTCGATCCCAACCAGTGGCTTCCGGCTTCACCCAGCCTTAAATGGGTACCAGATTTTTTTCTGGGAAAGTAAAGCGGCACGGGCGTAATACTGACCACATTACCCCAAAAATAATGTGCTGAAAGTCTGTAAAATTTATGGTCACTAACACCATATTCCCTTTACGCCACTTGGCATGACGGGGGCTTTTTACTTTCACTTACTCCAAATACAAATTTATCAAAATTGAAATGGCCAAAAAAATTATGACTTTCACTTCTACCCATAGAAATTATGAAATATAGGTGTTCAGTGTTAAAAAGTGAGATAAAATTGTGTGAATTAGGCGGATTGTAATATAAAATATATAGTGGTGGTGTAATTTTTCTGGGAGTGGCAGGCTAGACAAACATTCTGGTCAGACATTGTAGGTGGGAATTCTGTATTTGATGTCACGGCTGAATAAAATTATGGTAGAGGTTTTAAAATTCAGGCATTCAGATGTGGACAGTTTATCACTCGCAAATTTTTTCTTCTATTGATTCTGGCACATGTAGTCAGCTGTGGGTTGCTGACCGTACTTAGGTCAGTTGCTGGATCAGTGTCTTGGCCCCTGTTGACGAATGTAATGTAGAAGTATTAAAGAAAATGCGATGTGGGTGGGCACCAAGTTGCTCATACGATAACTGAGTTGAGAGCAGACAGTTCCTGCATCAGGATCAGCAAACAATGGAGCTGATCAAGATGCTACTCCACCCCTCAGTGGTGCTTCTGGAAATAAACTAACCAGTTTGGCTAAGTAAAAAGGGATCAAAGAGGGTAGGCAACCCAGTGCTCAGAAATGCTGTGTTGAGGTCATATGTGTTAGGCTGAAAGGCTCCAAATAATACAAGAATGCCCACTTAAACCTAGATTACGAGACCTATCTGTGAGTGATATCATAGACTAAAACTATGATCATAAACAAAGATAATACTCGAAACCTACAAGTGGATATCAAAGTTGAAGGAATACACCTGGAGGTAGTTCAGAGCTACAACTACCTTGGACATACTATAACCAGCAATGGAAAATATAAAACTCAAATAAACAAAGGAATAGGAATAGCAAACAGTAATTTTAATGCCTTGAAAAGTATGTTAACATCAAAACAAATAACACCAGGGCTAAAACTAAGAAAAGCAAAATGTTATATCTTCTCAATAGTCCTGTATGGTGCAGAAACACAGACATTAGACAAGAAAACAGAACAATAAATTGAAGCCTTTGAAATGTGGATTTATAGAAGTATAATTGGATGAAAAGAGAACTACTAAACAATTCAAAGAAGACAAATGAGATTTTGGGGGCAAGTTAAAAGACACACAATCTTACTAAAAGTAATATTGGAAGGGAAAATACAAAGTAATAGAGGTAGACCAAGACTAACATGGACGAGTAACATCAAAAGATGGACAAGACAGCCTGCACCATTAAAGCAAGAGACAGAGCAGAATGACGTTTCATTGTAGCCAACCTGCGATGCGGGGATGGCACTCGATAATGATGACGATTTGTGAGTGTTGTTTGCATGATACCGTTGTAAAATTACTACCATTTAATTATTACATTTGGATTTTTTAAAATAGTATTTTCTTTGAACTTTTGCTACACAGCTGTGTGTTTACCCAAGCAGAGACATGGGAGTTGGAGGCTGTAATCATTTCCTTGGTTAGATTTATGGAATGAAATTCAACTCCATCGTGCTGTGGCTACTGGAGGTGTTATGTGGTCTATTCATGCAGCTGCCGTAAGTCCATGATACCATACACATGTGAACACCTGCTCTTTAAAACATCTACCATAGTTTTATGCAGTTGTGACATCAAATATGTAATTCCCTCCCACTAAGTTTAAACAAAATGTTTCAAGCCCGCCGCTGCTGGAAAAATTACACCTGGACTATGTATTTTATATTATGATCTGCTTAATTCACAACATTTAATCTCTCATGTTAACATTTTTAATCTAGATTTTTGTATACAGCAGTAAAGTTTAATCATTTCTATGAGTAAAAGTAAATGTCATAATTTTTTTGATCACTCCAATTTTGTTAAACTTGTATCCAGAGAGGATCTATGTTTTTGTGTTCGTTAATATTATTTTATATCATATTTATAATATTAATAATATCTTACGATCTGCTTAACTCACGACATTTAATCTCTCATATTAACATTTAGAATCTATGTTTGTTTATACAACAATACAACCTAATAATTTCTGTGAGTAGAAGTGAAAGTCATAATTTTTTTGACAGCTTCAATTTTGTTAAATTTGCATTTGAAGTTGAAACATATTTTTTGTGCTCGCTGCGTCGGTGAAAGTGAAAGTCATCAACACTGGGCTATAAGGTGGCAGTTGTTATTTTAACAAATTTATGAGATGAACTGAAAGAACAGACAGGACACTGTTGACAGCGTTATATAAACAATTATTATTTTTACAGCTACAAGGTGGCGGGGAAAGGTTCTGAATGTAGGTTAGAAACAGCGGAATTGTTGTCAGAGGAAAGGTCTCATTTGTGTCAATGCGACTTAGGTCATTTCAGCTACAAAGTGGCGGGGAAAGGTTCTGAATGTAGGTTAGAAACAACAGACAGGACACTGTTATATAAACAATTATTATTTTTACAGCTACAAGGTGGTGGGGAAAGGTTCTGAATGTAGGCGAGAAACAGCAGAATTGTTGTCAGAGGGGAAAGGTTCTGAATGTAGGCGAGAAACAGCAAAATTGTTGTCAGAGGAAGGGTCTCATTTGTGTCAACGCGACTTAGGTCATTCCAGCTACAAAGCATGTCCCGAACAGACATGCATCGTATTTTTTATGGTCTGCACATTTATGCTGATCCAACATCATGGGAAACAAATCCAATACCTAAATGTCACTGAACGTAGTAATTAGGAGGGGTGCCACTGAAAGTAGTAATTAGGAAGGGTGCTACTTATAGTAATAATTAGGATGCTTGCAGGCAGCAATCTGTCAGATTTCAAGAATTTGTATTTTTGAGGTGCTAATTTTTAAGGCGGTATAATATAGGGTTAATGTCTATCTAAGAGGTAAAGGACTATCAGCTCATTTGAGTAATGGGATAAAAACAAGAAAGAATGAGAAAGAAAGATTGGCGTGTGAATAGATGGAAAGAAGTAAGGCAGGTGTTTGAAAGTAAGATTTTAAAAGATAGCCAGAGTAGATTTGAGAAAAAGAAAACTATCTTTATGACACATATTACCATTGCTGGTGTATGTCAGGGAGTCCTCATGACAGGACCGGAGAGATAAAGGCCGCTTGGTCAAAGCGGTCTCAAAGATGTGTGAGAATCAACATTTTTATTTCACCCCTGATAGAAAAAAATCCTTTCTATTTACTGCAGGTTTCAAACACAGCACGCAGGCCAGCCAGTGGAGTAGTGGATTCTGACGCACAGCCACGTGCTTCTCAGGACTGAATAGGTAAATCTGGAATAGAAAGACAAGATAGATGAAAGAGAATATTTGTGAGAAATCTAAAAATGTTCAAGTTGCTGATGATTACGAATAGACTCAAAATGTAACAAAGCTTGTCAGATCATCAGTCGCATATCACTACTATTGTCCAACATGGAAACAACTCTAGAGGCAAAACGGGCACTCAACAATACAATCTTCATCCCAACGTTGTGTTACCAATGCCAGTCCTGTACCCTAGATGCAAGATCAATTTAAAAATTAACCACTAAAGATATGAAATGTGTTAGACAAAAGACAAGAAACAGCCTGAGAGATAAGATCAGAAACAAAGAACTTGAAAAAAAGCTACAAATAATTCCTGCCATAGAATACATAAAGAAACAACAGATAAAATAGTTTGGCCTCGTGACAGGACAGAAAGACCAAAACACAACATATAAAGCTTTCAATTAACATTGTGAGAACACCAGACCCAAGGGCTGACCATGAGAAAAAATGGATTGATGGAATATTAAAAACACAATGAAACATAACAGCAGGAGAGAACAGCAGAGGAGTCAAAGACCACAAACTATATCTCCCCTCGATGCTAAAAGGCAAATGAGGAAGGAAAGAGAAGATAAAGGTAATGTACAAGACTTGAATCAGCATCTTAGCGCGCGAGTTATCCTCATATGTGCTTGGCCACCTATCCAGAAGTGTTATGAGACATCTGGATAGTATCGCTTCTGGCATCGAAACTCATGATGCGAGACAGCATTTCTCACCTTCCCAGAGTACTACCCTGGTACCCATTTCTGCCAGCGACAGGGTCAGTCACAGGGATATTTTTTTCCAACCGCAAGTACAATTCACACCGCTTCCAGCGAGAATCAAACATGGGTGTGTCCAAACGTCGGTAGCCCAGTCAGGTGGTTTTTCCAAATAGGGTATGAAAGCCCCTTAGATTCTCAAGGTTCCATGACATTGACACATATCATGACTTGTTTTCACTGACAATACGGCTACTTCTCTCCCCTGGAGCTAATGTGAACATAATGGACTAGAATCATATGTTACCTCTGTCACTGGTTGTGGCCATACAATGACCAGATGTAGTTAAACTTCTTATTGAAGAAGGTCAGTCTATTTCTAACAAATTATTAGAAGAGACAGATCAGATTAAAACATTTGTTTTTTACATGCCAGCTTTATATCTCTGAAGTCTACAGGGACTGAATACTTGTATGAATATCATTTTTTCCTATTTTTTTTTTCCACTCTGGTAGTCATGTGCTTAGGTGCTTCTCTCCATATAGGCAGGCATTCTCCAACTTTAGAGGTACTTTCATTTTTAATCTTCCAGGATTTTTGTGTATGTTGGATAGATTTTTTCCAATCTGTTTAGCCCATACAGTGATCATTTTCAACCTACTCCTTTCTGTTTCCAGCTGCCAAGTTTTCTTTAACATGCTCAGAGTGCACATGGAGACCTCCAGCCTTTTGCCATTATCCAACAGGTCTAGACTTTGAATCTCACTACCAAGAGAGCAGGGGAGATAATGCAATGAAGAAACCATGGCTTCATAGTGAAAAGTTCCCACTGTCTGTGTTGTGATTTGTCCCCAGTACCTTGTCCATATACTGACGTTTGATCTCTACAGCCCTAAAAACATCTGTTACGTTATAATGTTGCGTTGCGTCAGATCTGACTGGTCATGACTGTGGCCGTTAAAGTCAGCTCACGTCAGTGAAGTATTAATTTTTTCTATTTTTGATTATTCTGTTGGTTTGAGCTGCATTTTTGTACTTAGATTTGTGAAAACTAATCTTCTTTCCTTCCTTACTTGCCTTTCAGCATGGAAGGGAGATATATTTTCCACTCTTTTGCTCTTCTGTTTGTCTCATCTGATATGTTTCTTTGTGTTTCTAATGTTCCGTCAATCCTTATTTGTGGTCAGCCGTTGAGTCTGGTGTTCTCGCATTGTTTATTGAAGGCTTGTTGTGTTGTGATCTTTCTACCTTACCATGTGGCCAAACCATTTTATCTGTTGTTTCTTTATATATTCTATGGCAGGGATTATGCCTAGCATTTTTTTCAGTTCTACATTTCTAATCTTATCTCTCAGGCTGTTTCCTGTTATTTGTTCTTGAGTCTAGAGTCCAGGTCTGGCATTGGTAGCACAACAATGTTATGTAGATTGGGTTGTAGATTGCCCATTTTACCTCTAGGAATTATTTCCTTGTTGGACAATAGTGGTGATAGCTGTCTGATGATTTGACAAGCTTTGTTGCATCTTGAGTCTATTTCTGCTGTTTGTGAATTGTTGTTGTGAATAACTGATGTTACAAATGTCCAAATTCTGTCAAATATAATATTTTAATTCTTGTACTGGGGCTGGGTGGTCTAAGACATCAGCCTCTACACAAGAGAGAAAATGAATGCCCAAGACAAGAATGTCCCAGGTTCGATTCACACTGACGGTGAAAAGTTATTTTAATTAATAAAATTTAATCTATGGCTTTACCCTCCCCTGGTCTCTGGGTAGCGTGGTCCGAAGTTATAAAATTAATTAATGTAAATTAGTCTTTAGTGAAGTTTAAACTTTACCATAAATGTGGGAAATTAACAACCTTGATTCTTGATCCTACCACATGTGTCCATCTTCTTTCCTTAAATGTAGATGAGATCGTTGGTTGCATGGCCATTTCTCTTATTTCAGTATTAGTCTAGAATTCATTCCATTGTACACAGAGTATTTTTCTTAGACATTTGTCATGAAAAGCTTTTACTTTTCTCTCAATCTCTTTTATTTTCCAGCTTTCACATATATAGGTAAGTGTTGTTAATACACTTGAGTTGAATATTCTAAGTTTGGATTTCTTGCATATCATTTTTGATTTGCATATTTTGTTAACACCACAAGGTTCTACAACAGTTTCCCCACTTTTTATTAACAACCTACTATCTATTAAATGAAAGGAACTAAATTTTGGAAATGTGAAGAGAGAAAAAAAGAGCTACTCAGACAATTTCTGGGAATTGTTCACTTGGTATTGTTTTGATCATTTCTAAAAAAAAGTTTCAGGAAATTGCAGAAAATAAAATACAGGCTTAAACAGCTGCAGTTGAAGAGCTAAGAAGTACTTTAACTCCCTTCTGTAATAATTTCATTCATCATTAATGGGTTTGTTTATTTCTAGGAATCATCGCAGGCCATTCAAAATTTGGTTGAAGAGATGAAGCTACTGGGATCTCTCAACTTTATTGCTATCTAAAGTGTTCAGAGGCTGCTGTCTTAGGAATTGGGCATACCATTCTATACAAACACGAGCTGACGCACACACACTTACACAACCACACTCTCTCAGACATAAATCAATGGAAGTAATCATACAATAAAAGAAAACAAAATGTCTCAGTTTTAAATTGTTGAATTTATTCTTGTTTATGTTCAGTCTTCTGTAATTTCTTCTTCTGCTACTGATCTTTCTATATCTTCATGTTCTGCTGTTTCTTATTATTCTTCTTAATTTCTATTTTCTTCTACCTCTTTTTCATCATCTTTATTTTAATTTCTTCTGTTTTTACTTCCTGTTTTTTTTTTCCTGTTTTTTTTCCTCTTCGTCTTGTTTCTACATCTGTTACTACTATTTCTTTTTCTTCTTCCTTTATTTCTTCTTCATTCCATAACCTTGGGGATTGTTGGGTCACCACTGACTGACCTCATCAACGTTGTCCTTTTCTCTCTACCTTCGATCTTTCTTTGGAACTGATAGTTGAGACCTGTCCATTGTTTCAAAGTTGAGCAGAGGCTTCTTGCCCTTGTATTGCAGGGATGACTAGTCCTCACACCGAGTACACCTTAGCAATTCTTAGTGTAAGCACGACACAAATTGACAGGCCAGAGAAACTACAGAATGAAGCTATACACATTATCTAGGGGTGTACGAGGAACAGTGTAGCAATGAGGTATCTTCTTGACTTTCCAACCATAGATGACGGGATAAAGATCTAGATGGCATGAGCATACCTGAAGATAAGGAGCATCCATTGCACCACAAGCTCAACACAGGGAAGGGTGTCAGGCTAAAATGAGGCCAATCATGGGTGGGCCAAGCAGAAGATGTCAGCAGACAGGTCTGTGGTCCTACCAAGATCAACGCTGGCGAGTAGTGGATATCGGTGCCTACATCATATGGGGGAACATTCTCGTGTATTATCACACTCGACAGGAAATGGGAACGGAAAACTCAGTTGTGGTAAATGCGGAGGTCAACGGTCTTACCTGGGAAAACACTGATGAGAAAGATGCAGTCATCTCTATAGATGGATCTGTAGAATTACACCAGAGGAGTGCATGGGCATTTACAGCATGCTCGGCAAGCAGAACAGTCAAGGAAGACAGTGGTGCATACATTATGACCCCGAGTAGCATGGTGATGGCAGTGACCAGAGCATTCACTTGGTTAGAGTCACAAGACTACACCCACACCTGTATACTGAGTGATTTGATGAGCATGATAAGAAAAGTGGAGGCGAGCTCAGTATGCAGGAAATGGGTAGAGTCATTGCAGAAGTGAAAAACAGGTAGGGTCAACTTTGTCTACATCCCTGGACATTCAGGAGTACAGGGAAATGAAAGGGCGGACAGACTGGCTAGCTGCGCTGTCATTGATGACAGTCAGTGGGTTGGGCAGGATATCAACATCCTCCAAGATGTGGGATGGGCACAGGACTTCAACAAACATGAGTCCACCTCATTTCTTCGGATGAAAGAGATGAGAGTTAAGATAGGCACAGCCAGAAATGAGAAACGCAGTGGCCGTTTAAAAAGACTTATCAACCAACACAGAACTGGAGTTGTCAGTAGTTGGACACCGCGGGACATACTGAGGAGGGGATCTGAGCACCTTTGTACATGTTCGGAGTGCAATGGTGATGACCTGCAAATAACTCAATATATACGTTGCTACTTCCAGATATGGTGGTCTTCTTGAACTTGTATTTGTGGAGCATGTCTGTTATCTGGGATACGATGTTCTTCCATGTAATTTTATGTACTCTCTTTGAATGCGACAGAAGCATGTGCCATAGAGTTTGATGTTATATGTTGATGTCACACCGAAAGGAAAGTCTGCCTTGTTTGTCCATTTGCCGATCACCATTATGGTTGGTTTTTGTATGTTTGGCTCCACTGCCCTGAATGAAATCTTTGAATGTCCCTTAATATGTTATGTGTGGATCTTTCACCTGGCGGGAAGAAAATGGTGTCCTACACATAGGCTGGCAGCTTTAGTTTTCCTCTGACTAGTATGAAGGTGCCCCTTATGGCTGCGTCTTGCCTGATTTTTTTCTAAGACTGGTTCTATGACGAGTATACAGAGTGACAGAGACATTGGGCATTCCTGTCTCACTGAACCCCACTAAGAACATATGATGGACATTAATATCATATTTCTTAGAGGTGACCATTTCTCTTTTCACTTATTTCAATTTTTTTTTAGAGCTCTGCTGTTGAGAAAGTTAATATCCTATGTTGACTTCATTTATGAATGGAACCAGACCTTGAACTAAAGTACAACAAATGTGACCAACGAGCTTCTGAACATCAATAAGCGGACAAATGTCATTCACTCACACAAACTATAATCAAGGTAAAACTACAGATAATATTATGGATCCACTCCTACAGAATATGATGAAGATGATGTCACTGGACAGGACAGACACTGCGGCAGCCATTAGGGAATATTACTCGACATGCATTTGTTTTGAATCCCCCAAGAAAGAAAACAACTTAATCTCATAAGAATGCATGTACAAATGTTGCATAATATTTGGAGGCTTGCCTCATTCTAAAACAACCAATTTAAATGCAAAAACATGTTCCACCGTTGAATTGTTGATGAAAATATTCAAATAAGCTTTAGCAAATTTAAGTTTTGGGATTTTTTTTCTGCAGGGGAAACAACTCATGCCTAATTACAGCTAGTTTCATAACTCGTGCACAACTTTTAAAATCGATAGCTTTTTAACCGCTTGTTGTAAGTTGTTCAAAATTTACATGTAAAGTTATAATGATTAGAACCCAACAGGGAATTAATTTCATTAAAAAAACATTTGGTTATTATTGTTGCTTATTTGATTTATATAAATTTATAACGACCCATTGATGTAGTCAAAACTTAATGTTTATACCATGGTTTTTTGACACAATTAGACACTTGTAAAAAACACGAGAAATTGTGTGTTCCATTTCTGTTCATTCATAGGTGGAGATGTGGAACGATAACATTTATCATGAGGCAATAAAAATGTATGACTATTTTTGCAAAGAGGCTAAACGAGGAAGATTATTTCATTCTTTAGAAAACCTTGAGAATAGGACAAGACACATTTTGGATTTATCTAAACGGTCATTTAATCGCTGGATTCAAGCACGTGACCGTCAATGTTCAAAATATACAAAATCACAAGGAAGAGCAAAAATGTTGGATAATTTCGACAGTGAACTTATTAGAAGTGAAATTCGCAAAATGTTGGGTATGAATGAAACTGTTACAATAAGAAAATTAAAAGTATCGCTGAAAAAGAACAACAGTATTGAAATATCAAAGTCTACATTATGGAGGAATGTGAGAGCTGCAGGCTTTACATTCAGAAAGTATTCCAATGGACGAAACATCATCTGTGAGAAGCCACATATAGTAGTCATGAGAAGCAAGTACTTACGTGAAGTAAAAGAGGTGCGCAAGCAAGGTTATGATATTGTGTACTTGGATGAAACATGGATCAATGCTCACCACACTAACCAAAGGGAATGGCAGTCATCAGATGGAAAGATTAAGAGATTAATACCTAGCAGCAAAGGACAGCGCTTGATAATTGCTCATGCAGGTAGTCGACAACATGGACTAATACAGAATGCAGAGCTAATTTTTCTTTCAAAATCCATAGACAATCGGGATTATCACTCTGAGATGAATGGTCACATATTTAGACATTGGATTGAAAATTATGTTCTCACATCACTAGATCGACCATCTTGCCTAATAATGGACAATGCAGCGTACCACAACATTGTTGCACTTGAAGATAAAGTCCCAACGTCATCCAGTACAAAAGATGCTATTAAGATATGGCTCACAAAGGAGCACATACAATTTAATAACATGTACTTAAAACCTGAATTACTATCTCTAGTAAAGCAAATACAGAGGACAAAGATTTTTCAAATAGATAAGATTATCCAAGAGCACGGTCATATAAGTTTGAGGCTGCCACCTTACCATGCTCATTTAAATCCAATAGAACTAATCTGGGCAAAATTAAAAGGACAAGTGGCAGATGAAAATACAACATTCAAAATATGCGATGTAAAGACTCTTGCTAATCTCGCTTTATTAAATATAGACAAAGATTATTGGGCTAAATGTGAAGACCACGTCTTAAAACAGGAAGAGGAATATTGGAAAACTGATGGTTTGTGGAATGTTCAACCCCAAACAGTTATTAATCTTTTAGACTCGTCTGATTCAGAATGAAAGTATATAGCCCCCACAATGTTGGCCCCTATATTACCTTAAATTAGTTCAACAAACGGTCCTTTTCAGGACCACACAACTATGAAAATTGGACATACAGGTATACCTTGATATTATCGTCCGTCCTCGAACTGAGCAGACAATAATTCTCCTGGTGTTTTGTTTTATCCAGTTATTTCCCCATTACGGCCACGCCTTTACCTAGTGAAAATTAATCATAGACCAGCAACTACGGTAATTTCTATTATTTAGGGCTTCACAATTTACAATTTTGACAAACATCAAAGAAATATCGCCGCTTTAAGAAAACTGCAGCTGCAAGATATTTGTTAAATATACATTTAAAGGGTCTTTTGCATTCTAATAACATTTGGAAAATTTCAAAAGTTTTTAACAAACGGTTAGAGAGTAATAGCGTTTTGAAGTTGGGCACATGATTTGAAACGAGCTATAGTAATATATTATGCAGTTGAAAATTAAAAATTGTAGTAGAAAAAGGGAGAGGAGTTGGAGTTAGACAATTGCACATAATTCATGTCATTGGAGAGGTAGAGAGGCAGTATAAAATCCTAACATTAAGAGAGAGAAAGAGCGAAAATGAGAGATGCAGTTGTATATATTAAACATTAAGTTATAGATAGAAGAAAGAGAATGAGAGATAGGCATTTTAAATTTCTAGCATTAATAGATATAGATTAAAATGAAGGATTTAAGAGAGTTGAGAGAGTTTATATTTCTAACATCAAAAGTTAACCTTTTGAAAATTCTAGAATGACCAGAGAGACAATTTAAAATACTAGCATGAAGATAAAAGCAGTTTAAAATTTTAATATGAAAAGAGATACATTTAAAAGTCCTACTATTAAGAAAGAAACAGTTAATAATGCTAATATGAAAATGAAAGCAGCTTAAAATCCTGTTATGAAAATAACGATAGACAATTACATCTCAAGCATTAAAATTGAGAGACAGTCATTCTTTTTTTATTTTTTAATTGAGAATCAAGTTCTGAATAGTTTATCAAACTTGTAGTAACAAGTGTTATATAGGGTGTTTATAATGTCTCTGTGCGGTGACTCGATCAATATATAGAAAAGAAAGGGGAAGCAGGGGTCTACATAGAGTACCCAAAAAATGACACTAGGGATATGGAAAAGATAGCAACATGGAAATATTATTCTGCATATTACTTTGTAAATATAAAACTACATAAAATCTATGCATTTTTTTCAAAACTTTCATATATGATAAAATTATTATAAATAGAATCAAGTAAAAGAATGAATTTTCCTTTAATTTGTGGTAAAATATTCAATTATAAATAAATCTCTTTCAAACACATAAAGTTATCTTCCTTAATTTACAGGGAGACAAATTCTACCTGAATAAGGAAACGACTATATAAAGTCGCTGTGCAGTGAAAATATTTGTGAAATTACGGAATACATAAGGTCACCATTATCTACGTCCCTGAACATCTGGGAGTACAGTGAAATGAAAAAGTGGTCAGGTTGACTAGAAGCTCTGTCATTGAAGACGGTGAACCAATGGGTCGGGCAGACATCCCTCCAAGATGTAGGAACAGCACTTGACTTCGACAACCATGAGTCCACATCACTCCTTCAGATGACAAAGATGGGAGTTAAGATGGGTACAGCCACAAACGAGAAACTGAGTGGGTGTATGAAAAGACTTATTAACCAACACAGAACTAGAGTGGTCAGTAGTTGGACACTGCAGGAGTTGCTGAGGAGGGGATCTGAGCACCTATGTACATGTTCGGAGTGCAATGATGATAACCCGCAAATAACTCAATACGTTGCTACATCCAGATATGGTGGTCTTCTTGAACTAGTATCTGTGTAGTTGGCTGTTATCTGGGATATAATGTTCTTCCATGTTGTTTTATGAAATCACTTTGAGTTCGATGGAAACGTGTGCTATAGAGTTTGATATTATGTGTTAATGTTATGCGTTGACGTTATTTGTCGACGTTATTTGTTATATGATGATGTTATTTGTCGACATTATTTGTTATATGATGATGTTATTTGTTGATCAGTATCATATTTCTCACAGATGACCGCAACAACTGTGTTCTTCCATGGAACAGATGATGGACATTAATATCATATTTCTTACAGGCGACCACACAATCATGCCCTGCCATAGAACAAATGATGGGCATTAATATCATATTTCTTATAGGCGACCAAACAATCATGCCCTGCCATAGAACAAAATGGACATTAATATCATATTTCTTATAGGCGACCACACAATCATGCCCTGCCATAGAACAAATGATGGACATTAATATCATATTTCTTATAGGCGACCACACAATCATGCCCTGCCATAGAACAAATGATGGACATTAATATCATATTTCTTATAGGCGACCACACAATCATGCCCTGCCATAGAACAAAATGATGGACATTAATATCATATTTCTTATAGGCGACCACACAATCATGCCCTGCCATAGAACAAATGATGGGCATTAATATCATATTTCTTATAGGTGACCACATTACCATGCCCTTCCATAGAACAAATGATGGACATTAATATCATATTTCTTATAGGTGACCACACAATCATGCCCGGCCATAGAACAAATGATAGACATTAATATCATATTTCTTATAGGCGACCACACAATCATGCCCTGCCATAGAACAAATGATGGACATTAATATCATATTTCTTATAGGTGACCACATTACTATGCCCTGCCATAGAACAAATGATGGACATTAATATCATATTTCTTATAGGCGACCACACAATCATGCCCTGCCATAGAACAAATGATGGACATTAATATCATATTTCTTATAGGTGACCACACAATCATGCCCTGCCATAGAACAAATGATGGACATTAATATCATATTTCTTATAGGTGACCACACAATCATGCCCTGCCATAGAACAAATGAAGGACATTAATATCATATTTCTTATAGGTGACTACATAACCATGCCCTTACATAGTAGAAATGATGGAGATTAATAGCATATTTCTTATAGGTGACCACATAATCATGCCCTGCCATAGAACAAATGATTGACTTTAATATCATATTTCTTATAGGTGACCACACAAGCAAGACAATTTCTCTTTTTATTTATTAGAATTTTCTTTTCAGCTCTACTGTTGAGAAACTTATAGAACCAAACCTTGAACTAAAGAACAGATAATGTGACCAACGAGCTTCTGAGCAACATCAAAATATGGACAAATGCCATTCTCTCACCAAAATTCATGAAGACAACATACAGATAATATTATGGATCTACTTTTACAGAATACGACAAAGACGATGTCACTAGATAGGAAACACACACTGCGGCAGCCATTTGGGAATATTACTCGACATGCAGTTTTTGGAATCTCCCAAGAAAAAAGACAAAGGGCTACCGCAACCGAGGGAGCAGCTGTTTCCCCTGGTGCCATCTCTGGTTGACTGTTTTCTGTGTGTCTCTTGTCTTGTTCTTCCGGTTCCGCCGTTGTCGTCTTGGGGTTCATATGTGCGGTTTTCTTTTGTTTCGCACTAGCTTTCCCAGTGTGTGTCTAAACCGCACCATGAACACTGCGTCCTGCGACCTGGCAAAGTAATCCAGATCTTTGCAGATCTGGAATTTTTGCCGGTGATTCTCACTGTAGCATAGTGCGGAATCACCAAACCTGTTTGAGGTTTATATTTGAAGGACCACCTGCTGGCCTCTGTTGCAGCCTGCTTGGTTTCAGCATTGCAGTCTCCGGTTATTTTCCTTACAATGCCTTCTATTGATTTTTGGGTCAGTGTTGGCGGAAGTCAATTTATGAACCCAAAGCTGTGCTCTTTCTCCACATGCTGAAATTTCACGTGGAAATGTGGAGACTTTATGTAAAGTTCTTTGTCCTCGAAATTTTTATATTGTGTCAAATGTACTGCTGCCGACAGTGTAAAGAACCACTTCCGGGGGTTTGCAAAACGGTATAGAGTGGCCACGCTGCTAGTACCGAGGCCGACTGGCCCCCATTAAAATGCTCATGAGCGTAGAATGTGTTACTTTATGGGCTTCTGGCCCGCTAATATCTGCAACTATTGTCCCTTTTCTGTGGACCTCTCCACGTCGTCGATCTCAAATGCTGGAATGTTCATCATTTCTGCTTCGAAAAGCGAAATTTTCATTGGAAAATTAAACAGAACAGTGTTGGTAAAAAAACATGTGGTTGACAAACTAAATTCTTAATTGTGTCACTAGTGGTTTTCTATATACAGTCGAACCTGTCTAAGGCGACCATTCACGGGACTTTCAAAAACTGGTCCCATAGGACAGGTGGTCCTGCCTCACAGGTTTCACATAATAAATAGAGCGATAAAAAAATTTTATCCTAAGCACTATGAAAACTAACCTGCAAATCAGCGTAATCCATGAGTAGAACATAGTGCACATGTCGGTCTACAATAGCCACTGGTTGGACACTTTTCATAAAACACGATAGTTAAACACACAAAAATATTTTGTCGAATCACTGATATTCGTTCTTCCAGCGTTAATGCTTTTGGTTTTACACTTTTGACACTGGCCATTTCCTATATTGTGTGTAACACTTTTAAAATCCACAAAAATAATTCACTGAGATACTGTACATGTACGTGAATACACTCTAAGCGGGCAATGACTAATTCTTTAGTTAATTCCTGTAATTTATACGGGCCACGCAATGGTCTACTCTGGTCTAGACGGAACCGCGAAGTGATGTCACTTCACGAATCATAGATCTGCGTCTGCCGTGTTTCTCACACCAGTATTGACTGATAAATGTAACATGTCCCACTGTAATCTGGGACTCACTAAATACGGGAAAACTTCGACACCTGTAGACACCTGTGTCGATCGTTTATGGCTCCCAGCGAGACGGAGGAGGACTGGCTGGTCAGTGTATCGTTATCTCGGTCTATTACCCGCGTGTCGTAAACGGGATAAATAACATTGGCGGCGGTTAATTAGCCTGGTCTCTGGTCGCGTCATACGGTGAGCGCCGTAATCAGTGTTAGCATATAGTAAAAAACTCGGGGAAATTGTAGACCCGGTCCTATAACCAGGGAAACGCTTTAAACAGGTGGTCCTAAGACCAGGTTCGACTGTACTTCTTAAGGTAGATTTTACAAGATAATCAAGTAAAAACTTACTCAGCCTTCTTGGCACCTTTACTGGTGACCTTGGGAGGCATTGTGTCTATAAGAAACAGTTTAGCAAATTTAAGTTATCTGCTTTCATTTACAGGGAAGCAACTTATGCCTAATTTGCAACTATTTATATGATGTATTTCACAATGTAATTTCTAGTAGCCTTCTTAATTCTGCATATTGCTTTGTATATAGAAAGAATTCACAAAATCTAATGCATTTTTTTTTAAAACCTTCATACATGAGATAATTCTGTAAAATATCTAGTAAAAGAAATTGTATTTTCTTTTAATTTGTGGTAAAATATTGAAATATAACAAAATCTTTTTCAAACACATAAAGTCATCTTCCTTAATTTACAGGGAGATAAATTCTGCCGGAATAAGGAAACCCTACTATATAAAGTCGTTATGCAGTGAAAATATTTGTGAAATTACGGAATACATAAGGTCACCTTTGTCTACGTCCCTGAACATATGGGAGTACGGGGAAATGAAAAAGTGGTCAGGTTGGCTAGAAGCTCTGTCATTGAAGACGGTGAACCAATGGGTCGGGCAGACATCATCAATGCCCTCCAAGATGTGGAAACAGCACATGACTTCGACAACCATGAGTCCACATCACTCCTTCAGATGAAAAAAGGATTTGTGATGAACAGTGTGGTTTTGTTAGTGGTAAAGGAACAAGCAATGCCAAACACATCATAAGATCTTTAGTAGAAAGAGCCATAGAGGTGAAAACAGATCTATATCTATGTTTCATAGATTATACCAAAGCATTTGACAAAGTAAAGCACCAAGAAATCATCAAAATTTTAGAAAGCATAAACGTAGACAGCAAAGATCTAAGAATAATAAAGAACGTGTACTGGCAACAAACAGTGGCCATAAGAACTGGAAACCAATTGGGAATGTTTCAACAAATAAAATAGGGTGTTAGACAAGGTTGTGTGCTGTCACCAGATTTTTAAAATATCTATAGTGAGATTATTTTAAAATCCATAAGTGGCATGCCTGGAATAACAATCGGAGGTCATAATATTAATAATCTAAGGTATGCTGATGATACAGCCTTAATCGCTAAGAGTGAAAATGAGTTACAAGAAATGTTAGACATTATAGTGAAAGAAAGCAAAAATAAAGGACTCAGCCTTAATAGCAAAAAGACAAGTAATGGTAACAACAAAGAAAAGACACTTCATTGCAAAATAAAGACAAGTGGAACAATATTAAAACAGGTAAATGAATTTAAATATTTGGGAACTTTGTTAACCTCAGACAGAAGATGTAAAAAAGAGGTGAGATGCAGAATGGATCAGGCAAAAGCAGCTTTCCAAAAAATGAGGAAGATTCTGTGCAATCCATTTTTGACAATAGAAACAAAAGAAATTCAAATCAACTGTTCGTAACTAAATCAACAAGATCGTAACTAAAGTAACTTACAATGACTGGATCAACTATCAAATGAATCCATCAGTTTAAATATTAAATACTGATCTACATTACAAAATTTAAGCTAAACGCAACAATTTACTAAACATAGAATTAAAATAAAATAATTAAAACGTGAGAAAATGTTGGACAATACCAGAAACCGTTAATTTGTGTGGCTTGGGCCCAGCAGCTTTCCAAAAAATTAGGAAGATACTATGCAATCAATTGTTGACAATAGAAACAAGAAAAAGAGTTCTTAAATGTTATGTAGAGCCAGTCTTAACATATGGATGTGAATCATGGACAATAGGACAACAGACAAGAAAAATCACTGGAGGCTGTGTAAATCTGGTTTTACAGAATTATGTTGAGAATACCATGGACAGCTAAGAAAAGAAATGAAAATGTTCTGAAAGAGGTCAAAGCAAAAAGAGAGCTAATTTCCAATATTAAGAAGAAACAATCATCATTTTTTGGCCATGTAATGAGAAGGGCCAAAGAGAGAAAATACTAGATAGCTTGGTGTCATGGCATGGAAAACAGTCAACAACAGAACTGATACAATGCACTGTAGATAGAAGATTGTGGAAGGACATTAGCGTCTACGCCAACTGGTATGGCACATGATGATGATGATGGATGAGAAGGGAACAGTTGGAATATATTGTGACAACTGGAAAAATCGAGGGACGAAGAAATAGAGTGAAGCAAAGAGAAAAGATAGCAGACAGCTTAATAAAATGGCTTGGCAGAAAGTCAACAACAGAAATGATAAATAACTGTCAAGATCTAAAGTTGTGGAGAGACATGATCACCTATGCCAGCAGGAATGGTACTTGATGATGATGGTTCAATTTATGTAAGTGCTATTTTGTAATGTAATTATACTCATTTCTCTTGTGTACGTTGATAATAACATTGTACTTTATTGGCCTCTTGGTGCTGCAGTAACTGCCTGATGTGTAGTTCACCATCATCAAGTATGATGCCAACTGATATAGGCGATCATGACACTGCAGAACTGTTTGTCTCTACAGCTTTGTTACTCATATCAAATACATTTTCTTTGACATGCCTTTCATTGCTGTTACTAAAATCATTTACGGTTGAATAAAGGAATTTGACACAAAATCATAGCACACTATATTCTAAGTTTGACACTGGCAAGAAATTATAGCACACATGTTTCTAAATTATATATTGACAGCACACACAAAATTGTTTCTAAATTCGCAATGACAAGAAATTACAGCACACACATTTCTAAATTTGCAATGACAAGAAATTATAGCACACAGGTTTATAACTTTTATATTGGCAGGAAATTATAGCACAAAAAATACTAATTTTGCAATGACAAGAAATTATAGCACACAGGTTTATAAGTTTGATATTGACAGGAAATTATAGCACACACATTTTTAAGTTTGATATTGACAGGAAATTATAGCACACATATTATTAAATTTGCATTGACAGGAAATTATAGCACACACATTTTTAAGTTTGATATTGACAGGAAATTATAGCACACATATTATTAAATTTGCATTGACAGGAAATTATAGCACACATATTTCTAGATTTGCATTGATCGGAAATTATAGCACACACATTTCTAAGTTTGACATTGACTAACAACATTGACAGGAAATTATAGCACACACATTTCTAAGTTTGACATTGACTAACAACATTGACAGGAAATTATAGCACACACATTTCTAAGTTTGACATTGACTAACAACATTGACAGGAAACAACGCTAACCATTGACAATATCCCAGATGTTTCTTGCTTTTTCTGGAAGTTTTCATCTGCAAATGGCCACCCTGCATAGATACTGGTTATACCAGTGCCATCACCCTGAGAAAACACAAAACATTAAGTGTAATGTGTACAACATTAATGTGCCCATGAATGAATGCTAAGTATAATGTGTACACCATTAATGTGTCCATAAATGAATGCTAAGTATAATGTGCACACCATTAATGTGCTCATGAATTAATGCTAAGTATAATGTAAAAAAAAAAAAAGTAAAGTACCCCCATCACGCCAAGTGGCGTATAGGGAAATATGGTGTTAATGACCCTATATTTTACAGACATTCAGCACATAATTTTTAGGGTAATGTGGTCGGTATTATGCCTTTGCTGCTTTACTTTACCAGAAAAAAATCCGGTACCCATTTAAGGCTGGGTGAACCCGGAAGCCGTCGGTTGGGATCAAACACTACCCCTTGTCCTTTGTAGTCCAGTTTACTAACCACTGAGCTATCGCGGCTCCCTAAGTATAATGTGTACAACATTAATGTGCTAATGAATGAATCCTAAGTATAATGTGTACAAAAAATGTTTCCGGGAATGTTCAAATGAACTGGCATATGTACACAATTTATCAGCAATTAATCTTCATGAACACTACCATGTGTACACAATTATGTGTCAATGTTCAAGACGATTACCATGTGTCAATGTTCAAGTAGACTACCATGTGTCGTCAATGTTCAAGTAGACTACCATGTGGCAATGTTCAAGTTGACTATCATGTGTCAATGTTCAAGTAGACTACCATGTGTACACAATTATGTGTCAATGTTCAATAAGACTAAAAGCCAGTGGTGGGGAGTGTTAGACATTCCAAGGTATGGTGACAGCTTTACAAAGAAGGAACACAACAAAATACTACATTTTGGCCTAATGGCCTTCCTCAGAATACAGGGACAACGACAACAAACGATGAAGCACAATTATCTATAACTACATGTTAGATAATCCGGTGAATGGAGAGGTGGACAGAAAAAAAGAGAAGAAAGTAGGATGTTGAAATAAGAAAGGAGGCTACACGAGGGGAGGTAGGTTGAGAATCAAGATGTGTAGAATATAAAGATAGGAAAACTCAGGAAGAGATAGAAATGTTAATAGTACAAAGTGGATAATGTATCGTAAAACATATTAGAAAAATCAAACACTTAGCTCGGATAACTTGACTGTTTGCTGTGAAGCAATCGAGAGAATGATAGGGAAAAACACGAGGCCTGGAACAGGATCATGGGAAAACGATAGAGAGGGGGAAGGGGGCTATTTAGGAGGGATGGGGGGGGGGGAGAAGAAATAGCGGGTAGCCAGACTAGTGTGAAAACACTGGAGGAAATAAATAGAAACCACAACAGAGGCTTGGGCAAGAAGACTGCCATGTGTCAATGTTCAAGTAGGCTACCATGTATCAATGTTCAAGTCGACTACCCTGTGCCCACAATGTGTCAATTAGACTACCATGTGTCAATGTTAAAGTAGACTACCCTGTGTCAATGTTCAAGAAGACAACCATGTGTCAATGTTCAAGAAGACTACCATGTGTACACAATTATGTGTCAGTAAAAAAGAAGACTACCATGTGTCAATGTTCAAGTAGACTGCCCTGTGTCAATGTTCAAGTAGACTACCCTGTGTCCACAAAGTGTCAATGTTCAAGTACACTACCATGTGTCAATGTTCAAGTAGACTACCCTGTGTCAATTTTCAAGAAAACTACCCTGTGTCAATGTTCAAGTAGACTACCCTGTGTCCACAATGTGTCAATGTTCAAGTAGACTACCATGTGTCAATGTTCAAGTAGACTACCAAGTGTCAATGTTCAAGAAGACTACCATGTGTACACAATTATGTGTCAGTAAAAAGAAGACTACCATGTGTCAATGTTCAAGTAGACTACCATGTGTCAATGTTCAAAAAGACTACCATGTGTCAATTTTCAAGAAGACTACCCTGTGTCAATGTTCAAGTAGACTACCCTATGTCCACAATGTGTCAATGTTCAAGTAGACTACCATGTGTCAATGTTCAAGAAGACCACCATGTGTCAATGTTCAAGTAGACTACCAAGTGTCAATGTTCAAGTAGACTACCATGTGTGAATGTTCAAGTAGACTACCATGTGTCAATGTCCACATAGACTACCATGTGTCAATGTTCAAGAAGACTACAATGTGTCAATATTCAAGAAGACACATTAACTCAAAATGTGTGTTCAGACATTCTAACAGACATTAATTAAACGTGTGTCCCTTGACACTCTAACAGACATATTAACTCAAAGTGTGTGTCCTGACATGCTAACAGACATATTACCTCAAAGTATGTGTCCAGACATTCTAACAGACATAGGGTTACAAGATACACCATTTTTTACGGATTTCTCCGTTTTTTTCACGTAATTCGATGACTCCGTTTTATCTTTGCCCGGAGTCGCTAAAACACTGTATTTTAATGCTCACGCAAATATTTTTTTTAATATCGATTAAATAATATATAAATTCGTAGTAAATAATATTAATTAAACCATTCGGCGGTTTGTTTTGTATAATTGTTTCTGGATCATACTTTTAAGTGCGCAAATTGTAGTTCCGCGCTAAAATATTGAAGCGATTTAATTTCCGTCCTAGTCCATGACAAGAATCAATTTATTTCCGATCGTCGATGTGTAAACACAGTTTCACCGCTCTATCCAATTCAATCCTCGCATCTACATATTATTAGTAAGTTTATTTTAAAGTTTGTTAACATTAATTTATAATGAGTGATATGGATTTAAAGAAGTCTCCTCCAAAGAAGAAATTAAAATTACAACTACAACACAATCAAAGTTACCGTAAAGTGTGGGAAGAATCGTTTTCATGGGTTAAAACAGGACCTAACGAACATCGAGCTTTCTGTGTTTTATGCAGAAAAGATTTTAGTATTTCTCATGGTGGACAAAGTGACTTAAAACAACATTCAGAATCTAAAACGCATAAACTAAAAGAAAAATCTGATGATGTTAGTGTAAACAAACTTTCACATTATTTTGTAAATGTAAACAATACATCAGAACACGATAATGTTGTCGCGAGTGAACTGGCTTTGGTTTATCATGCAGTCAAACATAATCAAAGTTATTCTAGCTTGGACTGTGGAAATAAGCTTGTGACACACATTTTTAAAGATTCTGTGACTGCTTCAAAAGTATCATGTGGGCGCACTAAAGCTGAAATGCTTGTCAAGAATGTTTTAGCACCCAGAAGTGTCAATGATTTTTTTAGATATTTTAAAGTGTTCGGAACAAGGTGTGAGATTTTTTTCATTGGCAACAGATGCCTCGAATAAGGGAAACAGGAAGATGTTTCCAGTTTGCCTTCGCTACTTTGACTCAGTGAAAGGAGTGCAGAATAAACTTCTGGATTTTATTGAAAATGCTGGTGAAACTGCTTGTGGAGTTAGTCAGCTAGTGCTGCAGAGTTTAGAAAGACATAATCTTGATATAAATCACATTTCATCATATAGTGCAGACAATGCAAGTGTCAATTTTGGAATTAGACATTCTGTATTTCAATTACTTTTGAAAAAGAATGAAAATATATTGAAGGCCAATAGTACAAATCACATACTTCATAATGCAATCAAGTATGCTACAGACAAATTGGATATTGATGTAGAGAGTATAGTCCTCAAAATGTACAATCATTTCTCAGTTTCAGCAAAAAGAAGAGAGGAACTGAAATCACTTTTTTAATTTTGTGGAATTAGAATGGTCTGAAATATTGAGACATGTTCCAACGAGGTGGCTGTCTTTGACTCCAGCTGTAAATAGGCTTCTCCTAAATTGGGGTGCAATCAAAAGTTACTTCCAGAGTATTGATGACTGCCCAAAATTATTGAAATCTGTTTTTCTTATTGATGACCCTGAGCAAGCCATTTTGCCAGAGATTTATTTTCACTTTGTAAACAATGTTGGAAACTTGTTGGATGCTGTTAACAAAACACTAGAAAGTTGTGAATTGAGTGTCTTGGGGACATTCAAACAAATGTACATTTTGAACGAAAAGTTTAAACAGAGAATAAAGGACAGTTTTTATGGCAGCAATGCAAATGAACTTATTAATGATTTGTCTGTAACACTGAAAAAAAAAAATATCAAGTGATTTTAACAAATTTTACAATGATATGCTTCAGTATCTTGACAAAAGGTTTGATGTGACTGCCAATAATCCATATTCATCATTGGCAGCTTTTGCTTTGGATAAAGAAATTCATTTTGAAGATTTGGAAACTGCAGTGTGTATTCTGAAATTGAAAGATCACATATGTGTTGATGCCATGTATGAAGAGTTCTGTGACTTTCAGAGTGTTCTATGTGAAAGTATTAACAAAGATAACAGTGATATCACAAACTGGTTACATTTTTTTTCTGTTGTGCCAGAACATAAAGTGCTAAACATTTCAAAGATTGTTGGATTTTTATTTAGCATACCAGGATCAAATGCCTTTGTTGAGAGGATATTCTCCTTAATGAAAAACAAATGGAATGACACAAGAAATAGGTGTAGCCAAGAACTGATTGAAGCAGAGCTCAGAGTCATGGTTAATTTTGACAATTCATGTGCTGATTTTTTTAATTTGTCAAAACTGATGCAAGATTATTGAAAGCTGGCAAATCCTCAAGCAAATACAATTAAAATGCCTCTAGAAACACTAGGTGAGAATTTTTAAAATTTAAATAAGAAAATTGTCTTTGCAGAATATGAGCATTGTTTTATTTCTAGTTTCTGTATATAATTTTTCCTAAATTTGTTTGAATATAAAGGCGAATTCATTGTCACTACCGGTAACAATATACAAAATCATTTGTTTGTAAATATGTAATTAAAATTGAAGAAAAAAAAATTCAGCGTAAAAGTACTCCTTTTTTTTTTTTTTTAAATCTGGCAACCCTAAACAGACATATTAACTCAAAATGTATGTCCCCTGACATTCTAACAGACACATTAACTCAAAGTGTGTGTCCTGACATTCTAACATACATATTACCTCAAAGTATGTGTCCAGACATTCTAACAGACATATTAACTCAAAATGTATGTCCCCTGACATTCTAACAGACACATTAACTCAAAGTGTGTCTCCTTACATTCTAACAGATATATTAAAGTATGTGTCCCGACATTCTAACAGACACATTAACTTAAAGTATGCGTCCTGCATTCTAATGGTCACATTAATTCAAAGTGTGTGTCCAGACATTCTAATGGTCACATTAACTTAAAGTGTGTGAACTGACATTCTATGAGACACATTAACTCAAAGTGTGTCCTGACATTCTAACAGACATATTAACTCAAAGTGTGTGTCCTAACATTCTAACAGGCACATTAACTCAAAGTATGTGTCCTGATATACTAATGGACACATTAACTCAAAGTGTGTGTTCAGACATTCTAAGAGACACATTAACTCAAAGATTCCAGCCATTCTAACACAACTCAAAGGATGTCTAGCTTATGATGTCTTTCTCCAGTGGTTAGGCACATTAGCCATAATAGAGACAGCCTTACCTTAAAGCTCAGTAATAGACAGTTGAACATTGTCAAGAGTAGGCTGTAAGCTACTCTCAGGGACAAGTTTCTAAATTAAAAATCCTGCCACTATAATAAATCAGCATTTCTAAAAGGTGTGTTTTTGTGTGTGTATGTTAGACCCTAACAAGAAGATTTGTGAGTTTTTATGTCACTTTAAATGAGCACTTTAATTTACAATCTTTGTTAGGTGAAATATTACAGCCATCACTGACACAAGTAACAAACATCACTGACACAAGTTACAGCCATCACTGACACAAGTTACAGCCATCACTGACACAGGTAACAAACATCACTGACACAGGTAACAAACATCACTGACACAAGTTACAGCCATCACTGACACAGGTAGCAAACATCACTGACACAGGTAACAAACATCACTGACACAAGTTACAGCCATCACTGACACAGGTAACAAACATCACTGCCACAGATAACAAACATCATCGACACAAGTTACAAACATCACTGACACAAGTTACAAACATCACTGACTTACATTGACAAAGTCACCGCCCTGAACCATGAAGTATTTTATCACTCTGGTGGCAAGAGAATGAAACAACTAATGATAACATTACAGTTATGAATAATAACATTAGTCGTGAATGATAACATTACAGTCATGAATAATAACATTACAGTCATGAATAATAACAGTTATGAATGATAACATTAGTCATGAATGATAACATTACAGTAATGAATAATAACATTAGTCATGAATGATAACATTACAGTCATGAATAATAAAATTACAGTTATGAATGATGACATTACAGTTATGAATAATAACTTTGTCTCATAACTTTGTCATGAATAATGACTCTGTCTCTCCCTGGATGTATTCACTGTTTACACAATGGCTTGGTCTCTCCCTGGATGTATTCACTGCTTACACAATGGCTTGGTCTCTCCCTGGATGTAATCACTGTTTACACAATGACTCAGTCTCTCCCTGGATGTATTCACTGTTTACACAATGGCTCAGTCTCTCCCTGGATGTACTCACTGTTTACACAATGACTCAGTCTCTCCCTGGATGTAGTCACTGTTTACACAATGACTCAGTCTCTCCCTGGATGTAGTCACTGTTTACACAATGACTCAGTCTCTCCCTGGATGTATTCACTGTTTACACAATGGCTCAGTCTCTCCCTGGATGTACTCACTGTTTACACAATGACTCAGTCTCTCCCTGGATGTAGTCACTGTTTACACAATGGCTCAGTCTCTCCCTGGATGTACTCACTGTTTACACAATGACTCAGTCTCTCCCTGGATGTATTCACTGTTTACACAATGACTTAGTCTCTCCCTGGATGTATTCACTGTTTACACAATGGCTTGGTCTCTCCCTAGATGTATTCACTGTTTACACAATGACTTAGTCTCTCCCTGTATGTATTCACTGTTTACACAATGATTCAGTCTCTCCCTGGATGTATTCACTGTTTACACAATGGCTCAGTCTCTCCCTAGATGTATTCACTGTTTACACAATGACTCAGTCTCTCCCTGGATGTATTCACTGTTTACACAATGACTCAGTCTCTCCCTGGATGTATTCACTGTTTACACAATGATTCAGTCTCTCCCTGGATGTATTCACTGTTTACACAATGGCTCAGTCTCTCCCTAGATGTATTCACTGTTTACACAATGACTCAGTCTCTCCCTGGATGTATTCACTGTTTACACAATGACTCAGTCTCTCCCTGGATGTATTCACTGTTTACACAATGACTCAGTCTCTCCCTGGATGTATTCACTGTTTACACAATGACTCAGTCTCTCCTGGATGTATTCACTATTCACTGTTGTTTAAACAGTGGCTCAATGATAAACGAAACATGGGTTCATTGCAGCTTGGTGCTCTCCAGTTAACGGGTACCTGGCTCACCGAGTTGTGGAAGGTAGTGCACTGGCCTCTTCAAACTCTGAAGAGAAAGTAGTCAGTCCATACTTAGGTCATGACAAATGGCAGATAAAACAGACAAATACATAGACCCATGTCTCTGGTCTATGGGTGGAGAGAGGACCTCTAGGGGTGAATGGGAAACAGTCAGGGTCAAGGTTACAGGATCAGCTATTTAGATTTGTTGAAATGTTATAGATGATATCCAGAGCCAATGTTGAAATGTTATAGATAAGGTCCAGAGCCAATGTTGAAATGTTATAGATAACATCCAGAGCCAATGTTGAAATGTTATAGATGACATCCAGCACCAATGTTGAAATGTTATAGATGACATCCAGAGCCAATGTTGAAATGTTATAGATGACATCCAGCACCAATGTTAAAATGTTATAGATGATATCTAGAGCCAATGTTGAAATGTCATAGATGATATCCAGAGGCAATGTTGAAATGTTATAGATAATGTCCAGAGCCAATGTTGAAATGTCATAGATGATATCCAGAGCCAATGTTGAAATGTTATAGATAAGGTCCAGAGCCAATGTTGAAATGTTATAGATAACATCCAGAGCCAATGTTGAAATGTTATAGATGACATCCAGCACCAATGTTGAAATGTTATAGATGACATCCAGAGCCAATTTCAAAATGTTATAGATGACTTTCAGAGGCAATGCTGAAATGTTATAGATGACATCCAGAGCCAATGTTGAAATGTTATAGATGACATCCAGAGCCAATGTTGAAATGTTATAGATGACATCCAGCACCAATGTTGAAATGTTATAGATGACATCCAGAGCCAATGTTGAAATGTCATAGATGACATCCACAGCCAATGTTGAAATGTTATAGATGACATCCAGAGCCAATTTCAAAATGTTATAGATGACTTTCAGAGGCAATGCTGAAATTTTATAGATGACATCCAGAGGCAATGTTGAAATGTTATTGATGACATCCATAGGCAATGTTGAAATGTTATAGATGACATCTAGCACCAATGTTGAAATGTTATAGATGACATCCAGAGCCAATGTTGAGTTGTCATAGATGACATCCAGAGCCAATGTTGAAATGTTATAGATGACATCCAGAGCCAATGTTAAAATGTTATAGATGACTTTCAGAGGCAATGCTGAAATGTTATAGATGACATCCAAACCAATGTGGAAATGTTATAGATGACATCCATAGGCAATGTTGAAATGTTATAGATGACATCTAGCACCAATGTTGAAATGTTATAGATGACATCCAGAGCTAAAAACATGCAATTGCTGTCTCTGCAGCATGCACGAAACAAGGTCAGGGGAAGGGTCTTCAAGTTTACATGTACAATAAAGAAATCAATGGAACATAGATACAAGTCTTTTTGTAATATTGGAGGTAAGATTGTGTTGAGCGGTTGATGTGATGTTTGGGGATAGTCAAGTGGAGGTATGATGTTGTTTTGTGGTTGATGTGAGAGGATAGTCAAGTGGAGGTAAGATTGTGTTGAGTGGTTGATGTGATGTTAGGGGATAGTCAAGTGGAGGTATGATGTTGTTTTGTGGTTGATGTGAGAGGATAGTCAAATGGAGGTATGATGATGTTGAGTGGTTGATGTGATGTGAGAGGATAGTCAAGTGGAGGTATGATGATGTTGAGTGGTTGATGTGATGTGAGAGGATAGTCAAGTGGAGGTAAGATTGTGTTGAGCGGTTGATGTGATGTTAGAGGATAGTTAAGTGGAGGTAAGATTGTGTTGACCAAACAGGAAGCAGAAAACCATTTGCTAAACCAGCAATCTCCCTAAAGACCAGCGGTCTCCCTAAAGACCAGCGATCTCCCAAAAGACCAGCAATCTCCCAAAAGACCAGCAATCTCCCTAACCTAAAGATAATACTAGAGAATGTTATGGTCACAACGTAAACAATTTTGCGATATGTGGATGACAGTGACACAGTCTTAATACCAGAGACAGAGAATGAACTACAAGAAATGATAGTAAAAGAAAGCAATGAAAAAGGTCTCAGTCTGAATAGTAAGAAAAATCAAAAGTAATTGTCATATTGAAGAAACAATCATCACCAACATGCAGCATAAAAATAAACAGGACAAATCTTAATCTTAAATTATTGAGTCTACTTACCTTGCCTTACAGTTATAATAGACTACTGACTACTCACTGAGAGTAAACCAGCAAACTATACAGGGAAGTATATGTCAACCTTTTGAGAAGGAATGAATACACAGAGGGTCTGCTTGAAAAAAAAAATAGCAAAAATACCTATTTTAACAGCTGTTGGTGGTGGCAACACAGGAGCCGAAGCACCGGCGCCGGCCTGTTCATTTTCCTTGCGTTTGTGAGCTTTCCCTGTTATGTGAGCCATATACTGGTCGTATGAATTAAGCATCAGGTTACAGACTATGCACATTGTCTTCGTTCCAGACATATTTGTCATTTTAAATGAATCAACTAACCAAGTGTACAATGTAACAACCGATAGGTAGCAACAACGGTCAAGTGTGTACTTGGTAATCTCGAATTAAGCAGACGTTAATTAAAAATAGCTACCGGAAGTAGAGCAGCTACCTTCAGTCAAGGCCGTGCTGCTGTTCCGTTGGCTTTTTTAGTTGGCTATCGGGCAGTACACATGGAGGGTCAAGGCAAAGAAATGCATCAAAATGGGAAGCTATAATATATAGAGCATGTGTGCATGGAAATTGTGGGGATATGGCAGTGCGTGACGAGAGAATTAAGTCGATATAAAATATTAGTCCGTAAATGTAACCAAGGTCGAAAGTTCAAGGTAGTGTGATCTTGAAGTTTCGAAAGTTGGAAAGAGGGCAGTGATGTGTTTGTAAATTGGAGACAACGTGGAGTAGTTTGATTGGATGCGGGAATGAGCTTGGGATAATGATACTGGGGATTTATAAACTAGGGACAGCAGAATAGTTGGACACACAGAAGAATAGTTGGACACACAGAAGCAGATTCAGCGTAGACAGACTAGAGCAGATAAGTTCCCTCGAAGATTTTGGACAACTTTGTTTCTTATACACAAAATGCCTCCCAAGGTCTCGAGTAAAGGAGCCAAGTAAGTGTTTTCAATGCTATAACGATCTAGTTATTTTTTGTGCCAGGAATCAACTAGACGACTGTTTTACAGAAACCGACAAGTGACACGATTTGTCAAAGAATATCGATCGCGTGGCTGCCACTTCAGCTGGATTCACACGATCATCATCATCATCATTGAGTGCCGTCTCGCATCGAAGGTTGGCTACCATAGAGCGCCATTCCACTCTGTCTCTTGCTTTGATGGGGCAGATTGTCATAGGTTGGCTTGTCCATCTTTTGATGTTACTCGTCCATGTTAGTCTTGGTCTGCCTCTTTTACCTTCTATTTTAGCTTCCAATATTACTTTCATTAAGCTGTTGTGTCTTTTAACATGCACCAAAAATGTCATGTGTCTTGTTCTAATTGTGTTAAGTAGTTCTCTTTTTCATTTTTAGTTGTTTTAAAACGTCATCGTTTGTTTTCTTTTCTTTCCATCAAATTCTACCTATTCTTCTATAAATCCACATTTCAAAGTCTTCAATTTTCTATTCTGTTTTCTTGTCTAATGTACATTTTTCTCCACCATACAGGAATATTGAGAAGATGTAAATTTTTGCTATTCTTAGTTTTAGCCCTGGTGTTATTTGTTTTGATGTTAATATATTTTTCCTGGCATTCAAATTACTTTTTGCCATACCTCTTCGTTTGTTTATTTCAGTTATACATTTTCCATCACTGGTTATAGTGTGTCCCAGGTAGTTGTGGCCCTGAGCTGTCTCCATATGTATTCCTTCAACTTTGACATTTAATTGTAGGTCTTGAGAATTTTCTTTGTTTATGATCATCATTTTAGTCTTTTTTGATATTCACATCTTAATCATATATTTTGCTTGTCATGTTTATTACATGAAGTAATTGTTGTAGATCTTTAGAATTCACACACTTCCCTGTAAACAGATGGACATTTCGGTTTTCGACATCGACGATGCCGGGCTCGAAGGTAGAGAGATCCACAGTAAAGGGACTGTAGTTGGCGGATATCAGTGGGCCAGAAGCCCATAAAATGATCCACAGTAAAGGGACTGTAGCTAGCGGATATCAGTGGGCCAGAAGCCCATAAAATGATCCACAGTAAAGGGACTGTAGTTGGCGGATATCAGTGGGCCAGAAGCCCATAAAATGATCCACAGTAAAAGGGACTGTAGTTGGCGGATATCAGTGGGCCAGAAGCCCATAAAATGATCCACAGTAAAGGAACTGTAGTTGGCGGATATCAGTGGGTCAGAAGCCCATAAAATGATCCACAGTAAAGGGACTGTAGTTGCGGATATCAGTGGGCCAGAAGCCCATAAAATGATCCACAGTAAAGGGACTGTAGTTGGCGGATATCAGTGGGCCAGAAGCCCATAAAATGATCCACAGTAAAGGAACTGTAGTTGGCGGATATCAGTGGGTCAGAAGCCCATAAAATGATCCACAGTAAAGGAACTGTAGTTGGCGGATATCAGTGGGCCAGAAGCCCATAAAATGATCCACAGTAAAGGAACTGTAGTTGGCGGATATCAGTGGGTCAGAAGCCCATAAAATGATCCACAGTAAAGGAACTGTAGTTGGCGGATATCAGTGGGTCAGAAGCCCATAAAATGATCCACAGTAAAGGGACTGTAGTTGCGGATATCAGTGGGTCAGAAGCCCATAAAATGATCCACAGTAAAGGGACTGTAGTTGCGGATATCAGTGGGTCAGAAGCCCATAAAATGATCCACAGTAAAGGGACTGTAGTTGGCGGATATCAGTGGGTCAGAAGCCCATAAAATGATCCACAGTAAAGGGACTGTAGTTGCGGATATCAGTGGGTCAGAAGCCCATAAAATGATCCACTCAACCTTGATGTGTATATTGATGGGGCCAGTTGGCCTCGGAACTAGCGGCCTGGCCACATTATACCGCTTTGCAAACGCCTGTAGGTGGTTTTGTTTTACATTATCTGCAGCAGCCCACCTAACCCGCTATAGGAAAATGGGTTATTAAAATAAAAATAAAAAAAACTTTACAACGACAAACCGCACCGTTTCGGAAAAAATGCCGTCCTTCTACAAGACCTGAGTCCATGCCCTTGAAGGAAATGACCGTCTGATGCGTTACAAAACACGACATCTACAAGCAACTCATCAAGCAGCAGGAACAACCACTCAAAAGTAGGATCAAATGGGGCTACACCTACTTCCACAAAACCACCTTTGAAAACCTGCATCATACCTGCTTATAAGTAATTTAATTAATGCTATTAAAGTTACTAACATTAGATACAACTAGATTAGATAATTTAAATTACTAACACTAGAGAAAATAAAGGTAATGCCTAGGGAATCCACGATGATGTAAAAGTTTTAATGAAAATCACACTCGGGATCATACACGGTTCTATGACACGTTTTTTTTTCTCCCAAATCCTCCTGTCACTGCATCCTGGTAGTGCAGGAGGAAAAGAAGAAATCACTGAGTGGAAAACAAAGAGCCACGGAAAATAAAAAGATTTTTGGAAGTAACAGCAAGAATGTAAAGTCAGCGTAGTTTTAGGAAACTGCTTCAGGCAGTGGAGTTTAGAGTGATGTAGTTAGACCGGTAATCGCCATCGAAGCTTTTGGACGTACCAGCAAGAATGTAGTAGACGAGTTCAGAGACCTGTCTCAGGCAGTGGAGTTAGGAGCTAGAATAGTTTTGAGAAGTCATCAGTGGAAATGTAGAAACATTAGGATAGAAATTAATAGTTTTTAGAGATTGTTCAATGGAGTTATTATAATATTTATCAGCGCGAGAGATTTTCTAAGAGATTCTATAACGCCCTTACGGATTACAAGAGTAGAACTGTGTAAATTGAACAAAGAATTACAAGCTAACCACTATATATTGTCAAAGAAACTTTGGTACGGCCAATGAGTTACTTGCTATAAACACCGCCGATTGGCTCTACAAAGTAACGATGCCAAAAGTTGTAGAATGATAGAACATTGCTGATTGCTTGCTTGCGTTCGCCCGATGACTAAAGTATTCTAGTAGACTAGAGAATTACTCTTCATCATCCGCCCCTAAAAGGACGTTAAGTGGGTGTGTCTGCGTTGTACTATGGTTTACAATATAGCTGATTGCTGGTTGTGTCTGCGTTGTGCTATGGTTTACAATATAGCTGATTGCTGGTTGTGTCTGCGTTGTGCTATGGTTTACAATATAGCTGATTGCTGGTTGTGTCTGCGTTGTGCTATGGTTTACAATATAGCTGATTGCTGGTTGTGTCTGCGTTGTGCTATGGTTTACAATATAGCTGATTGCTGGTTGTGTCTGCGTTGTGCTATGGTTTACAGTATTGCTGATTGTGTCTGCGTTGTGCTATGGTTTACAGTATAACTGATTGCTGATTGTGTCTGCTTTGTGCTATGGTTTACAGTAAAGCTGATTGCTGATTGTGTCTGCGTTGTGCTATGGTTTACAGTATAGCTGATTGCTGATTATGTCTGCGTTGTGCTATGGTTTACAGTATAGCTGATTGCTGATTGTGTCTGCGTTGTGCTATGGTTTACAGTATAGCTGATTGCTGATTGTGTCTGCGTTGTGCTATGGTTTACAGTATAGCTGATTGATGATTGTGTCTGCGTTGTGCTATGGTTTACAGTATAACTGATTGCTGATTGTGTCTGAAGAATGTTGTCAAGCAATGCGGAGATTAAGAATAAAGACTGTTGTATCTTGTTACAAAAAGAAAAAAAAAACATAAGGAGACGACATGTAGTCAGTCAGTCAAGTTTGAAGAGTAACTTCAGAGTTGTGAGATAGACACGAATGAAAGAAATGGTTGGACACACTGACATTAGTTTAGATCACTAGTAGTGAGAGTTAGTTATTCAAAGTTATGAGAAAGACAACTGATAGAAATGGCTGGACACTGGCATTAGTTTAGATCACTAGTAGTGAGTTAGTTGTTAAGAGATATGAGATAGACACAAGTGATAGAAATTGCTGGACACACTGACATTAGTTAAGATCACTTGTAGTGAGAGTTAGCTGCTTCAGTTGTAGTTGAATTGTATAGTTACAATGATAGTTAAGTAATAGGTGGAACAGTTCAGAAGTGTGATAGTTATGTCAGTAAATCAGCGGAGATAAGCATTAGAACACAATTTCACTGTCCATTATTGTTAACTTAGAAGTAATCTTAATGCCAACATAAATGATGTTCAGTACTACCACTAATTGATCATATGGCTAAAATGATATCCAGTAACAAGATGGGAGCGTCCAGTACTCATATACTGTTTCATCGGCTGATTGTTCGCTGTGCCAACCCAGTAATAATTAAGATGCATGATCTAGGTCAACTCAAAATTCTGATAAAGATATTACAAGATCAACTGTCTGCTGTGATCTATAACAAGATTATTTTTTATGCCGCGAGCTTTAGATAAGGTCATCTACAAGAGCCTGGGTCTTTATGTAAGAGAGACGGTTTAAATCAGCGAAGAGAACTGGAATTCTTTTCAACAGGTATATTGTAACAGGTGGAGGAGAAAGAATGAACTAATTAACAAGATAGTGGGTCGAGTAGCTTAGCCGGGACGCTGAAGAATTTCTTTTTTTCACAAGTCAACGAGCCAAGTGAATGAACTGAAAAAAAAATCGCTGCTGTAGTAGTTACTTATCAAGCCAGCGATCAAAAATATTTAAACAGTGTTGTCAAAGTATGTCCAGAAAATACGAAATTATATTAACAGTATAAAGGTTGATATTGTACCTAACTTATGAATTAAATTAAGTAGCAAAGAAGTCACGTTCAGTGTAAGGAATAAGCAAGTTATATATATATATATATATATATATATATATATATATATATATATATATATATATACACATATATACATATACATATATATATATACATATATACACACATACACACATATATATATATATATATATATGTATATACATATATATATATATATATATATATATATATATATATATATATATATATATATATATATACACATATATATTCAAGTTAACTGATCAAGAACTCTTGATCATGACATAGTCCTCAGCAGTCAGATAAAAACGGTGCAGGAAAACACAAATGAACTATCATCAATAGCCAGCAAAATTGGGCTTTTGATCAATCATGAAAAGACTAAGGTCACGAAAAGCTTAATTCCAACAAATGACATAATCATGGGCGGATCTAGGGGGGGTAATGGGGGGGCATTGCCCCCCCCCCCCAAAAAAAAAAAAAAAACGTACTTCTTAGTACATTCATTAATAAAGTGAGAGCAACGTTTGTTTACTTATTATTATTATTTTTAAAGAAGAAAAGAGGTAATATAAAAAAAAATTCACAAATATATAGGTCTATTTATTCAATCTTTTGATATTGAAATCATGTCCACGGAAAAACAACTAAAAAAATACGATATTTTTTGTGTACGATTGTTCTTCTGTGAAGAAAATGTTAATTATTTATCGCTCTGGCGGTGCCAAAATTGCCGTGCTGATTTGATTTTATGACAGCACAAGGGACAAGGGAGTAGATATGTTTAATGAGTTGTTTGCCGGTGTACATATATTTGTTATATATGCTGTAAAAAGGACTTCATTTAGTTGCGGACTACCTGTTTTATTTTAGTTGTTATTAATGTCTAAAGGTTTTTAATATATTTTAAAAATGAAACGAATTACAAATTTCTTTCAAAAAGTTTCAAAATCACACGAAACTGAAACTCGATCTGCTTTTATGCTTCCTGATTTTACACCTACAGCCTCCTACATCTAGGGTCGATATTAGTCCTAGTGAAACGAAGGATAAAAAAATTACTATTACATCAACAACTACTAATACAGTTAACAGTGAGCCAGTTTCTGAAAGTGATCTCGTTTCCAACGCTAGTCTGCCTAATACTCGTACAATTACATTTATAAAAAGTGAAGCTGGTCCACTCAATAGTGATATTAATAATCAGTGTGAGACGGACTTGGGCAATTTAAATTATGGACCAGTGGCAGGACCCAGTATGGATATTAATAGTCAGTGTGAGATGGACTTGGGCGATTTAAATTCTGGACCAGTAAGGCCAGTCTTAAGATCTTACCCGCCTTCACTGTGTGGTAAAGTCAACCGTTCTTTTTCTAAAGCTTATTTTGAACAATATCACTGGCTAGAATATAGTAAACGAAAAGATGCAGCATTTTGTTACGTTTGTCGTGTATTTGACAAATCTTTTGCATGTGAAGAAACATTTACTAAATCTGGTTTTAGAAACTGGAAAAAATTAAAAGAAAAACTTGATAAACATGGAAAAAGTAAAAGTCATTTGTTATGCATGGAAAAATATGCAATGCATAAATATAGTAATGAAAAAGGAAGTGTCATGTCAATGATTTCAAAATCACATAAGACCGAAGTGGAAAAAAACAAAGAGTACATGGCGAAAGTTGTTGATGTTATTATACTTCTTGGAAGACAGGGCATTGCGTTCAGAGGACATGATGAAAAGAAAGAATCTAATAGTAGGGGTAATTTCTTAGAGTTCTGCGAGGTGTTTGCTAAGTATGATAGTACATTTAAACAAAATTTTACAAAAAACATTTCATTTTGTAGCAAAACTATTGTGAATGAAGTGATTGACATAACTTCAGCTCTTCTTTTTGAGAAAATAGTTAAAGAGGTTAAAAGATGCGAGTTTTTTGCAATTATGGCTGATGAGGCAAGATGTCAGAAACAGCAACAATTGTCTCTCTGCGTTCGGTATGTTGACGATGAACTCACTCCACATGAAAGATTCCTTGGTTTCTATGATTGCTCAAGCAAACGAACAGCAATAGATTTAGCTGATTTGATAATGACTGTTCTTCGGAAGTTTAGTATTGAAGGATTATCAGTAATAGCGCAAACTTATGATGGTGCCGCAGTAATGTCTGGTGATGTTGGAGGGCTGCAAGCTAAAATTAGAGAGTTTTATCCTGAAGCTGTTTACTTCCACTGTTATGCACATAAGGTTGCACTTATTGTAACAGACATTTGTAAAAACATAGAATCTTCAAGACTTTTATTCAATGCTTTGGAATCATTGTATGTACATTTTTCAAAACCGTCAAATCATGATGCTTTAAGAACGGTGTCAGGATTGTTACAGACAAAGCCTTTTGAAATAATTTCATTAAGTACAACTAGGTGGACATGCAGGTACCAGAATTGTAATCTGTTGATTAAACACTATGATAATGTAGTGGCAGCTTTAAAATTTGAAATTGACAGAAATGAAGACAAAGACTCCATAGAAGCCATTGGAATTTTGAAATCAATATCAACATTTAATTTCATTGTCAACCTGTTTGTTTTTCATGAAATCCTGTCTTATACCCACGTATTAAGTCTATGTATGCAGAATGCAAATGTCACTTTAGGACAGGCTGCAGAACTGATAACAAATACTATGCGGACAATAGTAGACAAGAGAACTGATGATGAATTTTCTAAGATTTGGAAGAATATTGAAGAATTTTCACTGAAACACGGCATATGCTTAGAAAGTCCTACTGTATGTAAGAAAAGAAAACATGAAGAAAGTGTGATGCTAAAAGACAGTTTTGTTCTCTCAACTGTTGGAAAACCCCTAGATGGCCCTGAAAGTGTGAGCAATAAAGAATACTGGAAGATGAAAGTATATTTTGAAGTTATTGATGTCTTTGCAGCAAGGTTAAAGGAAAGATTTAGTGAAGAATCCTTACAACTCGCATGTGCTGTTGATGGGCTGTTTTGTTTGGATTATGAAAAGGCAACTCCATTTGTAAAGAAATATGCTGAGTGTTTAGGACTGAATGTTACTATCCTGAAAGCAGAAATATCAATTGTCAAATCATTAATTAGGAGCAAAGAAGGGGAAGTTTCACAATTCAGCTTTAGCCACTTAAAAGAGGTAGTAAACAAGAACACTTACCCACATTTTCATAAAATTCTAAGGGCTGCTATAACCATACCAATAAGCTCATCAGCATGTGAAAGAAGTTTTTCTGCGATGAGCAGGATTAAGACTTGGCTGAGGTCATCAATGACACAAGATAGACTTCGTAATTTGGCGGTGCTTCACATAGAAAAAACATTGCTTAAAAACACCATCACGAGTGAAGAAGTTATGCAGAAATTTGCAGAAAAGCCTAGACGAATTAAACTGATGTAATTGGTGAGTACAGATTTTCTTTTTTTTTTGTGCCGTTTTAATTTTTATAAAATGCATATTTTATGCTGTATACTTATTCCCGTTATTATTAGAAAAGTCAAATTGCGTCAAAGGTCTAATGACGATTATACACAAGTGACTCACACCCTTATTGCTGATAGCGCGAAGATGTCTATGCAAACCTGAAACAAAACAGTAGGCCTATAGCAGTGCCCCCCCAAAATTTTAAGGCTAGATCCGCCTATGGACATAATATACACGGAAAACAACCCAGTGGAAGAGATCAATCACTTTATCTATCTTGGAAGTCACATCGATCGAGAAGGAGATACAAGTAACAAAAATTAGAATAAGAAAAGCTAAAGCAGCAATGATCTTTCAGAAGCGTTGAAAAGTTGTGGAAATTGAAACTCATCAGCACAAACACAAAACTTAGACTATTCAAATCAAATGTACTATCTACCCTTACATATGCATGTGAGAGCTGGAAAACAACAAGAGACATAGAACACATTCGAAAATAAATGTCTAAGGAAAATACATTGTATAGCGTGGAACGAGATCAAAACAAACGAGAAAATTAGAGAAATCGCCAATCAACTAATATCTTCATTAATCAAGAAAAGACGATGGTCATATGTTGGACTTGTGATGAGAAGAGATAATAACCGAATGGCAAAGGAAGCCCTCATGTGGAAAACAACAGGTAAAAGGAAATCCCAGGGAGACACTGAGAACATTGATGAGAGAGGCAAGAGCAGCAGGAATCGGCTCCCTGAATGAGATAGAGTTGTTTGCACAGAACAGAAACAAATAGCGAGATTTGATAAAAGATCTTTACAAGGATTGAAAACTTCTAGAATACAAATTTAGATAAGAGCAGTATCTCGGTCTACGCCTTATGAACCGGCTACGGCTCGAAAAGTCGATGGATGGATGGATGGATAAGAATACTGGATTTGAATTCATAACGACCCGCGATAGCCTAACAATTCATAACGACCCGCGATAGCCTAACAATTCATAACGACCCGCGATAGCCTAACTATTCATAACGACCCGCGATAGCCTAACAATTCATATCGACCCGCGATAACCTAACAATTCATAACGACCCGCGATAGCCTAACAATTCATAACGACCCGCGATAGCCTAACAATTCATAACGACCCGCGATAGCCTAACAATTCATAACGACCCGCGATAGCCTAACAATTCATAACGACCCGCGATAACCTAACAATTCATAACGACCCGCGATAGCCTAACAATTCATAACGACCCGCGATATCCTAACTATTCATAACGACCCGCGATAGCCTAACTATTCATAACGACCCGCTATAGCCTAACAATTCATAACGACCCGCGATAGCCTAACAATTCATAACGACCCGCGATAGCCTAACAATTCATAACGACCCGCGATAGCCTAACAATTCATAACGACCCGCGATAGCCTAACAATTCATCTATTTAAAGACATGACGATAGTTTCGGTACTGCCGCTAATGGATCACGTGCCAGAAGAAGGATCAGAGTTATGACTAGGGCTCGGATTTTCATGAAATGTCATATTTTTTTCCTGAAGCATATTTTCAGTTTTAAGTTAATTTCTACATGTTTCAAGCATTTCTGAACAATTTTAAGCTGTTTTTATTTGTCATATAAATGCATATTTTGACCATAATTTTGATGAGGTCATATTTTGCCTGAAATTGGAGATTTAGGTCATATTTTGGTCATATTTAGGTCATATTTTGGTCATATTTTGCATATTTTCTGGTGTACTCAACTTTCTGGTGTACTCCGTTTGCTTATCAATGTTAGCACATGTTAAACTATGTTTAGAGACAAATTGTGAGGATTGGCTATATTTCTGAATGTGTGTATTAGTGAATATGCATGTGTGTCTTTCATGCGACTGTAGGGAGGGGAAGACATCAGTCAACTCTTTGATGTCAGTCGGCATCTGAGAATAAAAAAGGGAGTGACATCCGCTCTATACTTGAAAAGAATTTGTTTCTAGGTTTTGTTTCGAAAGTAAATTGTAGGAAACAATTTCAAATGTTTCAACGTCAGGAGCGAATATTCCTGGATTTGTTAAATCTTCCAGTTTCAATTTAAACCGTTTGGCGCCCATTTGTAAAGCTTATTTTTTTTTTTTTTGGTTCATAAATGAGAAAAACCTTATGGTCATATTTCGGCATATTTAGCATATTTTAGGTCATATTTTGCCTTTTTTAGGTCATATTTGCATGTCATATTTCAGGATTTTTAGGTCATAAAAATCCGAGCCCTAGTTATGGCTGTAATAGAGAAACCATTTAGCTGAGACATTCTGAGTTATAAGTACTGCACTGAGTTATCATGTGCTGAGAATTAAGATAATCGCAGTTGTGAATGTGTGGGAGAATTCATTTATCTAAGACATGGATGTGATATTGAAGAATTAAGATAAGCGCAGTTGTGAATGTGGGGGAGAATTCATTTATCTAAGGCATGGATGTGATATTGAAGAATTAAGATAAGAACAGTTGTGAATGTGCGGTAGAATTCATTTATCTAAGACATGGATGTGATATTGAAGAATTAAGATAAGCACAGTTGTGAATGTGTGGGAGAATTCATTTATCTAAGACATGGATGTGATATTGAAGAATTAAAATAAGCACAGTTGTGAATGTGCGGGAGAATTCATTTACCTAAGACATGGATATGATATTGAAGAATTAAGATAAGCGCAGTTGTGAATGTGTGGGAGAATTCATTTACCTAAGACATGGATGTGATATTGAATATGACCACTGTGTCAAGATAGAGAGACTAATGTAATAAACTGTTTTTACACTTAAGTGCAGTTATCTGTCATTGTAACTACAACTGTTGCGATGTTTCATGTGACGCTACATAGAACTACTAAATTCCATTAAGGCACTTGATAACAGTTTACCACGGCAACAGCCGGGGTTCGTACCCTGGCGAGGACACCTGGGTTTTACTAATTCCCTAAAAATTAGTAGGAGCCGCGATAGCTCAGTGGTTAGTGAACTGGACTACTACGGACAAGTGGTAGGGTTCGATCCCAACCGACGGCTCCGGGTTCACCCAGCCTTAAATGGGTACCGGATTTTTTCTGGGAAAGTAAAAGCAGCACGGGCGTAATACCGACCACATTACCCCAAAAATCATGTGCTGAAGGTCTGTAAAATATAGGGTCACTAACACCATATTTCCCTATACGCCACTTGGCGTGACGGGGGGTACTTTACTTTTTACTTTTACTTGATAACAGTTGTTGAGATCTGGTGAAGTTATTGTACTCAATCATAGATATTGAATCACACTACCACATACTCCACTTTGTTGTTGTGAAAACCAGGTGTGATAAATTCATCAATAAAAGTACTGGGTTAAAATTAAGAAGTTGTTAATGAACTATTATTATTAATCCAAGTATAATGAATCAGTAAAATACTCCTTTAGTAGACATTTTGGATGTGAAATAAATCAAGCTATATGATGAAGCATTTCTTTAAAAAAAAATCCCCAAGAATCCAACTGTCAAGAATATTTAAACAAAGTAAAAAAAAAAGTA